>CM053752.1:110955886-110979282 GCA_028658305.1 Pachyuromys duprasi | reverse complement strand
TTCACCACCTTCAATTATGTGTTTAAATATCCCCTTTGTGCAGGTGACAATTCCATTTACTCTACAAACTTCTTACCCCTATAGTTCCTGTCCACCTTGTTCCGTTTGGAGCTTCTGCATGGCATGTGACACACTTGTAATAATATCTAATTAAGTAATCAGGAGACAGGAGCACAGTAGGCTGAGCAAGTTTAGTTAATACAGTGGACACTTAACAAGTGTGAAGAGAGCTAGAGACACTAACTAACTGTGGGTTTCCAGAGTTCAGTGGAAGAACCCATTTTGCTGTAGGATCTCTTGCACCATGATGTCACGAAGGAGTTACAGCCAGGGACCTTGGCAAATTTGCTCATCCATTCTGGTTTTTTTGTTTGTTTGTTAGTTTAGACTCATTGGATTCCTCTACAGAAACAACCACATCATCCCTACATAGGAAATCATTTCTTCCTATAAATCTGTATATATGTTTTATTCCCCCTTTTACCCTAAGTCTATATAGTTGGAACTTTTTGCATTGCATTACATGCACACAAGGGGAGTGGACCTCCTTGCTTGTACTAGATGCTGTAGAGAGTGGAGTACTACACAGTAGAAATGACATGTGCTGCAGCTCTTATGTAGAGGTTCTTTGTCAATATAAGGGGGAGACTCCTCTGACAGTTCTTACCCAGAATCTTGTCAAGCGACTTTCCAGCACTGATTGATTGACATGATACAGAGTTTTTCTACTTCGACTGTTAAAGTGGTGGGTTGTTTCTTAAGCCAGAATCTAATGTAGCTGAGGCTAGCTTAAAACTCAGTATAAATCTGATGCTGGCATTGAACTCCTGGGCCTCCTGCCTCTGCCTTCCAAGTGTTGGGACTGTGCTCCACACACTAGGCTGTTTTTATCCAATTAGGAACTGCCATAATTAGCTGCAGTAATTCACAGCATGTCTGGGCTCCACAAGTGTGTTTTGCTGGAAAAACAGCAAAGTGGGGACCAGACACCAGGAATGGAAGCTATGAGCATTGTGACAGGCACTGTCTTTAAAAACTGTAAGAGGACCCAGGGGGTTGGCCTTTGGCCACTACAACCATGGTCCATCTCCTTTACTGGCCCACTTATACTTCAAACTGTGTTTATTCTCTAGCTGAATATTGAGAGTTATGGAAAGACAGGCCATACAATAACTAATGAGGGACTGGAGAGATAGAACATTAGTTAAGAGCACATATAGCTCTTGTAGAAGATCTGGACTCAACTTACAGTGCATATGTCAGCTCATGCCTTTTTCTGTAGTTGGCATCTATGTACATCCATACATGTAGAAAAAAAGACTTAAATACATAAAATAGATGAATCTAAAAAGACTAAAATAACCCTGTTTAGGGAAACAGTCTCTAGCACACAATGCAGGCGACCCTTCAGGTGTTATTGATATTCATGTCAGACTGCTCCCCAGGAGTTTTAGAGGTATCTTGTTCTAGTTAATTTGATGTCTACTTGACACAAGCTGGAGTTATTTGGGAAAAGGGAACTTCAACAGAGAAAATGAAAATACAAGTGTGGCCTGTAGACAAGCCTTGTCGCATTTTTTTAACTGGTGGTTGATATGGGACTGCCTAGCTTACAGTGGGCAAAGCTTCCTCTGGGGCTGGTGGTCCTGGGTGTTATAAGAAAACAGAATGAACATTCCATAAGGAGCAAGCCAGTAAGAAGCACTCCTACATGGCCTCAACATTGGCTCCTTTCTGGAGGTTCCTGACTTCAGTTACTGATCTAACTTCTCTGGATGATGGATTATGAACTGTAAACAAATACATTCCTCCCCAGGTTGCTTTTGTACATGGTGTTTTACCATTTCCATACAAACCTAACTAAGAACACCTCAGTTGCAGGCACTTCACCTGCCTGGTGTTGTTTTTGGTGCTATCGAAAAGTTCGATCTACTGAAGATGTGTGGACAGAGATATCCTGTGGGACACACTGGCAACATACTACAGCTTCTATGATGAGATGTTTTCTATGTTGTTTTTTTTTTTTACTTTGTTTGTGTGTGTATTTTTTATTTTTGGGAGGAGGTTGAAAGGGCAAAGGGTGGGCATAAGGAAATGGAGATAAGCAGGACTGGGGTTCATGATGTGAAACGCACAAAGAATCAATAAAAAGTTTTTTAAAAGTCTACCTGCTAATTCTGGGAAGAGTTCAGATTCTGTCCTTTGCGGTGAGGTACCTAGGAATTAGCAGGGCAAAGAAGGTGTGAGTGAGCTGAGGTTAAAATTCAAGGGTAGTGAGGGACATGACCAGAAGCAATGAAGTCTAGAGTTGTAGAGGTGGAGAGTCCAGCAGGAACTGCCACAAAAAAGAAAGGGAGACATGAGGAGAGATGCTTTAGAACATGGAAACAACATGAGCTAGAAAACCTCTCCGTTCTGTCCTACCTCTGTCTAAGGTCTCCCCAGGGCTGACTGTATCACACTGATCTTGAGATCATCTAACATCAGTAGACCTCAACTTCTCGTTCTACCAATTGTCCTCCCGGAGTTGCCTGAAAGCCCCTTCCCTTCCATCTTCTGATGGTATCTTTCATCACTGTAACTTAGATCACAGGTATCTATGAGCATAGTTGCAGAACTTGGTAGAATTCAGTCAACTGCAACCCAGGAACAGTTGTGTAGATGATGGAACTATCTGTAGAGTGCAGGAGCTGCCATTCATATTGCACACAAGACACATGGTTGCAGACCTCATCTGTCAATCATCTCTTTGTGGCTCTCATGGTTTTGGTAAGGGAAGAACTACACACACCACTGCCATAAGTACTGACATCAGGGATCCACATAATGATGAAGGTGTCTGTGGTGTGGTCTGCAGGACAAGTACACAAAGTCTTTGTCACCCTGGATGTGAAGGCTCTAGGTCTTTACATGGATGTCAGTCTCTGGTCTTAAAGAGCACTGGCCCTACCCCAGCCCCTGGATGTCAGAGTTCTGCTCAGCAGCAGCTTACAGGGCTGGGTTATACCAGCCCCTCAGCACAGCCCAGGACTTGTCATAGACCAATCATTAATATTGTTTGTAGATTCTTGAATCTGTCCAAGCTTGGTCACCAGAGATACAAAGGTGCCTTTGTAGGACTAGAAGCTTTCTCTAAGGTCAGGTCAGATATATTTCGGGACATCAGGATGGGAAGGGACAACACAGAGTTCCTGCTGGAGAGGACTGAAGCCAGAAGATGAGGTAGCCAAGGCAGCTCAGCTGCAGGCTCTGGGCCCAGGTGGCTTCCAGGCTTCCACATGTTACTCTTGCTTCCTCATTCAAAGCAAACATAGACTGGGGTCTGTAGTTTCAGAGAGCTGTGGGAAAGGATGTGGGGGGGCTGGAGTAAGTGAGGTCAAAGTATGTACAAACCCTGAAAATCTCATCCTGAGATCAGCAGAAGTAGGAGTACTCTGCCCCTGACCTGGGGACAGGCACAAGAAATCCTGTGTCCTCACTTTTGTTCCCCAGAGAGGAGGTCACGTACCCCTGTGTCCAGGTTAAACTTTCTCTCCCCCTATAAGGTCACATCCTCATGCAAATGAGGCATCCCCAGTGCCCTGGCTCTGGCCAATAATGTACACTCACCTTGAAAGCCCCTACTCACTCCCCAGGGTTTGAATAGCTTTTGTTCCCCCCATTACACGAGCTGTTTTGCTGAAGCCTGCCTCTGGAGAGTCTGTTCTCCTCAGGCTTACAAGTCCTGACGTCTCTGTCACCAGCAGCTTTCCTGCTCAGGATCATGCCACAGTGGGAGGTGAAAGGGAACCTGAATAACAGAGGTCACCTTGAGGGCTTGCCAGTTGTCAAACTGAAAAGGTAGAAAAGGCCTTTTGTAGAGCAGAGGCTTTAGTGTTTTAAGATAGTTGCACAACGGATGGACACTATGGGTACATCAAGCCAGAGAGTATGAAATAAGCCTGAGTTGTGTCAAGGGAGCACAGGTGTCCATTTGTGCTATCATAACGTTATAAGATGAGTAAGCCATCAGAGGATCCAAGTCTTATTGTTCAAGGTGAAACCCTGATCTACAGTGAAGAAAATTCCCTATAGTGGACACAGATTGGTGACTGCTTTATGCTTTATTTCTAGCTACTGGAATAAAGGGTGAAGCACAGGAGTAGATAGGTGGGTGATGGTTACAGCTGAGAAAGAAGGAGAGGATTGAGACACTGCAGATTAAGAAGTGCTCTAAGGGAGCACAGCTCCCTGGTGTACAGAGTGAAGCTGTTCAGGTGACCGAGGTCTCTAATGTTGCTATGTGGCCCCTCCCTCTCAAAGCAGCTAGGTCCAGGAGCTTCTGGGTTGTCAAGTTGACCCTACACATCAAATATTTCCCGGCTCACACCTGATTCTGCTACACAGGAGCAGAAGGCAGTGTGGTGGGTTCCTAGCGCACAGCTTGTGCCCAGGGTGCGGGCAAGATTGTGTGTGGTTAGAAGGCTCAGTCCTTTTCTCAGCTTCAGTGGGACAAAGGCCAGATTCTAGATAAGATGTCCAAGGAAGCCAAGGGTGGCAGGAGGGCAAGGGAAGGTGTGGAGGGAGCAGGAGGAAGCCAGGGCCCTCCCTTCCTGGCTGCCTGTTCTCTACCTCTGTATGGGTTCTTTTTTTCCAGTGTAGTGTACCCTGTGTATGTGGCGCCCTTGGATATTTCAGACATTGCAGGGCATTGTGGTCTTTTTCTTTTCAATCTGAAATTGGCACAGAATGCTTGCCATATCTCAACACAATAACCTCCACCCCCATGAGGAACATGGATTTGTCTAGGAGGGGTGTGGTCTGTGTTGTTTGTGGCTATAAAGGGCCTTCTCTGAGGAGCTAGCACAGCCTCATTGAGTCAACCTAAGTGACCTTCCTTGTTTCTAGGACAGAACCTGAAGATGAAGAGCCTGGTCCTCATTGCTACACTGTTTGGTCTACTGACTGTCCTACAGGCCCAGGATGACCTACCCTTCCTCTCAGAAGACAAGAACGTGAGGCAGAGAGAGATGGTGTACAGGGGTGGTTGGAAAGTTTGAGCCCTGTTCTATGTCTGAGGACTGAAGCTCACACTCATGAGCTTTTAATTCCTCTAAGTCTGTCCTCTAACACTGCACCTCTATCTGGAGTCTTCTCTGCTTTCTGCGTCTCTACTGCTGTTCTACCAGCACACATAGTCCTCTTAGACTACAGAGTGAACACAGAAGTTTTCTAGTTGCAGTGACTCCAAGAACAAGAATGTTTCTCAGGGGTGGACCTTCATGCCCTTCCCTAGTAGCAAAGACTTTGGGGGCTTAAGGAACAGACACTTCTTGCCTAACCGCAGTATAGGTTTTCAGACACAGGTTAAGAAACTCAGAACTGGGGAGTGGGGACAGCCTGGAGCTGCAGCCTGGGTTCTGCAATGCTGCCCCTGCCAATGTGCTGGAGTCTGGAGGAGATCTTGTCTTGGGCTGGGGTGTCCTCCGGGCTCTGTCTATTATAGGTCACAGGGACCTGGTACAAGAAGGCAATAGTGTATGACCGGAGTACCACATCACTGAAGAGAACAAAGAAAGAATTTCCTTTTGTAGTGAGAGTGCTGGACAAGGGAAACATGGAGGTTACAGACGTTTCTGTGTGAGTGTCACCACCATGAATTTCCCCAGATTTCCCTTTCATTACTATCTACGCTTTGAGTGTTGATGAAAAGCAGATTCTTCCTTTAAGGGGACACCATCCCAGGGAACATCTGAGATTATCTGCAGCTTATATGGCATTTGGAAGTCACTGACTCACCATGCAAGCTGAGCAGGGAACAGGTGTGGGCTTTGAAAGAGGCTTCAGGTGTGTTTCTTGTTTTCTAGGCTTAATGGTAATTGCATACAGGTTAAATTCCTGATGGAAAAAACAAAGAAGCCTGGCCAGTACAGAGCCTGTGAGTCTCCGTCCACGTTTCTTCTCCCCTCGCTGTGATAAAACAGTATGTTCCAAGCGACTAGGGAAGAAGGGGTTATTTTAGCTCTCTGCCAAAATACCGTCCATCAGAACTGGGAATACAAGGCAGCTGCTGCGTGAAGCCTCTGCTTACATTACATCTACTGGCAAAAGAAGAGTGTGTGGGATGCGTGTTAGTGCTCAGCTGTCTTTCTCCATTTTACAGTCCAGAGTCCGCTGCCCAATAGATAGTTCCTCTACGTTAAGATGGTTCTTACCGCTTCCACTATCATAATCAAGATGGTGTGCCACTGGCAAGGACAAACGCACACCTTCCAGGAGATTCTTGCTTGTCAACTGGATGTTTAACCTTAGCTATCACAGTCTCCTTGGCTGCATGTGATCCTCCTTTACAGGACAAGCTCCTGTGCCTGGGTCATCCCCGCCCTGCTGAGCTTCAAGGAAAGGCTCTCCAGTTAACTCCTAGAGACTTTAGAGGTCACAGCTAGTCCACAGAAGGGACCAGGCTTCCCTCTCTATAGTTCTGTCCCTTGACCGATAGGGATACTGAGGCCTAGGCTCTAGGAAGCAGGGAAGGGCCATGACCACCTTCCCTGCTGCCCTTGGTTCAGACTCCAGGCCTGGGATGACACCTTTCCAGGAGTGAACTTTGATCTTACAATGAGACCATAGCAAGCCAAGGCTTTATATGGTTGGAAATTCATGGGTCACTACTAGCATCATCTAGAATAGTAGTTCAAAGCCTGTGAGTCACAAGATATCCTGTATATCAGATATTTACATAATGTTTTTTTAACCATAGAAAAACTATAGTTATGAAGTAACAATAGAATAATTTTATGGCTGGGGGGTCACCAGAACATGAGACAACTGTATTAAAGGGTCATGGCATCGGGAGGCTGAGAGTCACTGCTCTAGGCATTCTCTTACTGTGGTCAGAATGGTGTGTTTGGAACAAGACAGTACAGACCCATTTTATCTGTTCATCTCCAGTTCAGGCCAATTTACTTGTGTACATCTATGAGCTGCCAGTGATGGACCACTACATCTTCTACAGTGAATGCAAGTTATTTGAGCAGAAACTCTATGTTGGACAGCTCATAGGTAGGATCTTGGGCACCTTATTTCCTGTATGATCTCTACTAGCAGAAGCCAGAGGATGTGTAGCTCCCCCTTAGCACTGAGGACTACAATGCTTAACACGGGAGACTTGATGGGTGTGTAGGTTCTGAACACAGGGCAGCCTTGCAGTGTGAAATATCTGAGTGATAAGGGTCAGCTGGACAAGGACTGTTATGGAAAAAAAAACATATATGGCCCTCAGGACCATGACCACTCAGTATGGAAGTGCCAAGAAATGAAACACCAAGTACTATTTCCTGGTGTCTCAGACGTTGTGAAGGTCAGGTTGAAGGGTGGGGTCTTAATAGGCCTTTGTTTGGCAATGTCTCTTTGAAGTTGAGATGCAGACTAGTGTCTCTGTGACCCAGGTTCCTTCTAGGTCAGAGTTATCTTGTGCAGACGTACAGAATATACACCATCTCCTTTTGGCTTCTCCTCCATCCATAATCCTACCAACCTTCTACTCTAAGTGCTCCCTCCTCGTCTGCCTGCACCTGTGCCAGGGTGAAGCCCCTCATGCTGGGCTGAGATCCTGTCTTCATGCCACTGCTCCCTGCAGACCTCTGCAGTCATGACCCTTCTACTCATTCAGCCTCTGCCCACAGGAAGGGATCCCAAAGAAAACCCCCAGGCCCTAGAAGATTTCAAGAAATTCGCACAGTGGAAAGGCTTCATACCAGAAAACATCATTGTGCCTGAGCAGAAAGGTAATCAGGTAACTTTAGAGATCACAAGCCAGGCCACTGAAGAGACCATGCGTTCCTGTAGAGCTCTGCATGTCCCTTTCCCATGTCCTCCTGTGTCAACCATCACTCCAAGTGACATGTGTGTTTCTCTTTGGGTCAGCATCTGTCCTCCTTTCCCATGAGGAGGACAACAGGGCAATGTTTCAGGGTAGAGTCATGGTGGCATTTAAGCTAAAGTGTAAAGGTGCCTGAATCTACACCTATTGCATCTCTTTAGCCCTGGGTTTTCCTTTGTTTCTACAGAAAGATGTGTCCCTGAAGTCCACAGAGGTAAGTTTTCCCTGAAAGAATCTTAGGACAGCACAGACTCCTCAGTACTTGAGTTCTGTCACTCATGTGCTTGAACACTTATACCTAGACAGGAGAGAACTTGCATGTCCAGGCATGAGTGACCTCTGAAGGATGGTCCTCAGGCAAGATCTCAGGACACTTGGGACTCTGTCTGTTTTTCCCTAGAATCCTTCTCATGCCATGATATCCTTGTGGACTCATTTCCCACTCAACACATCCATCGTAGATTCTTAGTGACCTATGTGGTCAAGTGGGCAGATTATGCTTTCCCAGCAGTATCCTCAGTACCTGTGGAGAGGAAGTTCTTTGTCATTTATCTTCTATGAGTCACACTCTGATTGTTATTCCCATAGTAGAAAGAGGGGCCCTCACCTACGTTCCTCTTCCTGTCACAGATGCCCCTAAGAACTGCAAATCTGGGACTGACTCTGCCTCCGACGAACAGTAGAACCTTTGCTAGAGTCTCTTCTCCCTGGACCACACAACACTGAGACATACCCTTCAAGACCATCTCATCCTGGACACTCACTACCCACTGAACCACACTCCTGCTAGGACCTCCTATTTTCCCCAAGCCCAAGTAAAGCCTTAAGCAGCCTTTCTGGATTCAGTGTGTACTTGTGAAGTCTCCTGTAAGCTCTCAGAAGCTCAGTAACAAGGTTCGGGAGCTATGGGATGCAGTAGGTGCCAGGCTGTAAGGATCATGGCATTTTGGAATCCTGTAGGATACAGGAAATTCTAGAAGTTCATTTGATGGGACATCATTCAACATGGCTTCAGAAGGTGTTTGACTTTGTGATGGGAGAAGTGGACAGGACTGGAAAGATGGTATCACAGATTCAAATGTGTTCAGGTTTCTACTGGGACCTTGTTCCAGTGGGGACTTCAAAGAATCCTGTGAGGATTCAGCAGTGAGTGACCTGGCAGAAGGGACAGAGGTGAAGAGGCCTGCTAAATATTCCATCATCACCCCTATAGCAAGAAAGTACCAGATACAGTCCCACTAGTCATTTTTACTCACTTTATCATCCATGTTGTTTTTACAGTGTTCGTGGTCTGTGCAGACACTGCCTCATAGGGACATGGGGTCACAGTGAGGGAGGAGTTGCCTTGTACCGAGAAACTGCCATCTCAATAAGATCTAGATTCTTGGAGAATGAGCATATGGTGCCATCTTTCCCTGATAGGCTGTTGTTTCCAACTCAGCACCTCTTTACCTCTCACCCTCACACCTTGTCCTTCCCTTGTCCCTCTCTGCCTTGACGTAATTATTGCTGAGGACCATAGATGTTGCTGTCGCGAGCACACTCCGGCCAATCCCAGAGCAGGATGCCGGCGAGGATGGATTACGCTGGAGGCTTTTTAACAAAAGCACTTTAATAACATCAATCCAGCTAATACACATCCAATCACCATGAGCCAATACATAATAGGTTCGTCGCGGAGTACCTTTCCTGGGCTCAAAGCAGTCTGGGTCATGGTTTGATGACGGCCCACATGTAAGGGCTTCACACTTCTGGTCTTCTAGGATTCCACGGTTCGGGCAGCTCTGCTGTTTCCTGGCGTAAGGCGAAAATTCTGCCAGGCACATAGCAAGCTTGTCGGGCGACTCCAAACTGCAGGGTGACCGGAAGTTCCCCTCAGAGCACGAGCATATTCTGCTGCTCTATGCGAGGGTACTCAAGAGAGAGGTCTTCGTTGTCCGGTCTGAGCTTTGGGTTTTTATACCTTTCCATTTTTAAGCATGTCATCATTAGATTGTATCACCCCTTATCTATCTATGCAGGCTGGTTTCTGGCCTCCTTCTCTCTATCTCCTCTAACATGTGCCTATCCGCACACATTGTTTACATTCTCATTACATCTATCCTGAAAGGAAGCAAGCTCTTTCAAGTGCCTGGTAGAGCCTGAGGTAGACTGTACACATTAGAGATGAGGTTAGCAAGAACCTTACAAATTAATGAACACAGCACCTTACTCTTCAAGACCACAGAAAATATGGAAGGGTCAAAACCTTTACACGACACTGTAAGAAAACACCTGATGGGCATGGTGGTCCATGCCTTCAGTGTCAGCACTTGGGAGGAAGGAGGATCTCTGTGAGTTTGAGGTGAGCCTGGTCTAGTTCAGGACACCCAGGGTTACACAGAGAAACCCTGTCTCAAACAAACAAAAACGAAAACAACACCCAAACAATGCAAAAGCCAGTTAGACATGCTAATGTGGAAGAGGCAATCTCATGGGGTCCTACCCCTAGAAAGAGAGCTACAGCTGAGAGAGGGAAAATTAATCTCTCCCTGGGGCGAATTCCCAACTATCTTGTCTGTTACAAAGCAATCAGCTCCAAAATCATATACAGCAAAGGAGCAGCAAACAGATTCAGTAGCTGTATTTACGTATTCACGTACACACTCATACATGTATGTAATGATAATAATCAAATTAAAAAGGCCATCAGTCTGAGTGGGCGGGGGGGGGGAGAGCATGGTGTGCACGAGATGGAGTGGAGGGAAGGGGGAACTGATGTAATATTTCTATCATTTTTAAAATGAAAAAGTGGAAATCTTCCAGAAATGTCAGGGAAGTGAAGGTGTTACAAAGCCCTAAAGCAATGGGGCAAACATCTGAGTGTCAATGTCCAGATTTGTTTGTGAGAAGTATCACACATTTGTAGAAATCATTTTTAATCTTAGCTTTAGTTTTCAAATGTTAACTCAAGTTTTTCTTTGAATATTACTAACTGTTGACCCAGGTTTCCAGCATACTGTATACAGAGTACTACAGTATGTCGGCCAAATCTTCTCTGTGCTGTTCTTTATGGATGAGACCTCCGTATACCTTAAAGTACTGAGCTGTTGTGCTCTGACTTTCCTTTTGAGCCTGTTTCATTGCTGCATGACTTCCCTGGGGACATTTCTCTTCTGCCTACATAGGGCAGTCACATCAGACCAGAAAAGTAATTCCACCCTTGTCCCACTGGCAACACCAGTGAGATTCTTGGGGAACCTGTGAGGGTGCTTTCACGAACACAGGTGCCTCAGAGAGTCTCTTCTTCAATACACCCACCCCAGCACTGGCGAGCCGAGCCCCGTAACAGCCGCCTCACTGGCTAACTGCTGCAAAGTCTCCTCTCTCTCAGAAATTGTCCCAGCCCTGTGATCTTGCAGAGGAGTCATGCATTTTTAAATTCCTGTGAATTCTTGTTTGCTTATGAGTTTTGTGAGTCTCCCCCTTTCTTCTTTCCATTAGAGAAAACTTCCATCTGAAGGAAATAGCTGCATGGAATGCCATTCCTTCCTCAGGCTCTTCCATTCTCTCCGACTACTATTTTATTTTTTAATATTTTCAATTATATACATATGTATATATTGTTTTTAAATTTTTTATTAAATTTATATTTTCATTTTACCTCCTGACCACAGAACCTTCCCTCCTTTCCTCCCAGTCCCACCTTCCCATCTTCTTCCCCCTTTCTTCCTCCCCTTCTCCTTCAAAAAGTGGAGCACCCCCCCTTACAAGTTCACCCCGACACATCAAGTCACATTAGGACTAAGTGCATTCTCTTCCACTGAGGCCAGACAAGGTAGCCCAGTTAGGGGAAAGGGATCCAAAAGCAGGAAACAGAAGCCACGTTAGAGACAGCCCTGGCTTCTCATGATAGGGGGCCCACATGAAGACCAAGCTGTGCATCTGTTACATATGTGCCTAGGATCAGCCCATGCATGCTCTTAGGTTAGTGGTTCAGTCTCTGTGAGCCTCCATGGTCCTAGTTAACTCTGTTCGTCTTCTTGAGGAGTTTTTGCCTCTTCTGGGACCTTCTAGCTTTCCCTGTCCACTTCCACAAGACTCCCTGAGCTCTGTCTAATGTTTAGCTGTGGTTTTCAGCATCTGTTTTGATCTGCTGCTGGGTGGAGTCTCTCAGAGGACAGTTATGCTAGGCTCCTGTCATGTGTGAAACGTTTTTCTGGGCCTGAGTTACCTCACTCAGAATGATCTTTTCTAGTTCCATACATTTGCCTACAAATTGCATAATTTTCTTGTTTTTAAAGCTGAGTAGTATCCCATTATGTAAATGGACCACAATTTCTCTATCCATTCTTTGGTTGAGGGACATCTGGGTTGTTCCCAGTTTCTGGCTATTATGAATAAAGCTGCTATGAACATAGCTGTATAAGTGTCCTTATTGTGTGATGGAGCATCTTTTGAGTATAAGCCCAGGAGTGGTATATCTGGGTCTGGAGGTAGAGCTATTCCCAGTATTCTGAGAAAGCGCCAGATTGATTTCCAAAGTAGTTGTACAAGTTTGCACTCCCTTTTTCTCCATATCCTCATCAGCATGTGCTGTCACTTGAGTTTTTTATCTTAGCCATTCTGATGGGTGTAAGAATTGTTTTGATTTGCATTTCCCCGTGACAAAGGATATTGAACATTTCTTTAAATGCTTCTTAGCATTAGAAATTTTTCTGTTGAGAATTCTCTGTTTACCTCTCTACCCTATTTTTAATTGGGTTATTTGGTTGTTTTTGCTTAATTTCTTGAGTTCTTTACATATTTTGTATATTAACCCTCTGATGAATGTAGGGTTGGTGAAGATCTTTTCCCATTTTGTAAGCTCCAATTTTGTGTTATTGATGGTGTCCCTTGCCTTACAGAAGCTTTTCAGTTTTATGATGTCCCATTTATTAATTGGTGATTTTAGTGCCTGAGCTGTTGGTGTTCTGTTCAGGAAGTATTCTCCTGTGCCAATGAGTTTAAGGTTCTTCCCCACTTTCTCCTCTATTAGATTTAGAACACAGCTATCCTACTTAAGCAAGCCCTGCTTATCCTAACAGAACCAAAGCACAAGAAAATGTCCTTAAATCCAATCTTATAAAGATAATAGAGACTTTTAAAGAGGAAATATAAATCCCTTAAAGAAATACCAAAAAATCCAATCACTTGGGCATTTTACATTTTAGCTTCCATTTTTGAGAACTCTCTTCATTTCATCAGCCCATTTGTTGATTGGATTGTTTGGGTTTATTTTATTTAGGGCCTTTAATTCTTCTCATAGTCTAGATATGAACTCCTTGACTTTTGTTGCACTCTGGGGTCCTTCCTTCTCTCCTTCAGCCATTTGTATTGCTTTTAGATATGACCTCATTGCCAGTGCCTGGCTTTATTTCCAAAGCTACTGAGCTTCTTTGTAGAATTCCACCTTAAAACCACCTGGCCATAAGGTTTTTTGTTTGTTTGGGGCATTACTTATAATGACCACTTTTATTTCCTTAGGAGATATATGACTATTTAACTTTTTTCCTGATTTGATTTAACTTTAGTAAGTAAATTCTATCAAGAAAATTATCCATTTCATTTAGATTTTTTAATTTTGTGGACTACAGAAACCTGAATTTAGAGTTAATAATTCTTTGGATTTCCTCAATGTCTGTTGTTATGTTTTCCTTTTCATTTCTAACTTTGTTTTTTTTTTTTGTCAGTCAGCTTTATTTTCAACAGAAATCACTAAATATTTATACATATTTATATAAATTATGTGATGCTCTCCAGCAAATGAAGAGGATCAATAAAATGCTATGATTTGCTTTGTGGGATCTAATTTCGAAATTTCTTCTTTTTCTGGAACTTCTTTCCTGCTGCATTTGCTACTTTTTCAGCCATGATTTCTGAATACTTCCTTCGATTAAATCTCCTGAACTCAGAATCAGCCAGAAGTTCTTCCACGATAGTCTTTTTCCTCTGTTTCTTGGGAATTCGTGAATGGTAGAAGTCAGCTGGATTATCAACAATGGTTCCAACCTGGAAGTACTTAGGGAAACCATCTCTGTCATTTTTCTTGTAAAGCCTTTTTGGGTCTATGCTTGCTCTCATCTTGAATGCTCTGAGATCATTTTTCAGTTCATCTGTCAGTTCTGGAGCTTTCATGCCAAACCAACCATTACCAGCTGTTTTTTGTCACTCTTTCCTGCGCTGTTTCTGAAGTTGATGCTTTGATTT
Organism: Pachyuromys duprasi; assembly: GCA_028658305.1. NCBI lineage: Eukaryota > Metazoa > Chordata > Mammalia > Rodentia > Muridae > Pachyuromys > Pachyuromys duprasi. Next base: position 110,965,193 of record CM053752.1, on the reverse strand, counting down.
ACTATATGGTGGAACGCAATAGTTTTTTTCAAAATCAGGTGTAATGACAGCTTTCTGCAGAAGCTCGTTTTTCTTTTTCTCCTTAATCTGTGTTAGCGTCTTCTTGTGAGGCTGCTGCAGTTTGTCTACATTGAAATTAGTATACAAACCACCCAACTGCTTGATACTTAGTCCAGGGTCTATGCTGCTACTTGTCAACTTCAGAAGTTTGGACTTTGTGTCATTTAGTAAGTCTTCCTCATCACTAGACTCATCTTTATTTTCATCACTGTCTGATGATTCTTCTTCACTGTTTCTGTCTTCCTCCTCCTCTTCTTTCTCGCTAGCAACTTCACTTGGAGCCTTGTCTTCTAGGTAAAAAGTCTTAGCAGAACTCAATCCAGGAATTCTGTCAATTACAAACAGTGCACTATCACCTGCGGCCTCTTGCAAATCCTTGATGACTCCTTTTGGCTGCTTTCAACAGAACACAAAGTATCCTTTTCATTCTCACTGTATCCAGACTGTTCACCTTCATCACTGCTAAGAAATAATAAAACAGGACTATCTATATCCCGAGACACATTGACATCAGGCTTGCATACATTGGTATCACATTCAAGAACTACACTTTGGCTGTCCTGGTCTTCACTGACACCTACACCTGTGGGATCACCATTACTATCACCACAATCATCGAATTGTGCCAAGCCACTCGTTTCCACGCTGCCCCTCTCTCTTCATCCCATCGTTCTAGTTTCACAACTGCAGACTTAATCTTTAATGATTTCACTTTAGGCCCGCATTGTCGACTTGAAGGCTGTGATTCAGCTTTGTTATTATTTAGGGTGCATGAATGATTCTGAGAAACTGACTGTTGAAGGCTGCTGTCTTCAATTTCAGAAAGACTCAACTGGAAATCTTTCTTAGTAATTTCTTTTTCCTCTATTATTTTGGTGTTCTCTTCATCCAGACTCTTACAATTCTTCTTTCTGATTTCTGTAAGAGACACATCATCAGCTTGTTTTTCCTCTTGTATATGCAAATTTTGATGGTTTTGTGTTTTTAGTTTTTTCCTTGAATTTCTGTGGATGGAATCATAGTCATAAGTTTCATTATTGGAAAAATTTGGCATATTTATCTGAGAAACTGGTCTTGCTGCTAACTGAGAGGTCTGTTCAGTATCTGAGTCCTCTGAATCCATGTATGTATCCACAATTTGCTTTTTATTTTCTGGTATAATCTTAGTATCCTTCTTGTCATCTTGGGCTTGTAATTTTTTCTGCGTGTTCCTGGCTGTTCTTCTAGGTGCAATCCCAGGTGATGAAATGCCCGAGCATGATGATTCAACATCAGATGGAGCTTCTGCATGCGACTCTTGGCTTGAATCTCTCTGAAATGTAACCCTATTTCTTCCACACTCTGTGGAAGATATAACCATAGAAACCCCTGAAGCATGAGATTCTGCTTCAGAAACAACTTCTCCATCAAGAGACTCATGTTGAGGAGTTACTTTCTGCCTTTTCTTAACACTGGACTTTGGGGAGGGTGCAATTACAACCCCTCTTTTCCTAGTTATTCTTATAATGGGTTCCTGGTCCTCAAACACATAAGAAATCCCTGAAGTATGAGACTCTGCCTCGGAGGCTTCTCCCTCAGGAGCCAGTTCAGTGAGTTCTGCTGGGCCTGTAGTTCTGCTTTTTGTCCTTCTAGAGAGGACTGAACTTCGTTTCTCAGCAGTCTGTGACTCAGTGGTGCTGCCATTGGATCCTGATTCTTTCTTGCTTTCTAAACGTGTCCCAATTCCTTTAGGAACAGAACCCTTTGGCTTGGGGCTTTTTTGGAGCATGGTCTGAGTCAGTCCGGACCTGGTGACTACCAATCGAACACAAGAGATGGAAGATTTCAAAAGAATTTCAGGTGGAGAAGATACGATTGAAGAAATCGATACATTGGTTGAAGAAAAATTTAAATCTAAAAAGTTCCTGACACAAAACATCCAAGAAATCCAAGACACTATGAAAAGACCACCTAAGAATATAAAAAATAGAAGAAGGAGAAGATTCATGACTCCACGGCCCAGAAAATATTTTCAACAAATCATAGAAGAAAACTTCCCCAACCTCTGAAGACAGAAATGCTTATAAACATATAAGAATCTTACAGAACACCAAATAGATTGGATCAGAAAAGAAAAATTTCCTGCCAAGTAATAATCAAAACATTAAATCTATAGAACAAAGGAAGAATATTAAAACTGCAAAGGGAAAATGCCAAATAACTTATAAAGACAGACCTATCAAAATTCACCTGACTTAAAACAGAGATTTTAAAAGCCAGAAGGGCCTGTAGAGATGTCTTGCAGACTCTAAGAGACCACAGATGTCAGTCCAGACTACTATACCCAGCAAAACATTTCAACACCATAGATGAAGAAAACCGTGACAAAACCAAATTTAAGCAATATCTATCTACAAATCCAATCTTACAGAAGATACTAGATGAAAAACTCCAACACAAAGAAGATAACCACACCCAAGAAAACACAGGAAATTGTGAGTCTTCTCTTTCTTCTGAGGCCATTGGCGACCAGCCCATGAGGGTAGGAGGAGCAGAGGAAGAGGGCAGGACTTGAAGAGCCATGAGCATGATGGAATGACAGACTTCTTGGACAGACTTCTGCAGAGAAGCAGATCAACTTTATTCCAGAGGTGAGGGGAATATATAGGGAAGGGTAAGCAGCCAGTAGGTACTCTGATAGGTGCTCACAGTATGCTTCATTTGCATTAAACAGCAGGGTCCTATTGCCTGTGCAGGGGCATACTACCTCATTATCATATGGTCTGCAGGGGATGAGCATTCTGGAGGGAGCTGAGTCAAAGGCCACTTTTATGACAAACCAGGCATCTAGCCCAGGAACATCCTCCAAATAAGGACAAGCAGAGACTAGGAAGCCCTGCTAGGGAAAGGGAGTACTACATCTTGCGCCATGCTCAGTGAGCTGTCCAGTCATGGATGCTTCAGCAGCAGGGGCCTCCAACATCTCCCCTGTTTTATTTTATAATGGAGAAGTGTCACCATGAGCTATGAGGAACCTATCATCTATATCAGAAAGACTAAGGGCCTGTTAGTGTGCCATGATCTAGCTGGTAGCAATTCTAGCAATGGCAGTGACTTGCCACAAGGGGAATTGTATATGGTAGGGGGTGAGCATCAAAATAAGACACAATATAACCAAGGTACGTATTAAAGGTAGAAGCCAAGAAAACAAAGAGTTTTGGATCCAGGACAAAGCTTCCTGGGGTTGGAACCTGGCCAGGAGATCCTTCTTCAGGCTTTTAAGTGGCATATATATATACACACACACACATATATATAGTTTAACCAGATTAGATTCATTAACAAAGAAATAACATTCTTCCCTCAAGACAACACAAGTTCCTCCATGGTCAACAACTATCGAGTCCAGTGCTATTTTGGAGCACAATCCTGTGCTCTTAACAATCCTGTTAAGAGAGTTTGTCACTGGAGAGATTCAAGGCTGTTGGACATCGATCCCATCACATAGTTGAGTGTGTCTTGAAAGTCCCCAGCCAGTTGATGCGACTCAGTGGCGGTGGCTCCAGGAGCTCCAAGGGAGATGGCAAGTTTCAGTCCTACTAATACAGGGAGGGATATCTCTCTTCTCCCTTTGATCTGTAACAAGATCTCTGCTTCCTCCTCCTCAGAGACTTGTGGGATAATCATAACAGGAGTGGAGATTCCAGACAGGGGGACATCTATGCAGGGAGTTATCTTTCCTTTGCAACGGAGGAAGAAAGGGGGTGGTATACAAATTAAAATGGTGACAGTCTGGTTGTTGGCACATCGTTGGTCAGTTGGCATAGGCCTAAACGGAAGGAGAAGAGGTAGAGTAGATATTTGTTCAAAAAGGGGAATGTCATGGATATCTGAACCAGCATTGATTTTCTTGGTTGGTGTCATCAGGGAGGCATTTGTGGGGATTGCAGCGAGCAGAGGGCAGGTGCTAGAGGCTCTAAAGAAGCAATGGGAGGCATGTTGGGTATGTAGTGAATGGAAGAAGGTCAACACATAGTGAATGTATCGGCTCCAACACATTGTTGATTGCATATGTTTTTCTGCTTGCTTTTCCTGAAAAACAATGTTATGAAGAGTTAATATGGGCTTGGCTGCAGGCATAATGTAAGGTGAAAATTGGCAGTGCGATACTTAACAAGGTGATTTGAGTAGACTTTGCCTGGGCCCTGGTCAGCCAGCAGTCATGCCAAGAATCTACGCTGTAAGCTATGGAATACGGCATATTATTGTGTACCAGATTTGAGGGCCTTTTATTTTCTGTTTTCGTCCCAGCTGATTCTTGAGTCAGTCCAAACTCTCACCTGCAAGATCAATAGTAACAAGATAGTGGAAACATGATAGATCTGTCAGTCAGAAGGAGAAACAAGCATATTCATCAGGATCCCTTGTACTAGCATTTGGGTATATTACAGTCTCTATGGGTTGTTGGCATCCCGTTAGTGGGCAATCTTCAGTTCCTATTTCTGCCTTGATATTTTTCTCTGACATAAAACCGCCAAAGCATCGTGTTAGGAAGAGTGGGGTTAGCTGAGGCATTAGTGTTAAGCAGGGTCAAAATAACCACGAGAATGACAGAAATGGAGGCTTGGCAAGGGCAGCAGTGTCAGTGTCAACAGGTCATTAATGTCTTTCCAGGTGATCTGGTTGGGTGCCTTCGGGTGTCTGCGTTGCCTTTTCTTTGACTTCTCCTCGATTGACAGGTGTACCATCTTTCTGACTGGAGGAGGTTGATCCCGTGGGAAGACGCAAGCACACCCCCTTCCAGTAGTTAGCAGAGGCTCCGGCCTCTTCCAGCAGCGTTAGAGTGGATCCTTCTATCTGACCAAAATGTACAGTGTGGTGGCTGACTCTAGGAACAGACACATCGTGGGCAGCGAAGACTTTTAGCATATTGAGTGTGAAGTGTGCTAGGATTAATTGAATGTTTGGTGGTGGGGAGCCTTGTGCTTATTTGATCAACTGTTTTCTGAGTGTTTGATGTGTTCTTTCAATGGTGGCTTGGCCCTACGGATTGTGAGGGATCCCAGTGTTTCAAGTTTCAAAAGCAATTTTTTAGAAGCCAGTCCACTATTAGTTAATTTGAAGGGGTACTCCTATAACAGCAAAGGTAGAGACCATTTGATTAATCAATTTTTTGAGTTCTCATTAGTTTGTGTTTTGTAGCTCAGGTGAAGTGTGAACAAGTATCTATTTGCTGAATACAAATTTTTGTTTACCAAATGATTGAACATGGGAGACATCAATCTGCCAGAAGGCATTGGCTTCAAGGCCTCTGGGGTTAGTATCCAACTGTTATATAGTGAGAGTATGAATTAAAGAGTGCATTAAGAATGCACTAAACTTCTTTAGGTGTATAGATTTCAGTATGTTTACCATATCTTATAGGTCTATATAAGTGAGTATATACCGTGTGTGTCTTTCTGCTTCTGGGATACCTCACTGAGACTGATCTTTTCTAGATCCCACCATTTGCTTGCAAATTTCATGATTTCCTTGTTTTTAATTGCTGAGTAGTATTCCATTGTATAGATGTAGCACAATTTCTGTATCCGTTCCTCAGCTGAGGAGCATCTGGGTTGTTTCTAGCTTCTGGCTATTACAAATAAAGCTGCTACAAACATGGTTAAGCAAATGTCTTTATTGTGTACTTGAGCATCTTTTGGATATATGCCTAGGAGTGGTATAGCTGGATCTTGAAGAAGTGCTATTCCTAATTGTCTGAGAAAGTGCCAGATTAATTTCCAAAGTGCTTGTACCAGTTTACATTCCCACCAGCAATTGAGTAGGGTTCACTTTCTCCACAACCTCTCCAGCATGTGTTGTCACTTGAGTTTTTTATTTTAGCCATTCTGATGGGTGTAAGGTGAAATCTCAGGGTCATTTTGATTTGCATCTCTCTGATGGCTAAGGATGTTGAGCATCTCTTTAAGTGTTTTTCTGCCATTCTATATTCCTCTACAGAGAATTCTCTGTTCAGCTCCATACCCCATTTTTAATTGGATTGCTTGATTTATTGCTTTTTAACTTCTTGAGTTCTTTATATATTCTGGATATCAGCCCTCTGTCAGATATAGGGTTGGTGAAGATCCTTTCCCAGTCTGTAGGCTGTCATTTTGTTCTGATGACCGTGTCTTTTGCTTTACACACCTAAAGAAGATAAACAAGAAAGAGTACCCTGGGGTAAGATGATCAATCCTCACTTAGAAAGACAAATGGGATGGACATTGGATGTAGGAGAAAACAAGTAACAGAACAGGAGCCTACCACAGAGGGCCTCTGAAAGACTCTACCTATCAGATACCAAAGCAGATACTGAGACTCATAACCAAACCTTCAGCAGAGTACAGGGAATCATACGAAAGAAGGAGGAGTTAGTATGACCTGGACAGGACAGGAGCTCCACAAGGACCAAATATATCTGGGCACAGAGGTCTTTTATGAGACTGTTTCTCCAACCAAGGACCATGTATGGATATAACCTAGAACCCCTGCCTATGGTAGCTCAATATCCAAGTGGGTACCCTAGTAAGGGGAACAGGGACTATTTCTGACATGAACTCAGTGGATGGCTCTTTGACCCCCACCACTACCACCAACCCCACTGAGGGAAGAGCAACCCTGCTAGGCCACAGAGGAGGACTTGGCAGCTAGTCCTGAAGAGACCTGATAAAATAGGGTCAGATGAAAGGGGAGGATGTCCTCCCCTATCAGTGGACTTGGAAAGGGGAAGGGAGGAGATTAGGGAGGGAATAAGGGAATGGGATACAGCTCTGATACAAAGTTAATAAACTTTAATATTAAAAAATAAAAAAGAATGCACTTAAGATGCTTTACGGGGGTGTCGGGAAATCTGACTTGTAATCCTTTTAGGTTGATATGAGTTAGTTGATGGAATTCTTTAGCAATGAGGATGGCATGGTGAAAGCCCCAGTTGTGGCAACCCTATCAGCTAAGGTACTGTCATCAGAGAGGAGACCAGGAAGAAGTGAGTATGACCATATATGGCTAACAAAGATGGAGCATATTTGAGATATTTATTAGTAAAGAAAGAGGGTTACCATCAAGTCTAGGAGTGGGCTAGCAAAGGGAGCAGGATAATTGCATAAATGCTGTCTAAGTTGAGTGATGTATTAGGGGTATTTTAGAACAATAAAAAATACCATACAGTTTTGGGGAGATTTGCTGGGAGGAAAAAGGAAAGGGGCTCAGGCTGTTTCCTTGGCATATGGCATATGCAGCCCTCTGTGTCCCCCCATATGTGAAAGCTATAGGGGCTTGTGGGATGGAAAATCAAGAGAAGAGGTGTTGGGGCAGGGGGTGGAAGTCATTTGAGACGTGACATAGTTGTTAGAAATCAATCAGCTGGCCTTGAATTATTGATTCCAGGAACTGAGGAAGCAAAGCATTTGCAGTCTCATTTATGGAGTGGTATTGAAAAGAAAGGAATGTCTAATACTAATATTGGGATATTTGCAGGTAGGACAAAGGCAAGGGGCAGGCCATGTTGAGATGGGCCCCAAACTTTCATTGTGCTCTTAGATCTTGTAGGGGCTTCCACGTCCCAGTTTTCTTTCTGATCACAAAGACTAGGGTCTTCCAGGACTCTTCGAGGACAAATGTGTTCCATGTCTAGTCTAGTTGTTGTTTAACTAATAGTTGTAAAATTATTAGTTTCTCCCTCTTTAAGAGGACCTCTCAATTCTGACATCTGTGCCCCAAATGCAAGGGCACCCACATTTGTAAAGGAAACATTACTAAGACTTAAATCACACATCAAACCCCATGCATTAGTAGTGGGAGACTTCAACACCCCACTCACACCAATGGACAGATCAATGAGACAGAAACTAAGCAGAGATAGACTTTCTAGAATTTAATGTTAATGAAGGCATAAAATACCCAAACTTATGGGACACAATGAAAGCAGTGCTAAGAGGAAAGTTCATCGCACTAATTGCCTTCATAAAGAAATTGAAGAGATTTTGTACTAGCAAGTTAACAGCATACCTGAAAGCTCTAGAACAAAAAGAAGCAACACACCCAAGAGGAATAGATGGCAAGAAATAATTGAACTTGAGGATAAAATCAATAAATTAGCGTCAAAGAGAACAATACAAAAAAAAAATCAACAAAACTAAGAGCTGGTTCTTTGAGAAAATCAACAAGATAGACAAACCCTTAGCCAAACTAACTAAAATGCCTGCTGGTGTCCGTTCTGTCCGTCTCATGATTGGGCTGATTTAGAATCAAGGCCCCTTAAAATAAATGGTTTTATTCTCATTCTTGTCCAGAAACAGAAATGTCTTTTGTTTTGTTCTGTTTTTAAATCAATTCATTTTTTATTGATTATAATTTATTCCCTTTGGGAAGTCAATGTAGGAGATCCAAGATGGCGGCCCCGGGATGACACTGTGTCTGAGGAGTAGGACAGCAGTGTCGGCACAGTGACCAGGAGACTGAAATCTGGGACCTAAAACACCAGTGTTTGTGATGGCCAGGTGAGTAGAATTCCTACGGTGAGGAAATCAAGTGGGAAAGTCCTAGGGACACCCAGTTAATCCCTGGAAAAATTCCGGGTGACCAGCTGCGTACAGCCCTGATCTGAACGTACAACCTCCCTCAGTGCTGCCATCTGCCATCCCAGACCGGGACACACAGTCTCTGGGCCAGACTGAGGCACCCCAGATACCATTCCTGACCAGGGTGTATCGGCAGTGCACATCTACTAGCCCTGATCTGAACGCGCAGCCTCCCACGGTGCTGCCATCCCAGACCAGAGCATATAGTATCCAGTCCAGACTGAGGCAGCTCCAGATACTATCCCAGACTGAGATGCACAACTCCTGGCTCAGAAGGAGGTGCCAAAACCCCAGACCAGAGTGGAGCCCTTAGCAGCAAGCCCAGGTTGAAGCAGGGAGACTCCAGACCAGAGCAGCGTTTCCAGCTGCCATCTCAAACTGGGACACTCAGCCTCTGGCACAGAGTGAGGTGGCCAAGCCTCCAGACCAGAGTGGTGACCAGCCTGCGGTGCTCACAGCTTCTAGCACAGAACACAGAGCCGGGCACACAGAGCTCTCAACAGAGTACATGTCCCGCCAGCAGCACCACCCACTGACCTCAGAGTCCATAAACATGCAAGAAGCCTACAGAACACCAAATAGACTAGACCAGAAAAGAAATACCTCTCACCACATCATAGTCAAAATACTAAACCTACAAAACAAAGAAA
>CM053752.1:110941477-110955386 GCA_028658305.1 Pachyuromys duprasi | reverse complement strand
GCAGATATTAAGACACAACCAAGCCTTTGGCAGAGGGCAGGAAGTAATAATAAAAATAGGGGAAGTTAGTAAGACTTGGGGAGAACAAGAGCTCCACAAAGACCAAACTGAGCAGGGCACAGGGGTCTTATACGAGACAGTTTCTCCAACCAAGGACCATGTATGGATATGGCCTAGAACCCCTGCTCAGATGTGGCCCATGGTAGCTCAGTGTCCAACTGAAGACCCTAGTAAGGGGAACAGGGACCGTTTCAGTCATGAACTCGATGGCTGGCTCTTTGACCCTCCCCCATACACACCAGGGAGTAACAGCCTGGCTAGATCCCAGGGGAGGACATTGCAGCCAGCCCTGAGGAGACAAGATGATCTGGGGTTGGATGGAAGGGGAGGAGGTCCTCCCCCATCGATAGACTTAGAGGGGGCAGGGAGGAGATGAGGGAGGGATGGGGAGAGTGGGAGGGAATGAAGGAGGGGGCTATGCCTGGGATGCAAAGTACCTAACCTGTGATTGATATAAAAATAAATAAATTACATTTTTTAAAAAATGGGGTACAATGCTAAACAGAGAATTCTCAACAAAGGAACCTGAAATGGTAGAAAACACTTAAAGAAATGGTCAACATCCTTAGTCATGAGGGAAATAAAATCAAAACTACCCTGAGATTTCACCTTATACCCATCAGAATGGCTAAGATAAAAAACTCAAGTGACGGCACATGCTGGGAGAGATTGTGGAGAAAGGGGAACCCTTCTCCACTGCTGGTGGGGGTATAAACTTGTACAACCACTTTGGAAATCAATCTGGCGCTTTCTCAGAAAACTAAGAATAGTGCTTCCTCAAGATCCAGCTATACCACTCCTAGGCATATATCCAAAAGATGCTCAAGTACACAATAAGGACATTTGCTCAACCATGTTTGTAGCAGCTTTAGTTGTAATAGCCAGAAGCTGGAAACAACCCAGATGCCCCTCAACTGAAGAATGGATACAGAAATTATGGTACATCTACACAGTAGAATATTACTCAGCAATAAAAAACAAAGAAATAATGAAAATTTCAGGTAAATGGTGGGAACTCAAAAAGATCATCCTGAGTGAGGTATCCCAGAAGCAGAAAGACACAGAGGTATATACTCATTCATAAGTGGATATTATACATATAATATAGGATAAACCTACTAAAATCTGTACACCTAAAGAAACTAATCAAGAAGGAGGACTCTGTCTAAAATGCTCAATCCCCATTCAGAAAGGCAAAGAAGGTAGACATCAGAAGAAGGAGAAAACAGGGAACAGGACAAAAGCCTGCCACAGAGGGCCTCTGAAAGGCTCTACCCTGTAGGGTATCAAAGCAGATGCTGAGAGTTATGGCCAACCTTTGGGCAGAGTGCAGGGAATCTTATGAAAGAAGTGAGAAATAGTAAGTCCTGGGGAGGACAGGAGTTCCACAGGAAGAGCAACAGAACCAAAAAATCCTGGCACAGGGGTCTTTTCTGAGACTGACACTCCAACCAAGGACCATTGATGGAGATAACCTAGAACCCCTGCACAGATGTAGCCCATGACAGTTCAGTGTCCAAGTGGGTTCCATAGTAATGGGAACAGGGACTGTCTCTGACATGAACTCATTGGCCTGCTCTTTGATCACCTCCTCCTGAGGGGGGAGCAGACTTACCAGGCCACAGAGGAAGACAGTGCAGCTACTCCTGATGAGAGCTGATAGACTAGGATCAGAAGGAAGGGAAAGAAGACCTCCCCTATCAGTGGACTCGGGAGGAGCATGAGTGGAGAAGGGGGAAAGAGGGTGGGACTGGGAGGGGAGAAGGGAGGGACTTACGAGGGGATACAAAGTGAATAAAGTGTAATTAATAAAAATTAAAAGAAAAGAAAAGAAAGAAAGAAAAAACATTTTCTCATCCCACATTTGGGACCAAAACAAAAAATACATTAAAAAGAAACCTCAAACTTTCACTGCAAGTGTCTAGACAATGGCACTGGGGTGGGGTGGTGTTCAGCATGATGCTCACACTAGTTAGAATGCTGCAGGGGACATGGAGAGCAGGGGCTTGTTGGAGAAAGGGATCTAACCTGGGTGTTCCTGGAGAAGCAGACCTGGTGAAGGTGGGCGGAGCTGCATGGGCATTTTGTAAACAACAGGGCGTTGAGCAGGTATCTTGTCTCATGGCCCTGGATGCTGGGATCCAGTCCTGCTACTATGATAACAGCACAGATCTCCAGCGGGCAAGCAGTATATCCCCTGACAAAGGATCCCACTTCCATTTCTGCTCAGTGCAAGAGTACACAAAACGCTGGCTGAGAAGGAAGGAATGGTATTGAGGAGGGGTGGATGGGCTTGGATGTAGGTCTTACATATCAGGAGGGATCATCTGAAGGCTGAGGCTAACAAGTCTCTTGAAAAGAGCCAGGAATCACAGAAATTACTCACAGATATAATTTAGAGCTAGGGAAACAGGAAGAAGCAAGCAACACTCTACCCAGTGCCCCAGGAAGCCATGCCAACACCAGCAAACCTGGGCACAGCAGCATTCACCCATGAATATTGTCATGGTCTCTGTACACCATTGATTTTGTCATTGAAGGAGGCTAAACCAAAGATCTCCCCTCCAAGGAAGACTATGGTGACCTACCGTCACATACCTGCAGACAAAGAACAAGCCTGTGGCTGTCAGATTTTCTCCCAAAGAGTCTGTGAAGTGTGACAGAGTAAATATTTGCACTTACGGAGAGTGAAGTATCAAGGTTTGTTCTTTGTTTCATTAAATGCTGTCTGGAAATCAACACATCCAATGGGTTTCCGGGAAACAGAGAAAGCATGGCTCTCTCCTTCATGCCTGCCCTGTCCTGCTCCTATGTCTACCGCCCAACAGTGAGCTGAGCTCAGCTCTTGCAACAGCCAGCCAGAGCCCCATGCTTCCCACAAGCCATGTGTTTTGTTCCATGTGTACCATGTTCCATTGTGGAAATGACAGATACACAGGTGCCAAGCCTTTGACCAAACCACACTCTAAATTCAAAACACTTTTCCAACCACCACACCTCAGACTGTCTTCCATGAGGATGCCAAGCTATGCTGTGGTCTCCAAAGTTTTTTGTTTTTTATTTTAAGGGAGGCCATCTCCCAGATGACATGATCCTGAATATGTCCACAATCTTCCAGGTTCCTAATTGACACCAGAACACACCGAAATCCTGAAGAACCAGAATCTCCCTCCCTGTACAGAAGTAAGTAAGCTCTGTCTACACTGGTTTCTAAAATAGACAGAACATTGCATTTGGAAGTTACTGTTGTTCCCAGTGTGCAGAACTACAAAATGCCTCAGGTGGGCCCCTATGTCTCCTGTGCTACGCTCATTGCTCCTGGAAACAACATTCCTGAAGTTACAGAAGTCACCTGACACATTGCCCAGACAAGACTAGAGGACTCCATGCTCACATCCACTGTCTATCTGAAGTCGAGTACATGTGGGCAGTGAAGATGAGGGAATAATGGAGCCAAGAGCCAAGCAGGCAGACTGAGGGAAGGTATTTACAAGATGTTCATCTTGAACTCCAAGTCACAGATTCCAGTTTGGCCAATGGAAAGGGTGGCAGTGGGCTTCTTAGCTTTGAATTATGAACCCATTTCCTAAAATCTAAATAGGGGAAGCTATCGCTGAGCAGAACACGAGGGAGAAAAACTGTCAGGCAAAGGTGCATTTTAGGTTGTAGCTGAAGTGGGAGCAGAGACAGAAGGTGTTTTGAAAGCATCTCAGTGCATACTGGAGGGTCTGGAGGACCTTTGTCATGGCCAGCACCTCTGCATCATTGGCAGGCTGGTCCAGGCAAGGCAAGGAAGAAGTGTCCTGGGAAATGCTGTTCCTGGAATTGGATATGGTCATGGCCATACACAAATCACTTTAAAGGCATAGAAAAAAATCACCTACTTGATAAAGCTATGGGCAGAGTGGATAGAGATTAGAAATGCTCAGCTATGGGTGGACAAAACCACCAGAATCCATTGAGTATTGGGTCACTGATGATCATACCCATCCTAGCTGTGTATGCCTTCTTCCTGGGGTCTGCTATCTGCATCTTTCTACTCTTGGAGACTACTCACTAAGGACTGGAATCATCAATGTTCTCCCCAAACCTCATTCCTACTTAGTGGTATTCCTGGATTACAGTTCTGAAGTATCAATCATGTGGGATTAAAAGAAGGTCTTGGGAGAGCATGGCTGAGAGAAGTAGGCAGTGTGACAGAATGGACAGACAGATGCCTCCATAAGCCATCCATCTGCCTGTGGGTACCACCTGCCTAGCAGAGAATATGAAAATGCCATGTTGAAGGGCAGACCCAAGAACATAAAATCAGGTAGCCCACAAAAGTTGGTAAAGACCCCACACCCTCACCCTGTCCAACATCATGATCCTGAAAACCTGGTTTCCATCTTCAGGCTTCCCAGAGATCTCACCTTGTCTGTTGTAGCATACACTTCATGATAAAGAACTCAAGAAGTTAAAAAGCAACAAATCAAGTAATCTAATTAAAAAATGGGGTATGGAGCTAAGCAGAGAACTCTCTGTAGAGGATTGTAGAATGGCAGAAAAACACTTAAAGAAATGCTCAACGTCCTTAGTCATCAGGGAGATGCAAATCAAAACGACCCTGAGATTTCACCTTACACCTGTCAGAATGGCTAAGATAAAAAACTCAAGTGACAGCATGTGCTGGAGAGGATATGGACAAAGGGGGACCCTCCTCCATTGTTGGTGGGAATGCAAACTTGTACAATTTGGTGCTTTGTACAAATCAATTTGGTGCTTTCTTAGACAATTAGGAATAGTGATTCCTCAAGATCCAGCTATACCACTCCTAGGCATATGTAGCTTCCCACAGAGAGGACGCTCAGAACAATAGTCGACAGGATGGTGCCTCTGTGTACCTGGCCTCTGCTAAGCACATTTATCTTACACTGGGTGCCAGACACCCCTATCTCATCTTCACAAAGGCTCTATCCTTGCTGTGGACTGACTGCGCTGTGCCTTTCAATCTGTTGAGGTGCATAGAAGTGAGGATAAATGAACAGTTGGAACCACTGGGAACTTCAGTCAGTAGCCTGACTCCCAACTTCTTGGAGCCTGGAAAGAGGGAGAGCAGCAGCTCTGAGACATGGTGATAATTTCCATAGAAGACACTTGGCTGTGCCTTCACTCATTCTGAAGAAGCTCGTCGGGGGTGTGGTGGTGTTATCAGTGTTAGGAATTCTGCCCAAGAATCTGAAGCCAGGAAGATAACCAGGGCCCCTGGTTGTCCCATGGACAAGCACCATTCCCACCAGAAATAGCCTCCATAATTCCCCATCTCTCCCAGAACTTTCAGATTCAAGCACAGCCGCCATTCCGTCAATGCCGGACACACAACTGTGCTCGGCCTCCTCAGCCCCTGAGAGCTGAGCTGCGCCTCCATATCCAGTACCCTATTCCTGTGCCCTGTCTTCCTCTCTGCATTAGACTCTTATGTACTCTGAGAACACCTCTCTTCCCCTCACAACCTCACTGTTGGTCCCTAGACACCCAGCAGCTGGGCCCCAACAATGTTTCCAAATCCAATTCACCTTCTCTTAGGTTAACTGCCTTTCCTTTCTTCCTGCTCCAAAAGAAGTTGAAGGTCAAGACACAGACTGCAGCCACTTAGGGATACCCACTCTTCACTTCTCACTTCACTTTCAAACCATAGAGAAAACACATTTTCTTGCTTTATGTGCCAGTGTGTATGTGTGTGTTTGCATCTGCATGTGTTTGGGGTCAGCTATACCTAAGACTGAACAGTCTATTTCTGTCTGTGTGGTCAAATGTATATCTATCTCTCCATGTCTGTGTCTGTCTCTGTGAGCATGTCCATTGTGTCTATGTGTGTCTCTGTCTGTACATCAGTGTACATGTGTTTATATCTTTACCTGTATCATGTTTGTGATTCTTTGTCATTGTGCATCTTGGAGCATGGCTGTGTATGTGTGATTGTGTATACATTTCTGTTTCTACATGTTCATGTATGTGTATGTGTTCCTATATGTGTGTAAACCTATATGTATCTGTGTATACATTTTTGGTTTTTTGTTCCTTTGTGTTAAAACCTGTGTGTTTTCCTCGGGCTCTTCTATCTGAACATCAAGGCGCTAGATGGAGGCACTTTTCTGAGAAGCATGTGTACCTTTGGCCCAGAAGCCTCAGAAGACATAGGATGCTGGTAGAAATCACCTCTGGTCTTAATTCTTAAACCGTCTAGATGAAAACTAACCACAAGTCCAGCTAGCTCCGCCAAGGTTCAGCACACCTTCCTATTACTGTGATGGATGGTCACTCCTGAATCATGAGCTGGAATAATTTTCTCTTCTACAGCCTAATTCTAATTGTGTACCTTTCCAAATGACAAGAAGATGAATTAACACCAGAAATTGGTACTAATGTGTGACATCACTTGAGAACCCTGAACATGTAAGTTTTAGGCTTTTAGAAAAGCGTTTAGGGCTGCGGGGCATAACAGCAAAGGAGATTTGTCAGGGCATGGCTGCTAAAGGAAGGTCAGTTTTCTTCAGAGAAGTTTGCCCATGGTTGGTTACTCTTGCTTATTTACACGGTCTTTCACCCATGCACATATGCACAGCACTGTCAATACTGAGGGTTTATGAAAAAGAAATAGAAGGGAAGGGAAGAGAAGGTGGAAGAGTATGAGGTTGTCTTAGGGTTTCTATCACCAGGATCGTAATCTCTTATAAAGGAAAACATTTAATTGGGGCTGGCTTATATTTTCAGATGTTTATTCCATTGTTGACATGATGGAAAGATGGTCCTGGAGAAAAAGCTTAGAATTCTACATCTGGATAAGCAAGTACCAGGTAGTGAATAAAACACACTTCCTCCAAGAAGGCCACACCTCCCAATGGTAGCGCTCCCTATGGGCCTATGGGGGTCATTTTCCTTCAGACCACCACAGAGGAGGACAACGGTAGAAAGGAGTAGCAGAAAATTATGAAATAACCATAAATTTGGGGAGAGGACATGGTATGGGAATCCAGGGGCTACTGGAAGCAAAAGGGAGTGGCTCTTGAACACAGTCCAATGTATTCCTGTATTAAATTTCCAAAGAATATGGAATAAAAGGAAAATAAAGATTAGAAACTAATGAGAGAAAACAACAGGGCAATCAGTTAAGCAAAAAGTGAAGCTTTTTTAAAAAATCAACACGCTTTTAAAAAATTAGCTAAGCCAATCAAAACAAAATAAACACACAAAATAAAATATTAGAGATAAAAGGATAATTTACATCAGACACCAAGTGAAATTGAAATAATCATCAAGGAATGCCTGTAAAACCATATTACAAACAGTTAATAAGCATAGAAGAAATAGATAATAGACAACCACGACTAAACAAAGTTCAGCAAGAGAAAAAGAGCAACTCAAGAGTTCTATAATGATGATGAGGTACAAACAGTAATAAAAGCCTCCCCAATAGTTAAAGCCCAAGTAAAATGGAGTCAATGCAGAAAGATAGCATGCCTTAAATGAGAATAGACAACAATAGCCCCCAAACTAAAACTACTTCATAAGACAGAAAGAGGCAGAGTGCTACCAAACCTTTCACAAACCTGGCAATACAGTGATGCTAATTCTAGAAACACACACACACACAAATCTTTCAAGTGGACGTGGAAGCAATTCTCAATTAAATAGTTGTCAAAGTAAATTTAATAACACATTAGAAAATTAGTTACTGTGATCAAGTTGACATCATTCCTGGAATACATAGATGGTTCAACATATGCAAATAAAAGATGTAACACAGTATATATAAATGAATTCAGTGACAGAAATGCCATGATAATGTTTGAAACAGAAAAGAACTTGGACAAAGTGAGCCACCCTTTGTTATACCTGCCAGAAGAAAGTAATAGCAGAATGAGCAAATCTACATAAAGAAAGCTCTGTTAAAAACTAAGTATCAGGTCACAAAATCAAGGTGAAAACTGTAACTTTTCTGTGTTTTGTGTCACTGTGGACAGTAGTGCACACGCAGTTAATCCCATTCCTACTAGCTCAAAAGTAACGAATTTAATGTCTTGAAATAAACCTACCAAAAAGTGAAAACTCTAAAATAAAATTTAATTGAAAATGTTAAATTGAAAAAGACACTAGAGGGAAGAAATACTTCCCGTACTCTGAGATGAGCAGAATTAATACTATGAAAGTATCTTTATTATAAAAACAGTCTAGATATTCAATACTATTCATATCAAAATCAATACAATTCTTCACAGAAAAAAAAAACACAATCCGAAAATTCACATGGAAACACAAAAGACTCCAAATAGACCAAGTAATCCTGAGCAAAAGAAAAGATGTCAAGAGTATCGTCTTCCTAGATTTCTATTTATAATATGGTACTAGCAGAAAATATAAATATAGGCCAAAGAGCAAGAATAGACAGCCTTGGAATGAAGCTACACCTTGTGAGCACTTTATTTTTGATAATTATGTCCCAAAACCCTACACTGGAAGAACAAAAGCTTCTTCAACAGATGCTGATGGAGATCTAAAGGTCACGTCTAAGAATGGAACTGAATCTCCACTTCATCCTGTCAAAAATCAATGAAAAATGAGTCAAAGATCTTAATGTAGGAGCTAAAACTCTGAAATTGTTAAAGAAATTAAATCACAGAGGCTTCAAGGGAGCAAGTAGGGTAAAATGTCTGGGAAGAAGCACAATAGTTCAGGAAATAAAGCCAAGAGTTGACAAATGGGACTGGGTAAAGTGAAAAAGCTTTTCAAAGAAAGAAACAACATGAGTGAAAACAGGCCTACCAAATGGGATAACCTCTGGCAGAGGATTAATATGTGCATTACATAAAGAGCTAAAAGGGGCGCTGGAGAGATGGCTCAGAGGTTAAGAGCACTGGCTGTTCTTCCAAAGGTCTTCAGTTCAGTCAACCATCTATAATGAGATCTGGTGCCCTCTTCTGACCTCCTGGCTCACATGCAGGCAGAATACTGCATAAATAATAAAGAAATAAAAACAAGATGATTCTTTAAAAAAAAAAAGCTAAAAGAACCTGAATACAAGCATCCAAACAATCCAATAAATAAACTGAAATGAACAGAATCCGAAAAGCTGAAGAATACATGGGTAATGAGAGATAACAGTACCCATTATTGTTCACAATTTATGAAATACACACTCGGCTCCCACCTTAGTGTAGTCACAATGCCAATTATTAAGGAAACCAGGGGAAAGGGAATGCTTACATATTGTTGGGAGACGTGTAAATTTGTCCAACCACTATGAGAAGATATATGGTGATTCCTCAGAAACTGAAAATAAAAATCACCATCTGACTCAGATGCGCCATTTCTGGATATACATGTCTTCTGTTAAAAACACAGAGACACTGTCACATCACATCTGTGTATTCAGAGTCCAGTCTGGGAACTAGCCACATGTTGGGTAACAGATGCCTAGATAAAGTAAAATAAAATTGAGATTTACTTACCTATAATGAAGAACAAAATTATGTTGTTATTAGGGAAAAGGATGAAGGCAAGACCATCCTGTTAATTAATTAAAATGTCAGACACAACAGACATCACATTTGCTCTCATTTGTAGATCCTACATCTTCTATGAATACAAGAAACATATATAAAACATTACATGACAGCAGAAGTGAGCCTGAAGAAACAATGGAGTAGCAGGAGGGTGAGGGGTGAATACAGAAAAGCTTTGATTTACTTTGATAAAATTATTTTCCTTCAACACGTGCAGTTATTCATACTGACTTTAAAAGCCTTCAAAGTAATCGGGAGCAGATGTAGTGTCTCAGAAAACTAAGTGCCAAGAGGGTCAACTGAGCTCTGATGGCCCTGGATGGGTTTAAATCTGAACATTGGTCTACCCAAAGAGTGAAAGAAGGCGTGCACGGTGGGCTGGCACAAGGAAAGAGACCAAGTTATCCTAGTGGCGGGCTTATCCAGAGGATGTTGTGTACATTTCTGTATACTGGGAGAGAGACTTTTGATCAGGCTCAGGGTCTCTTCAGAAGCCAGATGTGGCCAATGGGGAGAACATAGCCAATGGACTGCCCTGGGGCCTATCAGAACTGAGGAGCTAGCTCAGGTGGCCCTGCTATGTTATGGACAGTGGCTGAATTGGTCAGTACAAGATGGACACAAGAAGTCTATTAGGAAAGAGAGGATTTAGTGGCCCTCTAGCCGTGGCCACATCCCAGGATAAGAAGCCTATGTTTCTCAAGAAGAATGACTACAGATTAGAGTGAGTGGAATGAAGACATGACCACTCCAAAGTATTGTTGAGGAGAATTTTCTTAAATATATTTATTAATCTTTATTTTATGTGTATTGGAGTGAAGGTGTCAGATCCCTTGGAATGGGCATTGCAAACAGTTGTGAGCTGCCATGTGGGTGCTGGGAATTGAACCCCGGTCCTTTGGAGGAGCAGCAGTGATCTTAACCACTGAGCTATCTCTCTAGCCCCAAGGAGAATGTTTTTATTCTAGATATAATATATGTAGATATAGAAGAGGGTACAGCAAGAAGCACTTGGAAGAATTCAGAACAGGGATAGAAAGTAGTAGAGTAAACATGGCCAGTAGACAGAATTGGGCCATGAGAGGAGAGGGAGTAGGGGAAAGCAAGAGGGGAGAATCAAAAGAGAGGGCCAGGAGATCCAGGATAGGAAAGACAGTTCACAGCCAAAGTGGGAGGGTTATATAGGAGTGAAACTGGTAGAATCGAAGCCCCTGGGTTTCATTTGAGGGCAGGAGGCATGGTGAGAAGAGCTAACGGAGATGGGGTGCCAGCACAGCCTTTGTAACAGCTAATTGCAATACTGAGGGAGCCTGGAGGTTTTTCTGAATTTTGCTAGGCTAACGAGCCCCCACAGTTAGACAGTCATCTGAAATTTCTTTTGTACCTGATTAAAAAAAATAAAACAAACTACCTACTGTAGTACTTGCCATCCATGCTGCAATACCTAACATGGGTTTATTAATGAAATGATTGTTGTTAATGTTGAGAACATTCTGTGCCATATTGACCCTGATTATCCAAGAACTTGTCTTGAATGGATGGAGATTTTTCAGATCTTGAGCATTGTCTAGAGAAAGGCTCAATTATATAATGACACTCAAAGAATGCCTTGCAGATTTTAGAAAGTATCTAAAAGAATGGTTAAAATAACTGTAAGAACTGAAATGTAGGGGATGAGAACATGATTCAGTGGGTAAAATACTTTCTATGCAAGAACGAGGACCTGAATTCAAATATCCAGCACGCACATAAAATACAGACAAAATCATGCATGCATAAATCCAGTGTGTAGAGGATGGAGGATAGAGACCTTTCTCAGCCCCAATTGACCATGTATAATGTTTGAATAAAGTAACTAGGGTGATCTAGCTGGGTCAGTCTTTCCAAGAAGGCTGGATCCCTCTGTTCCCTCAGAAAATGAAGGCTTAGCATGGTGGTGTCTCTCTCTACTGTCGAACTTATGTATCAAACAGTACTGAATACACAGTCTGGTTATGTCAGCCAAAGCCATCAGCTCCAACATCATATACAGCAAAACAACTCGAAACAGTCTAAGCAGCTGTATTTATATATTCATGTACATACTTACACATGTATATAACGATAGTAATCACTTTAAAAGAGGCCATCAGTTTGACAAGGTATAAGGGAGCACAGGATTGGTTGGAGGGCAGAAAAAGAAGAGGCAACTGATGTAATATTTCAATCATTTTTAAGTGAAAGAAGTGGAAATCTTTCAACAATGTCAAGAATATGAAGTTAATTAAGCACTAAAGCAATGTGGCAAAAAACTGAGTTGCAAAGTCTAGATTTGTTTATGAGAAGTATCAGACACATCTACAGATTAATCTACTTTAGATTAGTGGTCATATGCTGCACTTGAGTTTTTGATACATTTAATTGTAAATTGATCAAATTAATGTAACTTTTAATGCATTGTTGACTCAAAGTTTCTAGAATAATGACTATGAAGTAGAGTTATGTCAGTCAAATCTTCTCTTTGCTGTAATCATGGACATTCCCTACATGCACCTTAAATTACTGAGGTGTGCTGCCCTGACTCTGCCACTTGAGTCTGTCTCATTGTTGCATGGCTTCCATGGACACGATGTCTATTCAAACACCACAGGGCAGTCACAACAGAACAAAAAATAATTTCACTCCTGTTCAGCTTGCAACACCAGTGAGATTCTTGAGGGGGGGAACTTGTGAGGTTACATTCATGAGCAGAGGTGTCTCAGAGAGCTCCATCTTCAATACCCTCACTCTAACAGGGGAGAGCCCTATAAAACTCCATCACTGAGGTAACTGCAGCAAACTCTCCTCTTTCCCAGCAATTGCTACAGCTTTCTGATCTTTCAGAGAGAGAATCATGAGGTTTGTGAGTTCTGGTAATTTTCTTATGAGTTTTGTGAGTCTCCCCCTCTTTCCTCCATAAGAGAAAACTTCCATCTGTAGGAAATAGCTATGGGGAACTTTACCCCTTCCTCGGTCTCTTTCATTTTCTCTGGCTCATTTTCTATACAGTCTTCTGACCCAAAAATGTGTTTTCTGATGTCTGATTTTCTTTCATTTTTTGTGAACACTGGGCCACTATACCTCACCAACAGTCACTTACTGTCAGCACTTTGGTCAGTTACAAGTTGTAGTAAGCACCACCCACAGCAAGATGACTTTCCCACTGAGATGACATGACAGCACCAGTGATCTACAGGCGTGAAGCGAAGCACTTAGAAAGCATCTGTCAGGCATAGCATCCGTCTTCAGCAAAATAAGCACTCTCCTCAGTCATGCATTTCAAACTGTGTTCACTTGCCATTATTGCTTTCGTTCCTGAGAATTCTCTGCTCATTTCATCAGACCATGTGTTGAACGAATTTACTAGACTTTCGTTATCTAGGATGTTTAATTCTTTGCATAGTCTATATATAAACTCCCTGACAGTTGTTCAGTTAGTGAAGACTTTATTGCACGCCGTGTTCCTTCTTTCTCTTCTTTAGTCATTTGTATTTCAGAAACTTTAAAAATATAATTCCATTTCTAGTGCCTGGCTTCATTTCCAGAGCCACTGAGCTCCTTCTTAGACAATCTCTGTCTATGTCCATCTGTACTCTTGTATAACAGCTTCAGTTCCTATCTTAGGGGCTCTGATCCATTTGTATTGCGTTTCGAACAGCCTAAGATAGAAAACCAGTGCTCTTCTGTACATGCAGAGATTTACTGCCCAGCAATACACGTTGAAGTGTCTATCTTTTCTCTAAAAATCACAGGGCTGTTGTCGTGTGGATCTTCTCTACTTTACCCCAGTGACACATGTACTGTTTTCTTCTGCCCGTAGCATGATGTTTTGTTAGTGTGGAATAACTTGAATCAAGGTTTGTAGTATACTAAACTATAACTTTGAAGCCAATCTGATAATACTGCCAACATTGTCCATGTTTCTCAGGATTGTTTTGGCTATTTGGAGTCTTTTGTGCTTGCACATAAAGTTTAGAATTATATTTTCTATTTCTCTGAGGAACTGGAATTTTAGTGGAGGTTCAAGGGGATCTGTAGATGACTTTGATAATAGAGTCAGTACCCCAGTCTCGATTCTGTCAATCCATGCACAAGGAAGCTTTCCACACTGCAGCTTCTTCTTCAAGTTTTTTGTCTTTGTGTTTCAAATGTTAATTCTTCACTGAACATAAAATTTCACTGATGATGCCTTTAACTCCCTTGCTTGGCATTTTTCCATGGTATTTATTTATCATTTGGAAGCAAATGCTAATTGGAGTATTTTCTTGATTTTTCTCTGTGTATGACTC
>CM053752.1:110905427-110941377 GCA_028658305.1 Pachyuromys duprasi | reverse complement strand
TCTCGGCAAACTCCCTGGGTTAGTTGGCTCTGTTGGTATTCTTGTGGAGTTCCTGTTCCCTCCAGGTCCTTCTATCCTTCCCCCAACTCTTCCACAAGACTCCAGGTGCTCTACCCAATGTTTGGCTGTAAGTCTCAGCATCTGTTTCAATCTGCTGCTGGATGGAGCCTCTCAGAGGACAACTATGCTAGGCTCCCTCTGAAAGTACAGCAGAGTATAGTTAATAGTGTCAGGGATTGGTTCTTTCCCATAGGGTGGGTCTCAGGTTGGGCCAGGCATTGGTTGGCAATTCCCTCAACCTCTGCTCTATTTTATCTCTGCACATCTTGTAGGCAGAATAAATTTTGGGTCGAGGTTTGTGTGGGTGTGTTGGTGATCCCCTCCCTCCACTAGGAGTCCTGGCTAGTAAGAGAGTGGTCTCTTTGGTCTCCATGACCCCTACTACTAGGAGACTCAGCTAGCATCATCCCAAGGTCCCACCCATGGTTTCTCTTCTCTCTGCAAGCCATCCCTGCTCTCCCCACATCTGATCTTCACCTTCATTTCTCTCCTGCTCCCTCTGTTCATTGGCTTCTAATGGCTGTTCTATTTCTTCTTCTGAGTAACATTTAAGCATTCTGCCTTGGACTCTCTTTCTTACCCAAGCTGCCACACAGCAGATGCGAGTCAGGGACAGCTCTCCTGTGCTCACACCCTGGACCTGGTTCACCAGCCACCCTGCCATCAGGGTCTGCTCTACTAAGCTTCCCAGGTAAGAAGTGGGGCCAACTCTCCAGTGTAGTGGCTGGCAATGGTTGGGATCAGATCAGCACAGTGCCTCAGGTGGCAGAACATATCAAGGACATCTGCATGGCCTGTTGTGGTAACATGAGCCTGGGATATCAACACACACCCTTGCTGCCATAGGACCCCCATGACCTCAAGTGTCAGCACAGGCTGTAGTATGGCACTCAAATGGTCTCCAGTAGCAAATCACACAATGGACATCCTCTTGGCCTTTGGTGGTAACTTGGGCCACAGACATAGCCAGATATTCCATCTGCAACAATGCAGAGTCCCAGACATGGCCCTTGGTGGCAGCCCGGGCCAGGTCGCTTCCTCATATCTTCTTGCTCCTCACCTCTGTCGTGTCTGCAGCTCCACCTCTCACCACAGCGCAGGAACCCCATTTTGGCTTCTTCTTCCGCCTCTCCACAGTGTACCCCACCTTTCCCATCACACATTTGCACATTATAGTGGTGCCCACATCAGGTGCTTGGGTGTCTTTCTTCCGGCTACGCTGGGCCGAAATGACTGGGGCAGGTGCTTGAGTGTGTACCTTTGGGCCACCCATGCTGGCGAGTGAGCATAAGTTTTTAAAGCGTATTCCCAGGATCCTCTGAACTGTACAGGTTAGCAACGTGTCTTTTCTCTGATTGCATTTAAGTTTAGGTTTTATTTCTTTCTGAACATAATATTTTTATTGCTTCTTTGGCAATTTCACATCATACACTTGGACCACATTCTCTTCTCAGTCCTTTACTGCCCTTGTGAATTCCACCCTGGAAAAACAAACAATAGTCCAATTTGTGTTTATACATTCAGTGGAGCATGATCAAACTCTCAGTGGTCTCCCATTAGCTAAAGTTGAGTCCTTTCTTCCCACACCCACGTTGAAATCCATCCATTGTGGAGAGCTGTAGTGAGATGCTTTCTTTAAAAGCCCAGTTATGCTGTGTGAATATGTTTTTGCTTTAATCCCAGGTGTGAGATATGGAGCTGCTTTAGAGTGCCTACATCGGCTAACTATAATGTGTCTCCTGCTTTGGCAGAGGTGTGATTTTGACAACTGCAGACAGTTTGATTCTGGGAACTCTTGAGAGGGTAAAATGCCAGAACCTTGAGGGGTACTGGGACTCCAAAGAGAGGCTGATGCTCCCTTGCTGTTGCTGCTGCTGGGTAGCTTCAGTTTGTAGCAGTTGGATGTGGTTTGTCAGGTAGTTACGCACAAAGAGATGAGAAGAAGAAATTGAATATCCTGACCTTGAAAGTCTAACTTTCCCCAAGTAACACTACACCCCTGATCATCAGGACATAGTCAAAAGAGGTCTGTGGCCCCTTTGCCCTCTAACCATTTTGCTCAGCTACCTAGTGTTGGGAGGTTGAAAGGGATTGAGGTGGAGAAGGGTGGTAGATATAGGATCCCAATAAAGTAGCCAAAAGCCATGTCTATAGAAAGTGACACTTTAGTTTTTTTTTAAGATTTATTTATTATGTATACAGTGTTCTGTCTGCATATATGCCAGCACACCAGAAGAGGGCACCAGATCTAATTATAGATGGTTGTGAGCCACCATGTGGTTGCTGGGAATGGAACTCATTTCTGGAAGAACAACCAGTGCTCTTAATCTCTGAGCCATCCTTCAGCTGAATACTTCAGTTTTTAAGAGTTATCTTTCATGGCTCCCTGTTTGGGGAGGGGGTGTTGAAGTAAAAGTATGGGTTGTCTCAAAAGTGTTCAATGTCTCTCCTCAACTGTGTGCCTGTAGTCATCAATATCGCTGACAAAATAGCTTATTTATTCTTTATGATCCATGAGAGACCACGAGCAGAACTCCCAGTTTTAGTAATTTAGTGGAGATAGATAAAGTTTTCAGATGCAGCTGGGATCACAGACATTAACATGGCTTCAGGCCAAAGCATAGACTACAGACATCCCCCTTTGGTGTCAACATGGGCCACAGACATTCACACAGACTCATTTGCAATAAGATCCATACATGGGCCTCTGTGGCATTAGGTATTATCTTGCTTAATTTGGCTGAAAGTTTGCCATTCTTGCTACTTATTTCAAAATATCAATTTTTTAAAAGATTTATTTATTATGTATATAGTGTCTGCCTGCATGTACACCTACACTCCAGAAGAGGGCACCAGATCTCATTATAGATGGGCATGAGCCACCATGTGGTTGCTGGGAATTGAACTCAGGACATTTGGAAAAGCAGCCAGTGCTCTTAACCTCTGAGCCATCTCTATAGCTCTGCCCCCCACCCCACCCAAATATCAATTTTATTTTATTTCTTGTTAGTGCTGGCACTTGGGGGAACTTGGCCAAAGCTTGTTCACATTTTGGTGGATCAGGAAGCTGAGTGTTCAGGGCAGACCCAGATGGGGATTCCACTGACATCTATGTCTTCTGGAGTTGCCACAATGCCAAAGGTTCCATATCCCCTACCCCCCAAAATTGTATGTCCATCATTCCAAGCTACTCCAATCAAAACACATGCTCCACCAAGCACTCAAAACCTTGACTCTGTGTAGAACATTTCCATAACATCCAAGAAACTAATAAACAATATACACACAAACACACACAGACCCGTATTATAACAATTCACACAGACATATGTGAGTAAGCCAAAAAGGTGTGCACATAGTCACACACACAGAGACATGACTGAATATGCTCAATCACACTAGTCACACAGAGAAACACACAATTATGAGTAATCATGAATATAGGTACCGATTCAAAGTATACACACAGTGATACAAATACAGTCAGAGGAATACACAGACACAAGTTTACACAAACAGGCAGAAATAGCAACATACAGACATTTGCACACATGAACACATAAATACAAATACTCAGGTGCAATCACCCACAACTACACAGACACACATGCACATTAAATACACCAGGCACACAGAGCTACACATGTGCACAGTAAAAAGACAATGAATTTGCTTTGTGATGTGGCATAGAATTAAAGAAAATTGGTGTGGCACAAAATAAATGATAAATGAGAAGTGGGGAGGCCCAGGGTACGTTGGTCAAGGGGCCTGACCCCCCAACCTTTCCTGGAGCCTGGAAAGAGGTAAGGCAGCTGCACTATGAAAAGCTAGACTGGGACTGAGGTGCATGTAGGGACCCAGCTAGTAGCTTGGCATGGATCAGCTGTGAGGGTGTGGAGAGTGAGGGACGTTGGCAGCGCTCTCATAAACTTGGGAAGCTGGAGGAAAGACCAGCCAGGATGCTGAAGAGTGACACCATAACTCAGTCCATAGGGGACTGTGGCTGAAAAATACACTCCTGTGTGCAGCAATGCTGGTTGGAGACTTCCTGTGGCTGTTCTTGAAGATGGAGGTGCTGAGAAGGAAGAGAACATGTTGTGACATTTTTTTGGTGGCAATTTGGCCAAAGCATTGGGAAGGTGAGAACACACAAGCCCATTTTATCCTCCTTGCTCTGGGTTTTCAGGGTTCACCACCCACTTTGATAACATTCTCTCTCTTGACAAGGCTTCGTGAGAATGAGTAAGAGCACAGCATGTGACTAATTATAGAAATCAGCACCATATATTCTTGAGGTCCAAACAAAGCAGGACAATAATCCTATTGTTTGGATTCTGTCTTTATACAGAAAGGGTATCACCCACTGCAGACAACATGCTGCCGGGACGCCAGGAACACAGAGGCAACACGGTGGTCATGTGGATGCTCCTGCTGACTGTGGTTCTGAGCCTGCCTCTGTGGAGAAAATCCTCAACATTACCCCACTGTTGACAAGGTGAGGGTGCTGGGCAGACTGAGTATGTGATCTGGATTGAGTGAGCTTCTCAGAGCTGCTAAGAGCTACACTTGGACATCAGTGAGATACCCCGTGAAATGACTCAGCGTCTGTCCTTCAGCCTGGCTTTTCTTGACATCTCACATCTGGGGCACCCAAATGGCAAGGGATAGCTTATGGAGGTATCTGTCTCGTCAGTCTGCCACAAAGACCCATGCCTCCATTCTCAGCTTGTGTTCTTCTAAAGACCTCCTTTTAATTCCACAGAAATGATTGCTCAGAGTTTGTTTCTCCATGAAAGCTTTATGCAGGATATGTGCACAGTGCGGGGCTGCAGAGGGCTGAGCACTGCTGTGGATGAGGAGGTCTGGAGGAACGGACTTCCTAAAACGTTCTGATATTTAAAATAATGATGTGTATTGAGAAAGTAAGAGAGTATGGAGAGTTTATGATCTGCCTTCCTCCCAATGCTGGCTCTGATGGATAAAGCTGCCCCTTGTGGCTGTGCTCATCATGAATCTCAGCTGATCTGGAGGCAAACATGCCCCATATTTGAAGCTGGATTCAGGGTACTCTGCCTCCCTCTAATGGCAACCCAGCTCATTCTGTCCTACCAGCCTTAATAAAGGGAGTTGGCAGCTCTTGATCATGCTCTTAGCCTGGACTTCTTGATGACTTCTCTCAGCTGCTCCTCAGCTGTGGGACCTGTGCAGGAATCCTAGAATAAACCTGTCCCAAGACTGCTATCTCCCACTCAGGGCCCCTGTTTTAGCCTGCCTGAATATTGTTGCTCATGATAGTGAGGGACTAGCCATCATCTTCTTGATCCTTCAACATATCATGTCTCTCCAGATGGGTCAGGGACCCTACCCAGTTTCCTCCTGCATCTCCTCGCATCTCAGTTCCTGCCAGAAACCTCTTTGCATGATTTCCCCTTTCCATGCATTTCCCCTCAAGGGTGGTTTCCCTCTCTAGCTTCTAAGAAAATGGTGTGTAACTCGCTGAGCAGGAAATGTGTCTATTCCTGCAC
The DNA here is from genome assembly GCA_028658305.1 of Pachyuromys duprasi. Lineage (NCBI taxonomy): Eukaryota > Metazoa > Chordata > Mammalia > Rodentia > Muridae > Pachyuromys > Pachyuromys duprasi. Next base: position 110,935,792 of record CM053752.1, on the reverse strand, counting down.
AGAAGTCAAGCCTTCTGCCTCCTTCACGTCTGTCAAGAACATTGGCAGGTTGGAGTTGAGGATGAACACCTCGTGAGTACCTTTCCTCAGACATCCCTCTCTGCTCTTGGCCCCACAGCCTTCCCACCCTCACCAGAAAATGTTTCCTTGTTCTCTGTGCTTCTCTCCAACAGTTTAGAACTTAGTGGGAAGCTTGGACAAGGCTTGGGATTACTGAGTTAAGGGTATTTGCTCTGCAAGCATGAAGACCTGAATTCATGTCACAAGAGCTCACATAAATATCTGGACATGGCTGAACCTGTTACCCCCTCATTATGGAAGAGCTGGCTGTCCAGACAACCTAGCCACAAAGATGTAATTCCAGTTCAATGAGAGGGTGTGTCTTACGGCAGCCATGTTGAGAGTGCTACAATAAGATGATTGGGATCCTGCTCTGAGCATCATGCTTATAAACAGACATACCTAACTATCCACCCTTCTTACCTCTTCTCTCTCTCTCTCTCCCTCTCTCTGTCTCTCTGTCTCTCTCTCATACACACACACACACACACACACACACACACACACACACACACACAGGTTGGGAGGGAAAACCAGAACTACTTAGGCATTTGTGTATTTCCTGAGGGACAGGTTTTCAGTCATATACTGGGAAAGGCAGGTGTCATGATCAAATGTTCCGTGCTGTCTCTGTTCTCACAGGGAGTCTCTGGACATTGAGGTATGCATGGAGAGTACCCGGGTCCAAAACCACCAGTGCTAGGGGGAGATGTGATCTCCCCTTGTCACCATCACCAAGTACTGAGAGCCACAATGAGCAGCACAATTCTAGCCTCTGCTTGTGTTTTCCAGTACATCTGCCCACATGATACTTCTGAACATTGGGTTGCACTGTGTTTCTTCCATTTCTCTAGGTCAGCCTGTCCACCCATCAGTCTTCAGCCAGTAGTCACTGAACTCAGGAGATTACAACAGAGAGTGTGTCTCTCTCTGCCTAGACACGAAAACTCTAGACAGAAACACCTACTGCTGTCCACTGGCCCTACCTTCAGATATTGACTAAAGGCTTTAGGGGTCATGGTGCTGCCCAGAAGCTGTAGAAATTTCTAGGTCACTCTCCCAATTCAAATGTCCCCGGGCCCTGGAGGAAACCCTCAAAAATAGTCTCATTTCAAGATGCATTTTTGAGAGACTGATAAACTACTGAGGGCACTGTTGGAAGACTGGGTTAGCAGGTGCCTGAAGCATGATTATAACAGAGCTGGCCAGTTGCTGTTCCTCTCCTTCTCACTTCTAGATGTTGTCAGTTAAACACTTACATCCAGGAAATAACTGAGAAGAATGTGTCAGAGTGCCCCATGGACAAAGGATGTGCTTTGCATGGGGTGTTTGGGGTGATTATGTGATTGTTTGCATATGACTTCTCCCGACCATGTGTGAATGTGTGAGAGCCTTTGTTTGAGCAGCCTTGGTTGAGTGTGCCATGGGCTTCCCACCTCATGGGAGACCCATGTGCGCAGGTGACACTTGTCACAAACAAGATGTAAAATAAGGTGTACTCTGACCACACTTACCTGGCCTCTCCTCTGCTCAGGATTATTCAGATGGAAATGCTCTTTCTAGGACTTAAAATCTCAGGTGTCAGGAAAATTCCTGAATGATCTGTGGGGGAACTGTCCGTAGTAACATTCTTTTCCGACTCCTTGCTCCATACCCATGTGGCCTCCAGGTGGCAACATGGCTCACACTGCTATTGGAGTTTGAAGATTTTGTAGAATATATAGGACTGAAAAAAAAGATATCATCAACCCTAGATGTGACGGTAATGAAACTGTAATTTTGCTTATTTACAATAGCCTTCCACCCATGATGTCCCTCTAGGACAAACACACCTCCCAGCACCTGTGTTTGTTTGTAGAGTCCTGTGAGTTGTCCAGAGAAACTTAATGCATGGGAAAATGCCACAGAGTCTGCATAGGAACTTGGATCCAAGATGCCTGCACTCACCCTCTGTCCCTGTAGACAGAGCACCAGGTGCCAAGAGAAGACATCCCCTCACCCACATCCCCTCAAAGCCTCAGCTTGCAGTGAACGTGGTAAACATTCCCCGCTATGTGTTTAATGCTTAATCAAATGGTTCCTGACTTTGTGTTATACTCAGGTATGATCAGACACACAGGCATGACTTCGATCATCAGCACTCACAAGTCCTATATAGGTGATATATCATGGCACAAAGAGTCACAAAACAGCTTTGACATCCAGGGCAATTTGAGAGAGGGAAAGGGTAGGAACATGAATGATGGCATGGAGGGGAGAGGAGCGTTAGTAGAGTCTCAGGCAAATACATGTGGGTCCACAAGTGTGTTCCAGTATAAAAACCTGGGGTCTCAGTAAATTCCTCATGTTCTGGTACCTACTGTTGGATGGATGCCCTGGTGTGAGTGCTATGTAGGAGAGTAGTGGTGTGCTCTGTGAATGTAGAGGGCAGGAATTGCATGCAAGAAATTTACTGTCTCCATCAGTTAGGAAGACTGGGGCTGAGGGCACCAGAAGCAAAGCAGTCCTGATATAGGATCACCAAAAAGGAGGGCGTAGAAAGAAGCATGCTCCTCCCCAGGTCCAGACAGAAAGAAAGAGAAAATTTACACTGCATCTCCACTGACATGCTAGCAAACCATGTGTCCTTCTTTTACCTATCACCAGTCTTTTCTTGGGGGGCAGTTATAGTCATACAAAATGCAGACACAACCTCTTCCTACTGTCTTTCAGAATCCATGGAAGCTTTAGCATAATGACTCAAGTAGGCTTTTTCATGAAGTTCCTGAAGGCCAGGCTACCATGACCACAGAATGTGTGCAGTGAAAATTTGGCCCATCTGGCTCCTGGCCCTTATAGATGCCTACCATGTATTATTGTCAGGCGCAGCTGATGTGCTGCCTATATAGTGAATGTAGGACCTCGAGTGTCACAGCCATAGCTTAGGATGATCATGTTCATGGAGCATGAAATAGGATGGATTCTGTTCCTGGAACTTACTGTGAAGATACCCTTTGTGCCTTGCAACTAACCTTCATAGACCTCCTGGTAATGGATAGTTTCAAAGTGCTCCTGGCCCTCTGGTAGGTACTGTTATGTGAATGGACAAGCACATTGTCACCCAGGACTGCAACATACAACAAAACAAACTACAGTTCCATTGAAAACCAACTCAGTAAACCAGTTTTATGTAGTTATGTAATGATCAACGGTGAGGGGTTGCTTAGAGGAGCATGGGTAACCCATAAGCAGCCACACCACTGAAAAGCCTCACTCTAGCATGGATGACAACTTTCCCACTGCTGTATAGGTGGTGTTTTCCCTCAGTTAACTTTTTATCTATTTCAAAACTACTATGTTATAGTTAGTACAGAGTTACTTGTGTTTGGTAGGGAGGTCTAGAAGGGTATAGCTGGGATCTCAGCTGAAGGCTTATGGGCCCACCCTATGGTATTTGAGGCAATGTCTATAGACATGAACTGAATGGTTTCTTGAGTCTTCACAGCTGCTGAAGAACTTGGTTGTCATGTTAAGCTTGGAGGACAATGTTCTACCACAAGGCTGAGCAGGAGTTTGTAGAGCTCTGTGGTACAGGAGGATGGTGGGAATCATCATGATCCCTGATGTGAGGGAACTGCACAAAACTGCAATCTCTTGATGAGGCTCCTGCACCCTGGGGACCCTCAAATTCTCTCCGTACCTTCCCTCTGAGTAAATACTAGTAATTCTTGACTTCCTTTATTCATTTGGACCATAGGTGGGACCAAAACATGATATCTATGATATCCCTGCACACTTGACCCCACTGTAAAGCCTGGGTGGCTTTGCTCCATCAATAGAGCATCATGGGATTTAGACACTGAAAAGGGTGGACTCCATTCAGATTATCCTCTGATCTAATAGATTCAAACAGGTTATGATCCCTTGATGTTTTGTTTACCCTAGCCTAGATGTAGAAGTTCATATAAGTGGACGAGATTTCACAGGGACACCAGTGGCAGTGTTTCAGAGACTGTGGTGACCAGCAGGAGAACCTTCATATCAGGGTGTGTGGTAAGTGGAACGTTATTTGCTGGACTTCCCCCATAGTGTCCTTTGAAATGTGATGCAGAGCTCCTCTTGACTACAGGCCCTAATATAAAGCAGCTCAGAAGCATGGCCATATAGAGGCTTGCTTTTTGGATATGGTAGAGGTGAGCCAGATCTTATAAACATTGGATATGTAGGTTATTTCTTGGGCTCCATGGGAGATGATGAATTAAAGGTGCTCCAGGCCATAGTGCCTCTTATTCTAGGTTATTAGTTTTGTGAGTGGCCCCAGAGAATGAAAATAGTGTTGGAACTGAACTCTAGCTGCACAGAAAGGTGGCTCAATGACTCTTCTCCGGGCAAGCATCAAAGCTGGGTCAACTAGGCATGACGGTATAATTTTATGTATTCTACTTAGGGTCTGCATTCTATACCTCTAGAATTGACTTCTGTACTTTTCTATTAATGTGACAAAAAGAAGTGATAGAGGTAAATATTAATGATAGGGTTTAATTGGGTTTTCAGTTTCAGAGGGCTAGAGTACATGATTGGAAGCAAAGGCAGGGTGGAAGGAACAGCTCAGAGCTCACATCTTGATCCATTAGCAGAGGGGAGAAAGCACCCTGGGAATGGATCTTTAGAATCTTTTCAAAACTCAAAGTCTGCCCCCAAGGACACACCTCCATTTACAAGGCCACACCTAATGCTTCACAAACAGTTTCACCAACTAGGGACAATCAAACAAATGAACCTATGGGAACCATTTTCTGTTTACCTTGTCTACCATGAACACATCGTTGCATCCTGCAACTACAATGGTATTGAGGCTCCTGCACCCTGGGGACCCTCAAGCCCCCTCCGTACCTTCCCTCTGAGTAAATACTAGTAATTCTTGACTTCCTTTATTCATTTGGACCATAGGTGGGACCATAGGTGGAAATTACCATTATATTGTGTGTCTGATGAAGGTATAAAAGTCTGGCTACTCTGAATACAGTTCTCACAGCCTCAGTTGTGCTCTGGCCCCTCCAACTGTCCTGGTTTAATTCCTTACGGCCGTATCAGGGTGATCTTGTCCCAGTAAGCAAGCATGTGCACTTAAAACCATCCACACTCCCAAATTTTTCAGGATGAGGTAATAATTCACCTGCATCTGACTCAGAGCTCTCCTGACCAGACCCCAGAACCTCCTGGGGCTTCTTACTCCTCCTGATCACGAAGTCTTGGAGAGTTTAGAAACCTTCCAGTTTTGACTGGCTTGGTGACACTCCTGCAATGCGTTAACACTGGGACTTGTTTTCTTCCTTCCCAAACCTGGGAGCGGACTAAAAACGATAGTCCTGCCTATCGTTTCAAATTTAAATCAAGTTTCAAAAGCGTGGTATGAAAGCTCTGACTTAGTAAGCTCCAGCCCATCCAACTCAAATCTGGCCACAGTATTCTGATCATGGCCATCACTGGCCCTGATTTGGGGCTTCCAATCTTGACAAACTTTCTCAAAAAGTCAGCAAAGGGACTGAGATCCCTCCCCATATAGCACCCTCCCCACCCCAGCTCATTTTAACCCTTCTCATTCCAGACACTTAGCTCTTGCGTACATCTCAGCCAAGATCTGGAGCTTACTACAGCTGGAAGGAACTGAGACACAAAGTACAGTGTCCTAATGCCTGCTTCCCTGACTGACAAAGGATAGTCTTTATTTCTTGGGATCTCTTTACCCTATGTCTTCTGTTTGCCTTTGCTGTTCCTCTACCAGGCCTGTATACTCGTGTTTTTATTTCTGATTTTCAGTTACTTGTTAGGTTTTTCAGTGTGTCTGGCCCAATCTGCAGACTAACATGAACTGGTTCTAGAGATGTATATCACAGGGTTCGGCCTTACAGAGATTTTTTTTAATTTTTAAAAATTATTTATTCATTATATATATTCTATATATATATATATTTACTCATTATATATATATTCTGATTGAAGCCTCCTCCCTCAACTCCTCCCTCTCTCTTTCCCCCTATTCCCTTCCCCTGCTCCACTGAAAGAGGGAGGTCTCCTCTGCCTCTGCCATCTGACCATAGCTTATCAAGTCTCATTAGGACTGCCTGGATCCTCTTCCTCTGTGGCCTGGCAAGGCTGCATCACCAGGCACAAGTGACCAAAAAGCAGGCAACCAAGTTCATAACAAAGACAGCCCCTGCTCCCCTTACCTGGGAACCCACATAGAGACTGAGCTGCCAATCAGCTACATCTGAGCAGGGGGTCTAGGTCCTCTCCATGCATGGTCTTTGGTTGGTGCATCAGTCTCTGTAGGACCATCTGGGCTCAGATTTTTTGATGGTTTCCCTGTGGGGCTCCAGTCCCCTCTGTGTCCTTCTATCTGGCCTCCATCTTTCGTAAGACTCCCTGCGCTCTGTCCAAAGTTTGGCTATGAATCTTGGCATCTGCTTCAATCCCCTGTTGGGAGGAGCCTTTCAGAGGACCCTCGATTGTAGGCTCCCATCCTGGTTCCTCTCTTCCACCACTTCTGGTGTCTATCCTGCTTGCCATTCTGACAAGATTTAAGCTTCTCAACACTTTCCAGAACCTTCTCCAAAATAGACCTTACAGAGATTTAAATGGCCTTCGGTTATGGATAATATTTAAAAATCATCACAGAGTGTATTACTTCACTGAAAATCCCAAGAAAAAAAGACATTATGTACTAAAATAAGCAAGAAGTGAAGTATGTTTACTAGAGACTACTATTGTTTATTTCATAGTATAAAGGGGTCTATAATAAAAGCAGCTGACAGGGTGATCATAAATATACAGGATAAAAAAATCCTCTGTCTAAAATTTCTCAATAATAACTCCAACATCAGAGTTCTATTGTGGTGTTATAATCCACTGGGATTAGGCTCAATTCAAAATTAGAGTAAATGATTTTATTCTTACTGCTAGCGGAAGGACTGCAGCCTTGGAATCAAGCATCGTGTCATGGGGTTTTAAAGTGGACATCAGAAAGATATGTATTGCAACTATCCTTAGAATCCACAGCTGGGCAAGAAAATGGCTTCATTTTTCTCAGTTGTTTTTCACTTTTCCACTATGTAACAGCAACAACAACAAAAGATTCCATTCTTTTCGCATAGTGATAAGCAGCTGTCACCACCTCACAGCCCAACAGACTCTTCTCATCTCATCTGCAGGCCACTGGGATCTTCCAGAGAGTCCAGAGAAAAATGTCATTGAAGGGATGCCTGGCTTCATATTCGCTTTCTTTAGTCATCACAGGAGCCTGTGTAAATTATTACGAAGGTCTGAGCACTCAAATGACTGGGACATAGCAGTCCATTTCTGGGCAGGCAAAAACACAGTGCCTTCAGGTTCTATCCCCACAGTTTCAACAGGGCATTCTCAGCTAAATTCTGCCAGTGATGCAATCATAAATTTTATGATTATAATAAAAAATCCAACTCTATGTACTATATAAGTTATACAGGCTATCTCACATGTTCTATATCACTTACTCCAAAAGTTACAAGGACTAACATATTAACAATATGTACATATATGACAATTCATTGTCGTACTCTATGCGTATAATTCGGATTTGACCTACTTATTAAGGTGATAATGCACAATGTCTTCCAAACTGAAAAAAAAAAGGCCATCTTCAGAATTCCAACTGTGCCTGCTTACAATAATTACAGCTAGATTTGTTAATATTCCTTCAAGTAAGGAGGACATAGACAAGCTCATTGGGCCTTTCTTTGAGTGTGGAGTGACTACTACAGGCTGTTTGTGTGGAATTAGGCCCTAGTTATCTGGAACCTCAAGGAATCTATGGTTGAAAGTTTTCGTACTACAAAAGCACAGTTCAAAAGTTGTTTCTCTCTCTCTCATATTGCATCCCAACCATAGTTTCTCCTTTCTCTCTATCCCAGACGCCCAACCTCTCTTTCCACCCATTCCTCTTTGATTTCCTCTCAGAAAGGACAGGCCTCCTTGGGATAGCAAACAAACAGAATATCAAGTTGTAATAAAATTGGACAGTTCTTGAATTAATGCTGGAAGAAGTGACCCAGTGAAAGAAAAAGGTTCCAAAAGCAGGTAAAAGAGTAAGAGACAGTCTCCAGTCCCACGATTATGAATCATTCAAGAAGTTCAAGCAACACATCCATAATATAAATGCAGAGGGCCTAGTCAGGCCCACAAGGGTTCCCTGATTGTGGGTCCAGTCTTTGTGAGCCCCTATGGGCTAAGATTAGTTGATTCTGAGTGCTTTCTTAGTGTCCTTGTCCCCTCTGGTTCCTACAATCTTTCCTCTCCCTCATTCACAGGATTCCCCAAGCTCCACCTAATATTTGGCTGTGGATCTTTGCATCTGTTTCCATCAGTTGCTAAATGAAAATTTTTATTTGATGATTCTTATGCTAGACTCCTGTCTACCAGTATAGTGGAATATCGTTAGAAATCCTTTTTTCTGTCTTTTTTTTTTTTTACTGGTAGTGTTTGGCTCTAACCGAGGTGTCTGGGTTCCTGGCCCTCCGGGCAGTGTGAGGAGTGGACTTTCTCTTGTGGCCTAGGTCTCAAGCTGGACCACTTATTGGTTGGCCACTCCCTCAATTTCTGAACCACCTTTATGACAGCATAGATTGTAGGTTTTGAGGCTGGGTTGGTTACAGGAGATGGCAGGTCTGGCTCCATATCCCCCTTACTAGGAGTCTTAGCTAGAGTAACCCTCATAGATTTCCGAGTTCCCATTGCTGAAATGCTCTCAAATTCCAGTTGTCTCTCCAAGTATTCTCTCTCTCCATCATAACCCCACCTGATCCCTCCTTTTCCACCCCCCACCTGCAACCAGTCCAATCTCAAAATCTATTCTATCTCCTCATCCCAGGGAGAGTCATATGTGTGCTCACTCCCACAGCTCTCCTTGTTAGTTAGCCTCCTGGGTCTGTGGGTTCTGGCACGATTATCCTTTACTTTATAGCTAATATCCACGTATAAGTGAGTACATGGATGTTGGTCATTCTGAGTCTGGGTTACCTCACTCATTTTTTTTTCTAGCTCCATCCATTTGCCTGCAGATTTCATGATTTTTTTAACAGCAGAATATTGCTCTATTGTGCTTCCTCTCACACTCTGGGACCAGGCACACAGCGCTTGTTGTATTAGAATAAGACACTGTGCTCTGCAGCACCACAATTTATTCAATACAAATGGTGCCTCATAAATCAACTACATACTCTCTGGCCCTTAAATACAAATCACCTCAACCGTGTTTCACAGAGAAGTCACCCTGTGACCAAGCCTCCCAAGTTTCATTGGGGCTGCAATCCACAAGGGGCTTTACATTTCCCTGAGGTCACTTTGGGGCTGGCTCCTAAAAAGCATTGTTCCTTATAATACTCCCTGATTTGGGAAAGAACTCCAGTGAGTTTTCACAGGAGAGAACTCATCCACTTAACCTGTCACTGGCTCCCAAGGAAACCTCTTCAATATATGAGAATCCTGTCCCTGCACCCTACCTGGGGTGAAAACTTTTTGAAGATAAGTCCCGTTTCCCTCTGTCATGGACTGTTATGAATGAAGTCCATCTTGCCAGTGTCTCTAGGCCATGGTATGTGTTCTGTCAATGGAGCAAGGCCAGTCTGGCTCCATGGTTTTGTCCAGTGTGCAATGATATGCAGGGTACCAGTGCAGGTCCGCACCCATGATCCTAATATCCAAAGAAACAAAACAATAGCAGTAGTGTGCTTTACTCACCCATTGCCAGCAAGCACAGTAATCTTTGGTGTACCAAGCTGGACTTCAAAGAAATGCTACACTGGTCTGTACTGGTACCCTATCTTTGATGAGCCAAAACTCGTACATATCTCTGTAGAAAACATTCACACAAGATACACACAGACTCAAGGATACTTTGTCACCAAACGCCTAGAAGAGATGTCTAGAAGAGACAACACAGTTGTAATAGGAGATTTGTAACATTCGTTGCTCCCTGGCTCTCTGTGAGCAGGTCACTTCTTGAACCCTGGCCCCTGGACATGTTCGTCTTGGAGTGAGGTTGGATCTTTTGAGGTCCTCTCTTTTCTTCCCTCTTTCTGGTAACACATTCTCTGTGGCTGGCAGTCATTGCCTGGCACTCCACACAGACAAGAGGCAGCAGCACTGACTTTTTCGGCATATTTATCAGGTCGTCACATGTAACAATTCTGAAACTAATCCACAAAAGGGCTCCGAACTCACTCAAATCATTTCTTCAAAGCCTCTTTCTTCCATGGAGTTTAAAATAATTATCCATTGAGTATATAAATGCACTTGCTATGAATAACATCAGAAAATATTATTGTATTTGAAAAGGCTCAACACTGTTTTTTATATTTTCAGTGCAGAATTGGAGTAAACTTTTCCCCTCTCTTTCTCAGGTCTTGGCCAAAGATTTGTATTTTTGGTGTTCTGGACTCTGGTTTCTTTATCCCTGCAGGAGGTGACTACAGGTAAGCTAATTCCCAGATAATGAAGGCCTCAGTAGCAAGCCCAACCTTCTACATGCACAGAGGCCACAGTGACACTACTATATGGCTTCACTCCAGGCCACTATCCATCACCAGACAGAACCTCAGGGCGGCACTGAGAACTCAGGTTCTTGAAGTGACTTACATTGGCCAACATACACCTGCATCACTCTTACCCTGCTCAGCCTTCACTGGTTGCCATGCAGGCTCCTTTCCCAGTCCCTGTCTCCACCTGCTAACTACTAAGCTCAGTGTCCCTGTGTGCATGGCATGTCACTTGCATGGAGAACAGTCAGCTTGAAGCCCTTTCTTTCTGACAATCAAGGTCAGGTGTGAGCCTCTTCCTACACCTAATTACCAGAGTGCTGGAGCCCAATGAATCATTCTTGACATAGATAGCCAGGAGTATCTACGACCTTTATTAAAAGCAGAGGTGGGGGTGCCCTGTCCTCTCTTGGCACCAGGAGTTCTGTCTTCTGCTGCAGAGAGAGGAAGGTCACAGTGCAGGTTCTTCCATAGTCTCTGCAGGTATGTATATGTGCACTAGGATTCCTTGTCCTGTTCACAGGAATCTATTTGTGGACCCAGAAAAAAAACCAAAACAATGGGATGTGAGGGTGCTGACTTGTCCAGTGTCTTACAAGAAAATCATGAAGAGACGGGAAGAAAAATCAGCAAAATCTTTCTCATTACCATCATAAGGAGGGCTGATTATGCTTGTTTTGCTCAGGCCTATTCTGACAATGACTGATTCAAAATCCAGCAGTAATGTTGAGTCTGCAATATGATTACGGCGACCTGCAAACAAGATGAGGATGGGAACAGGTCACTCACAAGTCCTTTGGGAGCTCTTTTGTGACATAGGCAGATTAAAGCAACAGACAAGGTGTTTTCACACAAAAGTTCTGAAGAAGGATGCTAGGCACATGCGAGCAATCGGGAGGGAATCAAGTTATATCCTGTTTGGGACAAGTACCACCTGAGCACATAGTTCTCCTGTGAGACTGGAGCACCAACCACATCCCTCTTCAATGGCTTCTTGTGAAGTTTTCCAGCCACTCGTCAATGGAGGGCAGAGGAAGGATGCAGAATCCCCCCATAGACACATCCTGAACTCACATCTTGACTCTTTATTTCTTCCAGGAATAAAGTCAAGTTTAAATTTGACATCATGTGTAGCATAAAGTGGGAAGGTGAGGTATCCACCATTGACTGACTGACTACCTCTCTGCCTTTCTTCTGTTCCCAGGTCTTTTTAGCAAGACACAATCCTACAATAAGACCCTCCCTCAATAATACATCATCTGCTCCCAAAATGTATACTGAGAAAGGACCTTTGCCCCTCCTTTTCCCAGGTTGATACTTCATATTGGCAAAGTAAGTAGGAAGCTAGAGACACCAACAGGGTCTGGACAGCACCATGACCCCTGGAATCCTCCATCCCAATGTTATTTTGGCCAGTAGGCATCAATAGATGTTTCTGTTTAGGGTTCCATTTGTGCGCTGAGACAGTTCCAGGCTCCTGTTAGAATCTCATGGGTGAAGTGTCTGAAGAAGTTGAAGAGGATGAGAGTGAGTAAAAAAAGGGACATGTACAGAAATATTTAAGTAGGGCAGGGAGACAGCTCAGTGGGAGACCTTCTCAGGATGGAGAAGTCAGAGGGTCAGGAGAGTGCTCTCGGCGTTTGGAGTGTGGTGAAGGCTGCATGGATCAGGAAGGGCACAAAGGTCTCAGTGGTTATTACTGAGGCCAGATGTGGCCTCAGAGGTCTGTGGCGGGCAGAGGTCAGATGTCCAGCTGGCACTGGGTACTTTGAAATCCTCGACATTATACTGGTATAGCAGTGTCCAGAATGCTGTGAAAACAGAGACAGCTTGGGAATTTAGACCAGGAGAGCGGCCCTCCTCAGAATGTTGTTTCTGATCTCTCAACTAAATCTACACATGCTTAATTCCTGGCTATTCTTGTGTGTGTGTGTGTGTGTATGTGTGTGTGTGTGTGTGTGTACTTTTGCATGTCCATGCATTGTTCAGTGAACAATGTTAAATCTTTCCTCATTATTCTTTTGAGAGAGAGTCTCTAAATAAATCTGAAGCCCCCTTTTGGGGGGTCTGTTTTCTGGCCAGCAAAGGCTTTAGGGATGTGCTTTGTAACAGGCATGCTCAGATGTGGCTGGCTTTATATATTAGTTCTGGGAGTGGAGGTTAGGCTCTGTTCCTTGGGGGGCGGGGGGAAAATACAATACTCCTAGCATCAAAGTCAACAACCTGTTCTCTTTGGTCCATTCTACAAACTATAAACTGTCCACATGAAAGACAGAAGGAACTTAAAAGCTGGTTTTGGTTTTGGTTTTTTTATTTTTCTCCCTTGCCCCAGCCAGAGCTAAAAACTGAGTCTCCCTTAACTTATCGGACTTTTCTTTTTCTTTTAAATTGGTGATAAGCTGTAGAGTTTGGGACCTCAGAACTATGTATAGAGTTAGCAGGACCAAGAAATGAGAGCTTCATATTTAGTTAGAAACCATCTTTGAAAAGAGTAATGTAAAGAGACTTACCACAGTTTTCTGAACAGTAAATGGGCATTTTGTAAATAAAATAGAGTTTTGACCAGAGCTGGTGTCTCCTGCCACTGGATGCTGGGATCCAGTCCTGCTACCTGCTAAGAGCACAGGTCTGCAGTGGACAAGCAGTATACCCAGTGACAGAAGATCCCACCTCCGTTCCTATGCAGCACAAGCGTGCACCAAATGCTGACTGAGAGGGAGAGAATGGTGCTGAGGATAGAGGTATGGGCTTGGACGTGTGTCTTAGATGTCAGGAGCGGTCATCTGAAGACTGAGGCCAACAAATCCTTCTTTCAAAGAACCAGGAATCCAAGCAATGACTCACAGGCAAGATCAAGAGCTATTGGAGCAGGAAGTAGCAAGCGACTCTGTACCCAGTGCCCAATAAAGACATGCCAATACCAACAAACTTGAGCATGGGAAGACACACCCATGAGCATTGCCATCATCTGTGGGACATTATTGATGTTGCTCTGTAAGTGGGCTATAGCAAAGTTCTCTCCTCCAAGAAACTCTATGATGACATAGTGCCACATCCCTGCAGACAAAGAACAAGCCATGTGACTGTCAGGTTTTCCCCCAAAGAGTCTGTGAAATAGAACAATGTAAATATAAGCACTTACAGAGAGTGAAGTAGCAAGGTTTATCTTTTGCTTCATTCATGGCCATCTTGAACTCAACACACCCAATGGGTTTCCTGGACACAGTGAGCAGAAGCATGGTTCTTTCCTTCATACTTGCTTTGTCCCGCTCCATTGCCCAGTGCCCAATAGTAAGATGAGCTTAGCTGCCCCCATTCAATACATACAACAGGCAGCCATAGTTCCAGGCTTCCCACAAACCATGTGTTTCTTTCTGTGTGCTCCATATCACCATAGTATGGAAAACACAGATACAGATAGATGCAGAGCCTATGACCAAAACATACTCTAAATTCAAGACAGGCTTCCAACCAACCTACCCCAGACTATTTTTTCATGAGGATGCTAAACTATGCTGGTGTCTCCAAAGTTTTCACCAAGGGCCTCTTCCAGATGATTTGATCCTGAATATGCCCATGATCCCCCAGGCTCTTAATTTATCCCAGAATCCACTGAAGTCCTGAAGCCAGAGATTCCATCCCTACACAGAAGCTGCATACCCACTGATTTTTTTTCTAAAAGCTAGAGCATTGTGCTTAAAAGTTCATGTTATTCCCAGTATGCACAACTACAAAACGCCTCAGGTGGGAACCTATGTCTCCTGTGCTAAGCTCAGTGTTCCTGGGCACATCAGTTCTTCAGTTACAGAAGTCACTTGACATATTGTTCAAACAAGATGAGAAAACTCCATTCTCACATCCAATGTCCACCTGAATTTGAAAGCATGTGTGCGGTGAGGTTGATGAGAACATGCAGACAAGTGCCGAGCAGAGAGACTGAGGAAAAGTACTCACGAGATGTTCATCCTGAACTCCAAGTAGCCAATTCTGTTTTTGGCCAGTATAAATGGTGGCAGTGGACATCTCAGCTTTGACTCCGGGAGGGGAAGGTTTCCTGCCCAGACAACTATGTACCAGTTTCCTAAAAGCTAGACAGGGAAAGCCACCGCTGAGTAGAACATGAGGGAGAGGGAGAGTCAGTCAAAAAGGTATCAGGATGTAGCTGAAGTGGGACCTGGGACAGGAGGGGTTTTCAAAGCATCTCAGTGCAGTCTGGAGGGTCAGGGTGACCTCATTCATGGACATCATTAGTAGGCTGTTTTCAGCAATGTAAGGTAGGGGCCTCCCGGGAGATGCTGCTCCTGGGATTAGATATGACCAGAGCCCTACAGTAATCACTTAAAAGAAACAGAAAGAAGAAACTCATCTAGAGGATAAGGTTGTGGGCAGAGTGGAGAGAGATCGGAAGTTCCCAGCATGATCACTGAGTACCAGGTCATTGGTGGTCATACACACCCTAGCTGTGTGTGCCTTGCTCCTGGGGTCCACTCTCTGCATCTTACCACTGTCAGGTACTACTTCCTAAGGACTGAGCTCATCAATCTTCTCACAAACACTCATTCCTATTTAGGGATATGCCTGAACCACAGACGTTCTGTAGTGTCAGTCATGTGACATTCCAAGAAGGTCATAGGGAGGCCATGGCTGATAGAAGGAGACAGTGGGTCTCTGTGTGGCAAAATGGACAGACAGACGCCTCCATTAAGCCAGCCCTCTGCCTGTGTGCCACCTGCCCAGCAGAGAATTTGAAAACACCATGTTGGAGGGTGAATTCTGGGACATAACAAGAAGTATCCCACCAAAGTCCAACAACAAACCCAGACTCTCACTCTCCAACATATGCTCTTGAAAACCTTGTTTCTATCTTTAGTTGGTCCAAAGCTCTCACCTTGTCTGTTGTGGCACACTCCGGATGATTAAGGTAGCCCCTGGCATCGGTCAGAGTCAGGCCTATGGTCAGCAGGAACAGCAGCATGTTTGCAATGGAGCCTCGGTCTACCTGGCCTCTGAGAAGCACATTTATTCTATACTGGGTGCCAGACACCCCCACCTGACCAAAGGCTCCATCCACACTGAATTGATTGCACTGTTTTCTTTGGACCTGTTGTCTGGCATAGAAGTAAGGATAAATGAGAGGTTGGAACCACTGAGGACTCTGACTCCAAACCTCTTAGAGTCTAGAAAGGGGTGGGGGTAGCAGCTCTGAGACGAGGTAATAATTTCTGTACAAGACATTTGGCTGTGCCCACACTCATTCTGAGGAAGCCTGTCTGTAAAGAGAATATTAATAGCATTGGAAATTTTGCCCAAGAGTACAAAGCCAGAAAGATAACCACGGCTCCTGCGTCCCCACCCTTTCATGGCCAGGCCCCAGTTCCACTGGAAATAGAGCCTACATACATCCTGATCTTTCCCAGAACTCTCAGATTCAAGCACAACCCCCAGTCTCTCCACACACAGAACTGCTGGGCACACAATTGTGTTCTACAGCCACGACCTTCGAGCACTGTGCTCTCCTCCCCCAGCACCCTGGCTCCTCTACCATGTCTTTCCCCCTGAATTAAATTCGCAAGGGCTCTGCTGTCCTCTCTTGCCCTCACTGTTCGTCCTCAGTCACTCAGAAGCTGGGCACCAACTATGAACCCAATTCCAATTCATCTTTTCTTAGATCAACTGCTTTTCCTCTTTTCCTGCTCCAAGTGAAGCTGGGGGTAAGACCATGGATTAAAGGCCCTCAGCAACTCCTACTCCCCACTTTTCCCTTCTCTTTTACACTAAATAGAAAATTCATTGTGACAGTGTGCATGTGTATATTTGCATTTGCATGTGTCTTTTGGGCAGCCAAATGCAAGAGTGCACTACACTATTTGTCTGTGTGGTCAAGTGGATGCCTCTCTCTCCATGTCAGTGTCTGCCTCTGTGAGCATGCACACTATGCCTTTGTATGTCTTTGTCTGTGTGTCAACAGACCCGTGTCTATGTGTTTATATCTTTATCGTGTTTGGGTGTACCTGTGTGTGATCCTATTGTGTTTAGGCACTGTTTTCTAAACTCTATTGTATTTGGGGTTCCTTAATGCCTCTACTTCCCATCCAGCCCTCTGACCCTAGGTAGGAGAAAGAGAAGGTTTTAAGGGAAAGGGAACAAGACCTCCTTAAACTTAGTTCTGGCTGGTTAGGGTCTTCAGGTTCATTGGGAAAACACCAGTCTTAGTTGCTAGGATATCTAGTAGTCCAGCAACAGTAAATGGCAAACACAGCAGCTGAATGAACAAGTAGTCTTCTTTTTCCTGTGTGTGTGTGTGTGTGTGTGTGTGTGTGTATGTGTTCACGTGAGAGATTCTGTGTATGAAAAATCTATATGGATCTGTGCATACATTTCTGTATTTATGTTCCTGTGCATGTTACCTGGGTATTCCACACAACTTCTTGTATCTAAACTCCTAGGCACTAGATGGAGGCTCTTTTCTGGGGAACATGTGAGCCTCAGCCCTGAAGTCTCTCAAGAAGACATGGGATGCTGGTATTATCCACCCCTTGCTCTTAATCAAACCTTGAATCTTCAAGCCACAAACAAGTTATGTGGCCAGCTAACTCATTCATGGTTCAACTGCTTCAGGTACTATGCCTTCCTCTTACCACTTTGGATGGTAGCTCCTGAACTATGAGCTGGAATAAATCCCTATTCCATTGTGTTGATTCTGTTGTGCATTTTTTCAAGTGACAAGAAGAGGAATTAACACAAGACATTGGTGCTGAAAAGTGAGATCATCACTTGAGAAACCTGAGAACGTAGGTTTTAGGCTTCTGGAAATTAGGAAGGAAAACCAAAGGAAGGTAGAGACAAATATTCCAGGTGAACATGGAGACAATGCTCAATTTAATAATGCTCAAAGTAAATTTAATAACACATTAGAATGATCATTTATTATTATTTATTCCTGGAATACATGGGTGTTTCAACATATGCAATACAGAAAAAATGGATTTAGTGACAGAAATATAATGATCATGACTGACTCAGAAAAGCACTTTGACAAAGTCAGCCACTCTTTGTGATATCTGTGAGAAGAAAGTAATAGCAGAATGAAAGCTCTGTTCAAATTTAAGGACATTATCCTACATGGAAAAAAATATAATGTCATCAAAGATGAAAGTGTCTACATGCTTCACTCTAACTCAATAAATAATGTTAATGTTTACTCAATAAATAATTTATTCAATAAATTATGTAATGTAATGTTAACCATTCAATAAGACAAAGAAAAGTGATAAGAGAGATAAAAATAGAAAAGGAAGAAGTCAAAACATCACTATTAAATAGTGACATGATCTTCTATATAAGAGACTTTAGACATTCCACAAGAAAACTTTAAAAACTTATAAACACTTTCACAAAACTATCAAATCAAAATCAAGGTAAAAAACAGTCCGTTTTCTTTGTACTGTGTCATTATGTTTACTGGTGTGGACATGAACAACACAATAAAGGAGAAATCTGATTCTCATCAGTCCAAAAATATTGAGTTTAATGTCTTGGAATGATCCTACCAAAATCAAAAGAACTCCAAAATTTAAAAAATTAGATGGAAAACATTATATTGAAGAAAATATTAAAGGTCAGGAATATTTTCCATACACACAGATGAGTATAATTAATATATGAAAGTTTCTACATTATAAAACACAGTCTACAGATTCAATAATATTCACATTATAATCAACATCATTTCTCACAGAAAGACAAAATACAATCCTAAAATTTATATGGAAACACAAAATATCCAAAAGCAATACCAAATAGCCAAAGTAATCCACTCCTGAGTAAAAAACAGAAATGAGAAATATCAGCACTCTAGATCCCTAGTTACAATATGCTAACCAAAGCATTGTGGTACTGGCAATAAATAGAAATATAGACCAAAGAGAAAAGGATAGAGGGCATGAGCATGGAGTCATACCGTGTGACCACCTGGTTCTTGACAATTTTGTCCAAAACATGAATAATGGCACAATGAAAGCTTCTTCAACAGATGATGATGGCAAAATGAAGGTCAGGTCCAAGAACAGAACTGGATCTTCACCTCACAGTGTCAAAATTCAATGAAAAATGAGTCAAAGATCTTAATGTAGGAGCTGAAACTCTGACATTGATAGACAAACTAAAGCACAGACACTTCGAGCGATGAACGTAGGGTGGGATGTCTGGAAAGGAGCGCAGTAGCTCTTTAAAAATAAAGCCAAAGTTGACGAGTGGGATTGGATGGAATTAAAAAGCTGAGCGAAAACTGGCGCACATAAGGGAATAAGCTCAGGCAGGGAATTAATATGCAGAACATATAAAGAGCTAAGTAAATAAATAAATAAAATTTAAAAAACTAAATTCAAAATCCACACGATCCAATCAGTAAGTCAGACTGAAATAAACATAGTTCTCGAAGCTGAAGCATAAATGGGTAATGATGGATAACAGTGACCCCGTTGTTCACAAGCTCGGACATGCTACCTTGGCATTGGTATTCGCAATGCAAATTAGTGTGTCTTTAGGTCTTACTTTTGAAAGTTTGTATATTCTCAGAACAAGACCACCAGTCTGAATACCTGTAAAGTTTTCAAGGCCATGGCAAGACTTACCTGTGATAATGCTAGCACAGAAGCTTGTTGAAAGGGTATTAAGAACTCCGTGGATGGTGGTATTGATAATTGCTGTGGTCCTGGGAATCGCTGCATTAACTTCTTCTGCTACCACAGTTGGAGTTGCTCTTAATAAAAACGTTCAAACTGCTTAATATGTTAAAGACTGGCATATACATTCTTATGAAATTTGGACTCGACAAGATAGATAGGGAAAGACTTTATGAGATAGCTAAATTGAGACAAGCTTTAGCTCATTGCGATGTCACTGAGAACCTTTTCTTTAAGTATTTACTATTAATGTGATATGGTTCATGAAATTTTGATGCCTCTAATACATTTCCAATTAATAATTTTCAGTGGTCTTGGCAATCCAGTTTGAGAGGAAATATAAGTAATATAAGATGAGCAATTTCTGTGTCTAATTGCCTGTTGCAATTGCATAAATAATGAGTTAATTCTGACTTATCTGGAACAATTTCACCAGTTTCTATATGTAAATATGTAAAAATGTAAATGTATATATAAATGTAAATATATAAAGTGCAATTTCTCCATATTGAGAATCAGTAATTATATTGCAAACTTCGTGAAAATCTAATAATGCCATAAGGATTGCATACAATTTTGATTTTTGAACAGAATAGGGCCTTTGAACTATTTTAATTATGTTTTCTGGTTTGTAGCCTGCCACTACTAATTTATTTGCATCAGTGTGAAATGTGAAAGCTCCAATGGTTGGTGTTGTTTTACTATCCATGGGAGAATCTATTCTGTCCTTTCTATAAATTGAAGTCTTTTGCTTTTAAGATTATTTCTGTGAATTTCTCTCAATTAATTACTGGAAGCTCTCTTCCATTTATCATCAATCATCCATAATTGTGTAATTTGAGCCTTTGCATTTGTGACTACAATCTCTGCTGGATCAATTCCTGTCAACTGATGAAGTCTTATTCTGCCTTTAATAATAATTCAGATTTCCTTTTTTCTAATTGCTGAGTAGTATTCCATTGTGTCAATGTACCACAATTTCTGTATACATTCCCAGTTGAGGGACATCTGGGTTGTTTCCAGATTCTGGCTACTAGGAATAAATCTGCTACAAACATGGTTGAGCAAATGTCCTTGTTGTATACTTGAGCATCTTTTGGATATATGCCTAGGAGAGGTATAGCTGGATCTTGAGGTAGCACTATTCCTAATTATCTGAGAAAGTGTCAGATTGATTTCCAAAGTACTTGTACAAGTTTACATTCCCACCAGCAATGGAGGAGGGTTCCCCTTTCTCCACGTCCTCTCCAGCATGTGTTGTCACTTGAGTTTTTGATCTTAGTCATTCTGATGGGTGTACAGTGAAATCATTTCCCTGGTGACTAAGGATGTTAAACATTTCCTTAAGTGTTTCTCTGCCATTAGGTATTCCTCTATTGAGAATTCTCTGTTTAGCTCTGTACCCCATTTTTAAATTGGATTTGTAGCTGTTTAACTTCTTGAGTTCTTTATATACTCTGGATATTAGCCCTCTGTCAGATATAATGTTGGTGAAGATCCTTTCCCAATCTGTAGGCTGTTGTTTTGTTCTGAGGATAGTGACCTTTGCTTTACAGAAACTTTTCAGTTTCATGAGATTGTTGATCTTAAAGCCTGTGCTGTTGGTGTTCTGTTCAGGAAGTTGTCTCCTGTGCCAATGAGATCAAGGCTCTTCCCTACTTTTTCTTGTAACAGATTTAGTGTGTCTGGTTTATTTGCAGGCAAATGGTGGGGACTAGAAAAGATCATCCTGAGTGAAGCAGAAAGACACACATGGTATATACTCACTTATAAGTGGATATTAGATACATAAAATAGGATAATGATACTAAAATCTGTACACCTAAAGAAGCTAAGCAAGAAGGAGGACCCTGGGTAAGATGCTCAATCTTCATTCAGAAAGGCAAACAGGATAGGATATCGAAAGAAGGAGAAAACAAGGAACAGGATAGGAGCCTCTGTCCAACAGGGTACTCTACCCAACAGGGTATCAAAGGAGATGCTAAGACTCATAACCAAACTTTGGGCAGAGTGCAGGGAATCCTATGAAAGGGGGAGATAGAAAGACCTGGAGGGAACAGGAGCTCTGCAAGGAGAGCAACAGAATCAAAACATCTGGGCCTAGCGGTCTTTTCTGGGACTGATACTCCAACCAAGGACCATGCATGGAGATAACCTAGAACCCCTGCACAGAGGTAGCCCGTGGCAGCTCAGTGTCCAAATGGACTCCCTACTAAGGGGAACAGGAGCTGTCTCTGATGTGAACTCAGTGGCTGGCTCTTTGATCACCTGCCCCTGAGAGGAGTAGGGGGCAGCCTGACCAGGCCACAGAGGAAGACTAGGAAAGACAGTCCTGATGAGACCTGATAGGCTAGGGTCAGATGGAAAGGGAGGAGGTCCTCCCTTATCAACTGACTAGGAAAGGCGTATGGGACGAGATGAGGGAGGGAGGAGATCAGAGAGGGAGGGCAAGATTGGGAGGGGGTGGGCGTGGGCCTACAGTTGGGATACAAAGTGAATAAATTCTAATAAATAAAAAATTATATTAAAAAATAAATAATTTTCTTAAAAAGGAAAAAAGGTCTTAAATAGTAATAATAATAATTCCAAAATGTTTTCTATATAGGTTTTTATTTTTCAATCTATTTATGTGGTTAAAATTCTATTCTAAAATATTATATACTCTTTAAAAAATTATTCCAGTAGGAAAATGAGTATAGGGTAAAATGACTAAAACACAGTCAAGTTTAGTGTCTAATCTGTTTACACAGGCAGATGGAGTCTCTATTTTACCTGGGTAAATCCCTTCTCTGCTTCAGATGCTAATTTTTATGGACTGTTTACATTTTTATCACCTTGCAGGGTTTGAAACAAATCATTTACCCTTGAGTAATTAATCCAATTGAGTTTTTAATTTACCTTCTAATCTGAGCTTTTTGGAATTAAGTTTTTTGTTGACTCAATTTAAATCCTTAATAATTTTCTGAATTTCCTTTCTGTATTTTTCCAGGTGCAATCTGTATTCCCCAGTTAGATAAAAATTTTCTTGTTTCATTAAACATTTTTCTGAGGTATCTGTATTGGAATCGTCCAATAAAATACCATCCCTGTAATGGTAAATAATGGACTGAGGAAATAGTTTACAAATTATTTCTAGCAGTTTTTAGACAAACTATTAACATAACTTTGGACTATTTAACATTCCCCAAGGAAAATCATGCCATTAATGTCTCTTGTTTATGTAGTAGAATAGTAAAGAAAAATATTTTAAATTAATAACTACAGTAGGCCAATTGCTGGTAAAGGAATTCCAGGCTGCAAAGAACCTATAGACTGAATTACCTTATTTCCCATTCTTAAATCTGTTAACATTCTCCATATTTTTTATTACAAACACAGGAGAAATCCAAGAACTAGTAGATTCCTCCACATGTTTTGCATCCAGTTGTTCTGGTACCAGTTGCTCAAGGGCCTGTAATTTCTCTCTCATTAAGAGTCATTGCTCTAGCTGAACTGGCTTATTGTTTAGCCATTTTAAGGCAAGGCTACATTTGGAAAGCCAATTCCTGTTTTATCCTGCTTATGGACAACCTGTATAGCCTGTGATTGTCCTTGAAATTTTTTCCAATACCTTTTTTTTAATGTAGCCTATTTTAAGCATCATTTTATGAGCTATTTCTGAAATTGAAGAAATATTGCATTCCCCATTGTTCTAATAAATCCCCTTTCCATAGGTTTATGGCTACGTCAGCCACATACAGTTTTAACTTTTCTACTTGGCCTTCTGACCCTACACATTTAATCCAGTCAACGCTCTATTTCATATGATATAGCATTCCAATGCTTATAAACTGAGTGGAGTCCTTTTGCAAAGACCAATTTTGATCTTCCGATATATCAGCCCTAGTGTCCCCCAAGAACTTCTGTTTCGATATAATTTACCATTAACCTTAATTTTGGTCTTTCATTATTCATAACAGTTTTCTAAAATACTTTCCCTTAGTACTTCCAAGTCTTCCTGCCCTATTTTTTGGAGCTCCTTTATCTTTACAATATGGGAATGATAGTAATTAAGCAGTATCATCACCTGGCTCTAACTGTATGGTTTTCTTAACATAAGCTGTGATTTTAATTTCACCTTGATAATCTTCATCTATTAATCCTAAATGTACAATACATCCTTGATCTGTGAAACCATTTCTTCCAGAAATTATTCTTACTGTTCCTATAGGAATAAGACCATAGTGGCTATTTTATGATAAGGACTTATGAAAACAGTGTAAGACATTTATGCACTGCTACATAAAGAGTCTGAAGTATCATGCATTAAATCTCCAATAACTGTGTTTTCATGCCCCTAATTGCCTTGTTGGTGAACTATTCTATCACTGACACCTATTCTATTGTTGGCACCTGATTTTGGTCTTGGGCCCTGAACCAAGCCCCTTATCTGGCTTCCCAACAGGAAAAAATGTCTTGGAAATCTCTTACAAAACTGCATTCATTAGCTCAATATCTGCCATTTCTACATCTATTATACATGTAAGATATAACACTTCTTTAAACACTTCTTCTTTAAAAGAAGTGCTCTGCTTGGTTTAATTCTTGGCTAAACACATTTTTAAATTTTTTCTTTTATACCTTTCCTTGACTTTCAGAAAGTAACCATTTTTTTTTATTTTCAAACTCTTCTGCTTATTTCAGGACATGGTTTGTTGTTTTATACAGTTATGTGTGTGTGTGTGTGTGTATGCCCATCCTCTTTTCAGAACTCACCTTTTTTTATTTTTATACCACTCCACTCTTTTTAATATTATTTTTATTTTTCCCTGTTTACTTACTTATTAATTATTTTACAGCCTGAGGCCCCTCCCTCATCTCCTCCCAGTCCTATCCTCTGCCCCCTCCCACTTGTCCCTTTCTCTCCTTTTCAGAGAAGAAGAGGCCCCCAATGGATAACAATCTACCTTTACACCTCAAGTTGAACCCAGACTAAGTACATCTCCTCCCACTTGAGGCAAGACAAGACAGCACAGCTAGGGAAAAAAGATCAAAAAGCAAGCAACAGCGTCAGAGAGCGCCTCTGCAGACAGTCTCATTGGTAGGGGACCCAAATGATGACCAAGCCGCACATTTGCTATATATATATGTCGGAGGTCTAGGTCCATCCCATGCATGCTCTTTGGTTGGTGGTTCAGGCTCTGTGTATCTCCATGGGCCTCAGTTAGTTTATTGTGTAAGTCTTCTTGTGGTGTCCTTGACCTCTCCCACTCTCTCAATCCTTCCTCCCACTCTTCCACAAAACTCTCTGAGCCCAGCCCATTGTCTAACTGTGGGTCTCTGCATCTGTTTCCATCAGCTGATGGGTGAACCCTCTCAGAAGACAGTTAAGCTAGACTCCTTCTGCAAGCATGAAAGAGTAACATTAGTAGTGTCTGGGGTTGGCTTTCTTCCATGGGGTGGCTCTCAGGTTGAGCCGTCATTTGTTTGCCATTTCTTCAATCTCTGCTCCATCTTTATCCCTACGTTTCTTGATGGTGAGACAAATTTTATGTCTAATATTTTATGGGTAGATTGGTGTCCCCCTCCCTCCACTGTGGCTACATGAGGAAGCAACTTCAGGCTCCATATCCCCTTGCTCCTAAAAGTCTCAGCTGGAGTCACACCCATATACTCCCAGGACCCTCCCCTGTTCCAGGATGCCCCCACCATTTTCCATTCTCTGTCCCGGTCTTCCTCCCCACCCAGCTCTGCCCACACCTGATCCCTACCCCTGTTGCCCTCCCCAGCTCTTCTCCCGCAGTTCTCTCCCTCCATCTATTTCAGATGTCTATTTCCTTTGAGTGATATTCAAGAATCCTCCCCTGGGCCCTCCTTTGGCTCTTTCTGGATCTACGGATTGTAGCATGGTTATTCTTTATTTTATGGCTAATATCCATTTCAAGTGAGCACATACCCTGTGTGTCTTTCTGATTTTGGGTTACCTCATTCAGGATGATATTTTCTAGTTACATCCATTTCTCTGAAAATTGCATGATGTTTTTGTTTATAACTGATTAATATTATAATGTGTAAATGTACTACTTCTTCTGTATACATCTTTTTGGTTGAGGAACACCGAGATTGTTTTCAATGTCTGGCTATTAAGAATAAATTGTTATGAACATAGTTGAGCAAGTGTTTTGTGGTATGTGGAGTATCTTTTGGGTACATTCCCAAGAGTGATATAGCTGGGTCTTGAGGTAGATATATTCTCAATTTTCTGAAAAACCTCAAGATTGATTTCCACAGTGGTTGTACAAGTTTACACTCCCACCAGCAACAGAGAGTGTTCCCCTTTCTCCACATCCTCACCAGCATGTGCTGTCACTTGAGTTTTTAATCTAAGCCATTATGATGGTGTATTATGGAATCTCAAAGACTTTTCAATCAGCATTTTCCTGATGATTGTTGATTTAAACATTTATTTAGGTGGGGTTTTTTTGACCATTAGAGATCCCTCTGTTGAGAATTTACTATTTGGCAGGATAAATCATTTTTAATTGGGTTATTTTGTTTGATGGTGTTTAATTTCTTGAGTTCTTTACATGTTATGAATATTAGCCCTCTGTCAGATGTAGGGTGACAAAGATCTCCTCCCATTCTGAAGGTCCCCATTTTGTGCTAATAATAGTATCCTTTGCCTTGCAGAAAATTTTCAGGTTTATGAGGTCTCATTTATTGATTGTTGTTCTTAGTGCTTGAGCTGTTGGTGTTCTGTTCAGGAAGATGGCTCCTATAGAAATGGGTTCAAGGCTATTCCCCAATTTTTCTTCTAATAGATTTAGTATATCTGGTTTTATGTTAAGGTCTTTGACCCACTTGTACTTGAGTTTTATGCAGGATGATATATATATGGATCTATTTGTGCTCTTCTACATGTAGATACCCAGCTAGAATGTTTGTTGAACATGTTTTCGTTTTCAATTATATGTTTTTTCTTCTTTGTCAAAAATAAAGTATCTGTAGGTGTGTGTATTTATTTCTGGGTCTTCAATGCAATTCTGTTGATCAATCTGTCTCTTTTTATGCCAACACTATGTAGTTTTTATTATTATTGCTCAGTAGTTCAGCTTGAATTCAGGGATGGTAATACCTCCAGAAGTTCTTTTATTGTGCAGAATTGTTTTAGCTCTCCTGGATTTTTTATGTTTCCATTTGAAGTTAAAGATTGCGCTTTCAAGGTCTGTAATGAATTGCATTGGGATTTTGATGGGAATTGCACTGAATCTGTAGATTGCTTTTGGTAAGATGGCCATTTTTACTATGTGAACCTTCATCTTTTTGGAAGTCAGTCTTTTCCTAGAATGTTGAACCCCTCTGCTCCTTTGGAAAATGAAGGCTTAGTATCTGCATGAGCTTCTCACTCTACTGTGGCACCTATGACTGATATCAAACAATATCACCCCCTCCAACAATCAAATGTTTAACTGAAAAAGACACCTTGAATTCGAGGAAACACAATCCAAGGAGACAAAACAAAAAATCCTGGCTGAGGATCCCAGTGCTACTCTCCACAAGTCTGGGCAGAGGATGTCAGATGCTCCACATGCAGGATCCTGCCTCTGGAGTTCGTCACATTCAGCAGTAAGACCTTACTGCTAAAGATCCTGAGTACTATGGCCGCAAGCACGGAGAAATCTGGCTATAACTGAGCAAAATTTCCTCTGGACTGATTGGCTCTTTTAGTGTCACAAGATGTTGGGTATGCTGATTCAGAAAATTGCCACCTATGACTCTGCTTGGTTGTAGGAAACTTGTGCTTCACCACCAATAAGTTAGGCAACATCTCTCCGGTAACGCTGCAATGATGGTGCCGGGACGGCCCAGCCAATCGCCTTCTAACTGAATGAAGGGGCGGTACAGGCCACACGCCTTGTGCAGTTCAGTAACCAAGGCAAAAATTGGTGGCTACAGAGGTCAACAGCTCAGAGATATGATTATTGCTTTTGCCCATTATGTGGTTGGTTGCCACTCTTGTTTTGTTGAACAACGATTGTTTTTATGTAAAAATGTCTTCTAAGCTTATGTATTGATGACCATAGATTACTGTTATGTTCAGCCTCAAAAAAGTCACAGAACTTTTTATTTTCTTGTAGTCAGTACAGGTTACAAAGAGACTAATAGCTGACCGAATTTCTGAGAATTTATAACTCATACACTATATGAAAGAAAATGTCTTCCATATCACCTCCATGGAAGGCTCAGTGAACTCTAGATACAACTGAGCAGAAAGAGTGTGAGAGTTCTAAGAATGAGTGGGGTACTCTGTACTTTTCTTCCTCTCAACTTGAAACATTCCATTATGGAGAGACTTGCAGGTGCCCACAAAACTCGCAAGAAATTGACATAATTCATGACCCTTACATGATTCAGGAGCCATCTGAGGATGCCTGCCAATGGTGGAGGTTTATCAAGCCACTCAGCTTTTATTGAGGTATAATCAATGGAGAAGGAGCTTTTGAGGATGAAGCGTCCTGAGTCACACAACGCTTCAAACTAGCCTCTCATTTTGTCCTAAGAAATTCAATGAGACAACTGGTAAACTTGGTTGGAATGCATTCTTCGTTTACTGTCGTTGTCAGTGGGGGGTGAAGAGATACTCACATTACCCCAGGAAAAGTCATAGGTTCCAGGAGATAACCTTGAGGCATCTTCATAGATCAAGTTGTGGGATGATTTTTACAAATGACTCCACAGAGAAAATTTTGGGTGATGAAACTATGCTGGAAACACAGATTAAAATGTATAAATCATGGAATGGAATAATGCATTAAAACTCATTGAAACACTGTAATCCCAGCACACAGGGAGGCAGAAGCATGTATATCTCTGTGAGTTTGAGGCCACCCTAGTCTACAAAGCGAGCCCAGGACAGCCATGAGTCTCAAACTCAGAGATCGCCCTGCTTCTTTTCCCAGGTGCTGGAAATAAAGGTGAGTACCACTCTACCAGGTTCAAACATTAATTTTTAAAGTATGGTATCTACTTAGGTGCAGTCAAATCTATTTTGTGCGTTCAATTTTTATCCTATGTTTTGATACTGTAAAACCCAATTTTTATCCAAAGTTCAGTAAATGCTTCCACTTCTTTTTTATATTCTTGCATGGAGGTCTTAGACATTTCCATAATATACTTGGGTTTCATACAGCAAGGACAAACGCAGTGCTCATCAGCCTTACAAGTTTCTAGCTATCCTTTTTCTGCAACTTCTCCTTGCACCGTCAGGTTTATCAGATAACTGAGGGGTTGACTACCTTTCCAGATGACCAGGTCCAGGCAGAGAAGGGGAGAGACAGGACAAAAGGTCAGGATGGGAGTTGGGCTGAAGGGTTAGTGCTGACGCTTATCTGAGGGCAACCATCAGCTTTTGTGGAAAAACAACGACGTTGCATACTCATCCTCCAGAAATGCATGTCCCACTGAGATTCTGGATCTTTTTTTTTTAATCATTAAGAGTACTGGCTCAGGCACTTAGAAGTGTGTTCCAGCATGTTCTCAGGACAGTGTCAATGAACCTCAAATATTGGCCAACCACAGAAAACCTAAGGGGAGTAAAAATACCCAGAGAACTGCACCTAGGTCTGCTTTGCTTGAAAGTGATGAGGGAGGGTCTGGCAGTCTCCCACCCTCTACCCCTGGTAAACTTTCTTCCTCTACCCTGCCACTGTTTGCTCCTAGGTTACTCAAAACTAGGTTCCCTACTCCCCACCCCCAGGATTCCATGAAGTTCCTCCAGTGCAGCAACATCTCTGTGGAAACCCTCAAATATTTGCAACCATGATGCCATTACCCAGTTCTGCCCACACTGGCGGCTACCTAAACTCTCTTAGGCCAGTGTCAAGACTTTAATAAGAGCTCTATGTGCTCTTAACCAATGAGCTATCTCACCAGTCCCTTGTTAATTATTGTAGAACCTGTATTTCATAACTCTTAACACTCAGTTGGAGAATAAGCTCAGTTTGAAGTGTAAAAGGGTCAGTAAAAGAGAAGGACCATGGCTGTAGCGCTCAGAGGCCAGCTTTCTCGGGCCTTTGGCAGGTTTCTTTTAAGACAGGCCTGTTGCCGCCGGTGTAGCTCTCCTTCTGGTGTTTGCACCCTTCCTTTCTGTGTCTGCCGTGAAACGCACTGGTGGAGCCCAGACCTGCTATGAATTTCTACAGCTGATTACGGCAGTGCCTAATTGGACAAAAACAGCCTAGTGTGTGGTGCACAGTCCCAACACTTGGAAGGTAGAGGCAGGAGGATCAGGAGTTCAATGCCAGCATCAGATTTATACTGAGTTTTAGGCTAGCCTCAGCTACATTAGATTCTGGCTTAAGAAACAACCCACCACTTTAACAGTTGAAGTAGAAAAGCTCTGCATCGTGTCAATCAATCAGTGGTGGGAAGTCGCTTGACAAGATTCTGGGTAAGAACTGTCAGAGGAGTCTCCCCCTTATGTTGACAAAGGACCCCTACATAAGAGCTGCAGCACAAGTCATTTCTACTGTGTAATACTCCACTCTCTACAGCCTCTAGGACAAGCAACGAGGTAAACTCTCCCTTGCACATGTAACACACTGCAGAAAGTTCCAACTGTGGACTTGACAGTTGGTTAAAACTAGATTAAAGGAGAAATAAAAGATATACACAAATAAAGGAAGAAATAAGAACCTACATAAAGATGCTGTGCTTGTCTCTGTGAATGGATCCAATATGTCTAAAAGTTAAACCAGAACTGCCAAGGTTCCAGCCTGTAACACCTTCCTGACACCATGGTGCAACCAAATGTGGAAATGATTTTACAGCAAAATGGTTTCTTCCACTGATCTGCAGTCCTCAGTGTTTAGGTATTGTTAAGTGTCCATTGTGTTAACTAAACTTGCTCAGCCTACTGTGCTCCTGTCTCCTGATTACTTAATTAGATATTATTACAAGTGTGTCACATGCCATGCAGAAGCTCCAAACGGAACAAGGTGGACAGGAACTATAGGGGTAAGAAGTTTGTAGAGTAAATGGAATTGTCACCTGCACAAAGGGGATATTTAAACACATAATTGAAGGTGGTGAA
>CM053752.1:110876296-110904927 GCA_028658305.1 Pachyuromys duprasi | reverse complement strand
GTTATGACAATCATTGCCTGACACTGCACAATGTACAGGGGCAGGTGAACTGACTTTTCTCAGCACATGGATCATACTATTAAAACCTAACCTAAAGAAATCTAATCTACAGGCTGACTCCAAGTACACTTAAGTCCTTTTGTGAAAGCCTCCTGATTCTATTGAGTTTGGAAAGATGATCCAAGGAGTATCTGGTTGCGTTTTATACATGAATAGCATCAGCAGAAAAGATTATTATATTTGAAAGAACTGAACACTGGTTTGGGATCTTTAATGGAGATGTGGGGTAAATTTTCTCCTCTGTCTGATATTGGACACAGGTTTGCATTTTAGTGTTCTGAGCCTCTGGGCCTCTTTGTCCCTACAGGATGTGACCACAAGTAAGCTAATTCCCAGATAGTAAGGGCCTCAGTATCAAGGCCCACCATCCACATGCACAGGCGCCACATCTACCCTCCTCTATGGCCTCCCGCCAGGGCCACCATCCACCAGCAGAGGCAGAACCAGAGGGCAGTACTGAGAACTAGGCTTCGTGCTGACACACAGTAGCCCGCATATATCTGTGACATCCCTCACATGTTACCATGCCGCTCCTGCCCCTGTCCCTCTGCCCTCTGCCGAGCTCAGAGCCTCTGTGTGCCAGGACATGCCACCTGCATGGAGCCCTGTGAAGGTGAAGGCTTTTCTTTCTGACAATCAAGGTCAGGTCTGAGCCCGCACCTTATTATCAGAGATAATAAGGATCCCAATAAACCATTCTTGACACAGACAGCCAGGAGATTTCTACTTCCTTTATTGAAAGCAGAGGGCTGTGTCAGCGTGGGAGGGCCTGTCCTCTCTTGGCTCCAGGAGTTCTGCCTGCTACTGTAGAACTATGCCAGGTTTCTGCATAGTCTCTACAAGGATTCATCTGTGTGCTAGGATTCTTTGCCCAGTTCACAGGATTCTAGTTGTAAACCCAGAAAAAAAAAACAAACCAATGGCATTGGAAGGTGTTAACATGGTCACTATCTTCAGAAAATCATGAAGATAAAGGATTTGCTAATTCTTATCAGCAAAAGCTTTCTTATCATGGTTGATGATGCCTGTTTTGTTCATTGCAGTCTGATTATAGCAAGAATGGCAAGAACTGTGTGGGAAGGACTCCCACTATACACAGGCCACACACAAGTCCCTTGGGGGAAATTCAGTGATATAGGCAAATTCAACAAACAGACACAGCATTTTCACACCAAACTCCCTAAAAAAGGGGGGGGGATGCCAGCCACATGGGAGCAATTATAAAGGAAACAAGTTCACATCTTGTTTGGGACAAGTATCATCTGAGTACATAGCTCTCCTGTGAAACTGGAGCACCCAAAAAGTCCCTCTTCAATGATACCTTATGAAAGTTCCCATCCTTGAAGGGCAGAGGACAGATGCAGAATTCCGCCACAGGCACATCCTGAATTCAGGGACACCCTGACCCACTTTCCTCCAGTATCACTAGAGGCAAGCGTTGTGTTTGACAGTTTGACTAGTATGAGGGAGAAAGGGGAAGTGTCCACCAGTGACAGACTGCCTCTCCGCCTTTGTTCTGCTCCCAGGTTTTCTGGCAGGACACCTTTATATAAAAAGGTGTTTAGTAGTGCATCTTCTGCCCCCAAAACTTCATGATGAAGGAGGTCCCTTGCCCCTCCTTTGTCCAAGTTGATATTTCATATTGGAAAGGTAGATGGGCAGCTAGAGACACCAGCAGGGTCTGAACAGCACCATGGAGTCTTGGGTAGCCATGTGAAGTTGAAGCCAGTGGGCATTAGTAGGTGTTTATGTTTAGGTCTCCAATGTTCCAGGCCCCTGCTAGGATCTTATGGGTACAGATTGTGAAGTGCTTGAGGCACAGCAAAGAAGAGAAAACACAAAGGAATACAAAGGAATGCATGAGTTGAGCAGGGGAGAAAGCCAAGTATGAGACCTTGAAAGGAAGCATCCTAGGAGCAGAGTTCCAGGAGGTTGCTGGCAATGTTTTGAAAAATTGTAAAAGCTTCAGGGACCGGGAAGGGGACAAGGAATCGAGGATTGGTGGCTATGGCCACCAATGAAGGTCAGATGCCCACTGGCAGAGGGTGCTTTGGCGCATTGGCACAGCAGTGTCTCCTGCACCCCTGTGAGGCCGTAGACAGCCCGTTAATTTGGACCAGAAGAGATGCCTTCCTCAGAACATTACTAATTTATCTCTCCGCTAAATCCATACATGCTTTTCATTTCTGGTTCGGGTGTGTATGCGTGCATGTGTGTGTGTGTGTGTGTGTCTGTGTGTGTCTGTATGTCTACGTGTGTGTGTCTGCGCCTGGCTATGTACTGCTAAGATAGCAGTAGTAAGTCTGTCCATATTACTCTTTTGAGAGAAGGTCTCTAAAAATGAAGCCCCTTTTGAATGGGTCTTCAAGCTGATCAGAAAGGGCTTTAGGAATGTGTGTAACAGGCGTGAGAGGCTGTTGCCAGCTTTGAATGTTAGCGCAGGAGGTTGGAAGCCATGCCCTGGAGCTTGTAGAGAAAATACTCTAGCCACAAAGCCAACACCCCTGTTCTTTAGTCCTTTCTATAGGCTGTAAACTGTCTGAATGAAAGACAGAGAGAAACTGTAAGTTTTTTCTCCCAAGCACTGGGCAGGGATAAAAACTGAATCTCCCTTCACTTACCTGTCACTTCCTTTTTTATTAAATTGATGGTGGGCTGTGGACTTCAGGACATCAGAACTATCTGGCCAAGGGAAAGCATCGGTGAGAATCAGGGTATTGAGCAGGCTCGGTCCCCATGGTACTGGATCCTGCTACCATGCTATGAGCATAGGTCTCCAGTGGATACACAATCTACACAGTGACAAAGGATCCCACCTATATCCCTGGTTAGAGCAGGATTGCACCAAGAGTGAGTAAGAAGGGAGCCAGGGCATTGGGATAGAAGGATTTGGCAGGAATGTGGGTCTTAGATATCTTGAGGGGTTATCTGAAAGCTGAGACTGAAAAGGCTGGAAAAAAAATCCCTCTCACAAATAGCCAGTAATCACAGCAAAGACACCCAGCACCCATACATGATCTAGACTAAAAAAAGGCAGAAAGTAGTGATCCACTCTCTGCACGGTGCCCCAGAAAGCCATGTAAATGCCAACAAACTCAGGCAAGGCAGGACCCATCCAGGAGCATCCCCTCTTTTGGCATACATCGTTGGTTTTTTATTTACATAGGTGATGTCAAAGTTCTCCCCTCTGAGCAACACTATACTGACATGGTGCCACATCTCTTCAGGCAAAGAACAAGTCCTGCAACTGTCAGATTTTCCCCAAAAGGATCTCTGAAATAGAAGAATGTAAATATAAACACTTATAGAGAGCTAAGTAGCAAGGTTTGTCTTTTGTTTCATTCAAGGCCATCTTGAAATCAACACATCCAATGGGTTTCCTAGAAATGGCATAAGCATGGCCCTCTCCTTCACACCTACCCTGTTTCCATGCCCAGTAGCCAACAGTGAGGTGAGCGCAACACTTCAGTGCAATATGTAGAACAGCCAGCCATATCCACAAGCTTTCCCATCCTGTATGCTCCAGGCCACACTGGTATGGAAACCATTGATAGATAGATGTGGTGTCCGCACACTGAATTCAGAACAGTCTTCCAAACAATCCACATCAGACCTTTTTCCACGAGGAGGCCAGGCTATGCCCTTGGTCTCCAAAGCGTTCTTCAAGGGTCTCGCCCAGACGATACGATCCTGAATATGCCCATGACCCCCCAAGACTCATCACTAATCTGAGAACTCACTGAAATCCTGAAGAGCCAGAGACTTCTGGCCCAAACAGAAATTAACAGTTTCTACACTGGCTTCTTTAAAAGCTAACAGTACCTAGAGATGTGCTTGGAAGTCCCTGCCATTACCATTGTGCAGCCGTACAGAATAATTGGGTAGGAATCTTGGTCTCCTGTGCTATGCTGTTACAGAAGTCACCTGACACGTTGTGCAGACACAAGAGGATTCCATCTTCACATTCTTCTCCAAGCTAAAGTCAAGAGCATGTGTGTGGTGAGGATGAAGAGACCATGCAACCAAGAGCCAAGCAGATGACCTGAGGTCAGGTACTCACGAGATGTTCATCCTGAGTCCAAGCAGCCAATTCTCATATTGGCCAATGTGAAGGGTGTCAATGGGTTTCTCAGATTTGCTTCTAAGAAGAGAATGTTTCGTCCATAGCTAATTATGTATCAGTTTTCTAAAAGCTGGGTGGAGGAAGCCACTGCCGAGGAGGAACAGGAGGGAGAGGCAGGCAACGGGGTTTCAGGCTGTAGCTGATGTCTGAACAGATGCAGGAGGGGTTAGGGAAGCATTTCACAAGGTCATGACCAACCCCTGTATATCATTGGCAGGCAGGTTGTCTCAGGCAAGGTAAGGCAGGAATCTCCTGGGAGATGCTGTTCCTGGGAGATTTGTCCCTGCGCAAATCACTCAAAATAAAAAAAAGGCACCTAAAGTATAATGTTGGAGGCAGGTCTTCTGTACTGTGATTTCATTCGTTGACTTCATTGACCTGAGTCCTGGTTACCACCTTGCCATGGGCATTGTTATGAATGATGAACCACCTTCTGCACCCATTTTATGTAGGGAATGTTCCCCAGTTATCCCTGATTTGTTAAATAATGCTGCCTACACATCTGGGATGAAAGAAATGGGGCAGGCGTGGTGAAATTTGTGGGCTTGAAGGACAGAGGCTCACAGGAGGGAAACAGGCGGAGAAAGAAGGAAGCAGAGCCACCGTGGGTTTAGAGTGGAGAAGAGCACATGGCTGGGTCAATGTGGAAGGAGGAGAGCAGCCCAGATGAGAAACGTAAGCAAGGATTTATGAAATTAAGGATGACAAGTAGCCTAGATAAAAGTTATTAGAGCAACTGGCTTGGAATGTGGGGTTGAGAAATAACAAGGTAGTTTAGGGAGCTAATATCTGCCCCGCCCCAGGTAAACGAAGGCTTATCTAAAATCTCTCAGGTATCTGTGTCTTCTATTGTTTGATAGTGGGTTAAATAAAACCACTGTAATAATTATAGGTTTTAATAATAAACTTTATTAGTCATATTTTTATTTCCAACAACATTCCTTTAATTTAAATTTAAAGCCTGAGAAGTCTTGGGTGAAAGGCAGTTTCTAATCCAAAGGTCAGGGAGCCAAAGTTGAATACATTTCTAAGGTGCGGCCTTCCAACAAAGCCAACAGAGGGTAGCTGCTGTGGTCTCCCTCGGACCAAAGCCTGAGGGCACAGTGACAGGGTTATGACCATGGATCATGTCAGATGCTGGTCTAATTTATCACAGAAACATGCTTCTTAGGATAGATGGATAGATAGATAGATAGATAGATAGATAGATAGATAGATAGATAGATATTCTATAGATAGACAAATTATGTAAAAATGAAGAGATATGGTCTTCAAAAACCTCAGAGACCTACAGAATATGGCATTAAATAGTTCTTATTATTTTAAGGATTCTTTGACAACAACATGTCAGCTCCTGGCAGTACCCCCAGCCTAACTCAAAGAAGATGACAGGTATGGAAGAAACTCCATTAGGAGATGGCTTCAAATATGACAAAGTCACTGGGTAAAGAAATGCTCCTCCTACTGCAGATGGTATTTGCCTAAAATGGGCAAGCTTGGACGCGGGCCAAGTTGACTTCCAAGCTCTGCCAAGACAGGGTAAGCGCGTCCATAATAGTTTCTACTTCACAAATATATCTGTCAAATACATTGGGCCAGAAGTCTGAAGATAATGCTCTAACAAGATTTTGAGTGACTATTCCAGCAGTGAACTACCCCTGTGGTATTTATTTATTTATTTATTTATTTATTTATTTATTTATTTATTTATTTATTTTACTTTGGAAGCTGCAAGCCTGTTTACTCATGTAATTAATTTTATTCCTTCTCAAGTCTCTGATGAGGTTGAAGACTAGATAATTATAGCTTTACAATTAAACTTAGTTGCTTATAAGTTAAGATATTTTAAGACCTAGATAATGGTTTTAGGTTGATAGAGAATAATTTAGGTACAAATCTTTAGACTCATCAAGAAAGGATAAATAGTATTTTCTTCAAAGTGGCCAAATACCTTTAAACTAGACATTATGTATATAAATACTACTACTGGTTTTTCTGATTGTTTCATAATTGTTGTTACTATATGTGGTTTAATATATATGGGACTTTTATTAGACTGAAATGGGGAGATGTTGGAGGAGTTTCTCCTGTACTATCTTTCTATATGCTGACTTCAGTGCCCTAAGATCTGGTTGCCACAGGCATATGTTGATTTCATTTTGATGATCTGTCCATTGGAGAGAGTCAATGTTGAAGTCTCCAATGGACAGATCATCAAAACGAAACTAAGTGGGGAAATAAAGAAACTAACAGATGTAATGAATCAAATTGACCTAAGAAATATCTACAGAACATTTCACCCAAACACAAGAGAATATACCTTCTTCTCAGAGGCTCGCAGAACCTTCTCCAAAATTGACCATATACTCAGTCACAAAGCAAGCCTCAACAGATATAAAAAGTTTGAAATAAACCCTCTCATTTTATCAGACAACCATGGATTAAACCTAGAACTCAACAACACAGAAACAACAGAAAGCCTACAAACTCATAGAAACTGCACAACTCCCTACTCAATGACCATGGGGTCAGAAAGAAATTAAGGACTTTCTAGTACTCAATGAAAATCAAGGCACAACATACCCAAACTTATGGGACACAATGAAAGCAATGCTAAGAGGAAAGTTCATAGCACTAAGCACCTACATAAAGAAATTGGAGAGAACCCATACTACAAACTTAACAGCACACCTGAGCTATTTTGTGATAGTTTGAGTTAATCTGTGGTATCTGATGAGCGGGAGCTGAAGAATAGCTGTGTTTAGCCAGAGACCAGCATGAAAGCCATTAATTCATTCAGGCATGCATACTGGTTAAGAAGAGCTGAGAATTTAGCAGTGATTGAGAAAGACCAGAATCACTGAGGTTCAGTCTTGCAAGAATGTACACTCAGGGTCGGAATACAGAAGGTGTGGTCCAGAGGGGGATAAGGTTGCATCTCAGGCTTTCATTTAAACTTGGTAATGTATAAGAGTCTCCCACATGGCCCTGGCTTTATACAAGTTTAATTAAATTTATTCATTTCATTTTACATGTGAAGGTTTTGTCTGTGCACCATGTAAGTGCTTAATATCAACAGAAGAAATAGGAAGAGGGCATAAGATGCCCTGGAAATAAAATTAGACATGGTGTTGAACTACATGTGGGTACTGGGAATTAATCACCATTCCTCTGCAAGAGCACCACGTGCTCCTAACTACTGAGCCATTTCTCCAATCCCCAAGGTAGTCCTTGATTTGAAGGAATGAAGAGGTCAGGGAGAGAAGCTGAGGTTTGGTATTGTCTGGCAAGGCTGCAGACTCTGAAGAGAGACCATTGGTGGCCTCTGTTCAGGTGCAATGGGAACATCAGGATTTTGAAGATACCAGAACCACATGTAATCACAGCCCAAAGAGCAGCAGAGGTGAGGTAGAAGCTGCCCTGTGCCTATGAAATGGGCTGGTTTTTCTGGTTTTCTGTAAAGGGCAGAGGCAGAGAAGTGGAGCTAGTTGCCCACGTTCGTTGGAGCCCAGAGAATTATAACTGGGTCTCAGACATGAAGCACTTTTTATACTGATGAAGTTTGGTTGTGCTTCCATTTGGCTGTAACTGTGCCCTAGTTCTTCCCTTTTGGAGCAAGAAGTATTTAACGGTTGGGGGGGTTGGTTTTTGTTTGTTTGTTTATGCTTTTATTTTGTTTTACAAGAGCCCAAAGTTGAGAGACTTTAGGTTTTGAAAGAGACATCGGAAAAAAAGAAAAAGAAAGAGACATTGGGGTTTTAACAGAATTTATTTTTTTACAGTGTTTGAATTTTTGAAGACTGTGGGACTTAAAGTTGTTTCAGTTTTATATTTTAGTATTAATGTCAACCTGACAACTTGGGAACAAATGAAAAAGGAAAGGCTATCGTTGAATGCCTGTGTGTTTGCGCATCAAGTTGATAAGTGGTCCATTTTGCTATTTATTTTTTATGTCAGCTTGAACAAACCCAGACCTCGCTGAAAAGAAGAAATCTCAATTGAGGGATTTGATCCATCAGACTGACCTGTAAGGAAGTCTGTGTAGCGTGTTATTGATTAAATAATAATGTGCGAGAACACAACTCATTGTTGCCAGTAACCCACACACACTGCACAGCTGGTCTTGAGTCATATACTAAAGGAGGCTGGGCAAGTCATGACAACAAGCCAGTGAGCAGCCTCCCTCCATGGCTTCTGCGTCCATTCTCACCTCCATGAGCATGCATGGGATTCCCACCTTGGCTTTCTTCTGTCATGAATTATAACCTGTAAGTTATAATAATAAATAAGCCCTTTCTCCCCCAACTTTGAGTGGGTCAGTTTTTTTGTCAAAGCAACAGAAACCAAACAAAACCCTTATGATGAGCAAGGAACAGTGTAGTGATGTCCAACTACAGTGAGAATGGAAAGGGAATCAAAAACAAATAGATTTGTAGGAAGAAAAATGACCCTATGTGAGGATGCTGTGATTGTCTTGTGGGAGGATCCACTGAGTCTAAAAACAAAACCAGAACTGATAAGTGACTCTGTCAAGACCACAGGTTGTAACACTCACCACCATGTTGGAACCAGCCAAGTGTAAGGGATCCCATCACAAAATGGTTCCCTCCACTGATATCCTGTAACCCTCTGTTAGTGTCTCTAGCTCCCCTTACACTTGTATTGTTAAATGTTCATTGTATTAACTATCCCTGCCCAGTCTACTGTGTGTTCCATTCCTGATTACTTAATTATATATTATTACAACAGTGGTACATACCATGAGGAAGCCCCACATGGAACAAGGTAGAGAGGAACTAAAAGAACAAAGAGTTGGTAGATTCAATGGAATTTCCCAAGTCACCTGCACAAAGAGGACATTTACAGACATAACTGAAGGAAGTGGAGGAAATGACCAAGACTGGGAATGTAGAAGATGACTCTGTGTGGGAGAAACATTCAGTGGGGTCTTGAAGAGGCAGAGGGAGCCCTGAATGGAGCCAGTAGCAGACTGGAGAAGACAGGAGGAAGTGTTAGATTCCATAGGCCATGTAAAAGAGAATAGAATAAACAATGATGAGCTGTAGGCCACTATAAGTACTTTATATTTAGTGTGAGTAAAAATGGTAAATGGAGAATGTGTTGACACAATTAGTGTGTGACATGACAGTTTTATTTTACATTTATTTTTCCAAATTTAAAAGTTAGCACACAAGTGATGAGTGTAGTTGTGGTATATTTATACATCAGTGGATAGTTTTGTTCTAATTTGTAGTCTTCTGACAATATTGTTCCATGTGCCCATACACCTACCACGGAGGAGGTAGACAGGTCATTAAGCCTGAGCCTAAGTTTGCAGGCAGGTCCTTCCGCTCCTCCCTAACTGTCATACGTACTTCTGCCACAGCTGCCTATGTTCTCCTGTCTCTATGTCATGCTATAGAATATAGAGTGTCAACTGAAGTGGGACTCCAGCCATGCACCTGGGGAGAATTGTCGTCCATGCTGGGGTGATGTTTCTTTTTTAGTTAATTATCTATTCACTTTACATCCCATCATAACCCCTCCGTTTTCTCTTCCTGGAACCACCCTTCCTCCCTCTTCCTCCTACCCCCTGTCCCTTACTCCTCAGATCTCACCAACCAACCCACCCCAGTACATCAAGTCCCATCAGGACTGAGCGCATCCTCTTCCCCTGTGGCCTGTCAAAACAGCCCTGCCAGGAAAAAGTGATCAAAAAGCAGGTAACAGAGTCCATGTCAGAGAATCCCCTGCCAAACTAACTAAAGTAACTAACTAAAAGGCAGAAAGACAATATCCAAATCAACAAAATCATAAATGAAAGGGGGTCATGACAACAGACACTGAGGAAACCCAAAGAAAAAGTAGGTCTTACTTCAAAAGACTGTACTCCACAAAATTAGAAAATCTAAATGGAATGGACAAATTTCTTGATAGATTCCATTTACCAAAGTTAAATCAAAATCAGGTAAACAAATTAAATAGTTCTACAACCCCTAAAGAAATAGAGAATCAATCATTAAAAGACTCCCATAAAATAGATAGATAGATAGATAGATAGATAAAGGCCAGATGGGGTAATATTTCTTAGTGGTGAGTCAACTTTCATATCTTTTCAGAAACCTGCTCCATGCCATGCCAGTAAGCAAGCTAAAGTCATTCATTGTCCAAGATAGACTTTCATCGACTGTACTTAAGTCTGCCATTGGTAACCTGCATAGGATAAGGTGAGTGCTCACAACTACCAAGAAAACCTCACACAAGCCTCATTAAATGCTCTGGAACACCTCGGCCCATCATGCTCCAGTAACTGTGTGGAACAGCTGGAGGACACACAACCTAGAAAAGGTAGTGCGCCATTTCGATGTCGACCCTGAGTAAGACCTATCCTGGAGTTCAGCCCATGAACATGTTCATCCTGAGTCATCTGGGGTTCTCCTCTGAGAGCACATTTGCCGTGGCTGCCAAGCTTTAGCTGGCCTTGTACAGAGACAGGGGATGGAAGGGCTGAATTATCACACCTCTCAGGTCATGGTGGCCTGGCCTTCAATAAAAATCTTCCTCAGTCCAATCCCATAAAGTCTTGTGTCGTGGCTTGAAAACTTCCAGTTTCTGCGTAATTTGGGAAGATGGTCCAGGCAGGATCTCGATGCATTTTGTATGTGAATAATGTGCCTAGGAAAAGACTACCGGGGTGGAAAACAGGACTCCATCTCTGGCAACCTCAGTGGAGAGGTGGGAAGGCCTTCCCCTCCTTCTGTCTGTGTTTAGTGACACTTGTGTTTGTTCTCCTCATTCCTGCATATTTTGTTGTAGACTCAGGGCCCCTTTGTCCCTGGAAGACTTCGAAATTGGGACAAGTTCCATAAACACAAAGAAAATTTCTCCAGATATTCTGTCCTCCACATACTAAGAGAGAAAGAGAAAAACCTACAGCCCTATGCCTTCGAATGGACAACCACCACCCATCATCAGGGCAAAAACACTAGACACACCTGCTTGTAGAGACCCACATAGGAAACCTATGCCTTGCCTTGCTGTGATCCTCCCAACATTTTCTCCCTTAATAGTTACCACAGAGACAGGAGCCCCATCCACACTGCATATGCACAGTTACTTGCTACTCAGCTCTGTGACCCTGTGTGCCCTAGCATGCCACTCAATGGCCACCCGTGAATGGAAAAAAAACCCACTTCTTTTCTTCTCTATGATTATGCTTGGCTCTGATCATCTGCCATCATGTGATTAACACAAAACTGGGACCCATTAGACTGTCACACATGTGCACAGATAAAGACCAGCTTTATTGAATGGAGGCTTGGGAGAGTCTGGGCACAGGGCTATGACCACTCTTGGCAAAAGAAGCCCTGTGTTCAAGTGCAGTTGGTGGCAGGTATCAGCTCCTTGTTGTTGAGTCGTCTCTGCAGAGTTGGGTCCATACGCTAGGATTCTTAAATCACTGGCAGGAATCTATTTGCAGAACCAGAAAGGGACAGAGGGCTCTAAAGAGTGCCTCTCCACTCATGTCTTACAGGGAAATTCTGAATAGAAAGGAAGGGGAAATTAGGAAAAACCCAATCTCTACCATCACAGAGAGGGTTGAAGATGTCTGTTCTGTTCAGCCCTGTGTTCACCACAAATCTTTCATATAACCTCACAGATTGTGTGTTTGGAACCAGAGAACGACCTGTAAGACACACAGAGTGATAGTGTGAGGGACTGAAAGATACCAGTCCAAATAGAAAAGGGAAATGAAGTTTTAGGAAATGAGGGACCCTCACTACAAATAGGCTACCAAGTTTCCTCTTGAATCATCTAGGATCTGAGAAGACCCAGGACAAAGAATGGGTAGCCCCAGTTCAAACGTCCTGAAAAAAATAAAAAAGGCCAGCCATGTTGGAGGAGTTAGGAGGGAAT
Organism: Pachyuromys duprasi; assembly: GCA_028658305.1. Lineage (NCBI taxonomy): Eukaryota > Metazoa > Chordata > Mammalia > Rodentia > Muridae > Pachyuromys > Pachyuromys duprasi. The sequence goes on along the minus strand of CM053752.1, from coordinate 110,892,827 downwards.
CATGTTGGCATGTGGTTTGGGACAAGTGACTCCTCAGCATATGGGTCTGTATAGGGCTGAAGTCTCAGGTGGTTCACTCACAAAGCCTTCTGAGCAGAGGGATCTCACCCACACAGACCTGGTAAATAGAAAACACATGCAGAATTCAGCGCACAGACACAAGCTGGAGACATACAGTCTACCCCATATCTTAAAGGGAAGTTTTGAGTTTGACAGCTGGCCATCATAAGGGGAAAAGGGATGTGCCACCAATGACTGTTCACATTCACGCACACATTATACTCTAAACGCCGCCAGCCAGCCCACATCTGTTAACATAACCCTGTGTTGCCCATTTCCCGACCAAAACAAATGTAGACAGAGAGCTCCATTTGCCCTTGGATATCTGATGCAGAAGGTGAAGGTCAGAAAGAAAACCAGCAAGACACAGAGGAACTGGGCAGCACCAGAAACTTGGCGTGTTGGTCAGGATGTGAGGGTAGGGCCAGGAGGCATTTCTCTCTAGGTCTGCAAGTTCTCTGCTATGACACCCAAGGACATTGCTTGAGTGGCATGGCTGCAGAGCCTGAATCGAGGTCAGGGATATGGCTGAGGAAGTTGGCATGGAGTACATGATGGAACCAGCAATGTGACTCCCAGTTGGGAAGGAGCCTGGAAGTAGAGAGGCTGGAGAACAAGAGAAGTGTAAAGTGTTCCCAGAGCTGTGAGGCTAATGGGTAACACTAGGCTATAGTGCTTGGGAAGAGTGACATGTCATGTCTCCACCTGGCCCTGGTGACCTTGAACAAAAAAGCATTCCATGTATACCTCAGTGTCCAGAGCAGCCCTGTGAGAATGAGGACAGAGTGGGTCACTGGACCATGACAGCTGCTTGTCCCGGGATATGGCTGACAACCTGTCTCTCAAAAAATACACAATTGCCTATTTTTTGACCTGTTTGGTTTTCTCAATAAGCTTTAAGTTTTCTGAAGCAATGGCAGAGAAAATTTGTGAGTTTTTCTCTCTCCCCCAGAACTGCCAAATTTTATAAATTGACTCTCCCTTCAGCTGTTTTTCTCTCCTTTTTATTTGAAATAGGCACTGGGCTGTGACCTCAGGGCTTCAGACCTGTGTGAGCAGAGAAGGACACGTGATATGCAATTGGATGTAGAATTCTGGGCACCACATGCCAGGAACCCACACCTGCTACCAGGAACACACCACAGTCTCAGGATGGGACCAGTGTTCCCTGCATCAAGGGAGTCCCACTAGCTGTCTCTTCAGAGAAAGACCACAATGGCAAACAGAGAAGAGAATAATGGAATATGGGCTGGACGAGTAAAGACTAAAAGTGGGCCTTAGGACTGGTTATGTAATAGCTAAGGAGCAGAAAGGACAAGAGCTTAAAATTCATTTTCCCAAAGATCCCAAGAATGGCAGGAATTGTCCCCAGTACAAAACTAGACTAAGTAAGGTAGGAAAAAGGAATACATTTGGGACCCATTGCCTCAAGAGTTCATGGGCAATTCTCGAAAACTCACATACCCATGAGCATCGTCACTATGTTAGTGGGATGTTTAAAGTTATCCTTGTAGTAGGCCATGGCAAACTGCTCTGTGATCAGGAAATAGATGCCTATGTAGTGCTTTGACCCTGTGGACAATGAGAGATGTGCTCATCTTGTCTCTTTAGAAGTCTTTATGGAAAGGCAGAAATAAGGGTGTAAGCACTTACAGGCTTGAAACAAACCAGGGTACTTTGGGAAGTCATCCAGGTACTGCTTGAACAAAACACATCCGATGGGTTTCGTGGAATACAGGAGAAAAATAGCTCTAATTAGGACAGTTTTCTGCCTTTCTCAGCACATACCATGGGCCCAGACAGACAGATCAGGAGAGCCTTTCCTCCCAATAGCTATGACTCTAGCCTCAGAACTCAAATGGCAATGACCTTGTATCCTCCCTGTATGCTCTAAGTCACTCCAGAAGGAGAGCATCTGACACACACTGGTGCAGAAATGGTGAGGAGCCCAAACCCTCTTTCAGGGTTTTTTGTACTTGAAATTCACCAGGCCGTTTTAAACACAGGCTGGATCAGCAAAGGTGTCTTCAAAGACACCACCCACACGGCAGGATTCTGAACCATCATATGCCCCTCCTGGGCTTTTTACAAGCACAGAAACCATGGACATATTGAAAAGCATTAGCTTATCTTTGAGCAGAAATGACCATAGTACCTACACACTTATAATCAGCTCAGTTTCCCTGTGAGCACCATTTTTGAAGTTATAGAAGACACAAACAACACAACACAAACACAGAAAGAATCCATGTTGACATGGAGAATCTTGCTGAGACCCAGAAGCATATGTGAAATGGATAGGGTGAAGAGAATGCAGCCAAGAGCAGAGATATCTGCCGGGATGTACACACTCACATGATCCTCATCCTGAACTCCAACTTCCCAATAGCATTAATGATAAATGTGAAGGGCGGTAGAGGGCTGGTTTTCTTCTTTGCAGGAATAGGCATGTTTCCAGCCCAGCGAGTTATATACCACTTTCCTAGAAGCTAGAAGGGAAACCATACCTGAGTCAGGAATCTGGGTCAAGGAAATGGTTCCCAGGCTGGAGGAAAAGTGGGAGAAAAGGCTGGGAGCGGCTTGGGTAGCATCTTGGGGCAGACAGGAGGGCCCTGGGGCACCTGAGGACATCGTGAAACCCGGTCATGATTTCATCATCCCCATTTTCTGTTAAAGACAGGCACGCTGAAGTAGGGAATCTCCTGGGAGATGAGCTTTCTGGAAGGGACTCAATCCAGTGTCCTGTAGAGGTCCTACGCAAGGAGCTGAGCAAGTCACCCAGAGAATGAGGCATGATGCAGAGACGACAGAGCTCAGTGTGTGAAAGATGCTACCATGCACCCACAGACCATGGGATCATTGAGGGTCACAGTCAACACCCTCTCCTGTCAATTGACCCTGGAGTTCAGCCCCTGCTCTTCCCCAGGACTCAGGGAGAGTTTTCCAAGGACTGGACTCCTAAGTGTTGCACAGAATTAATCAGTATTCAGTACTGTCTCTGTCCCAATCTTGACACATTGGCCTCAGGGACAGTACCACGTGACCTTCATACCACTTGAGCACCTACCTCCTCATGGTCCTGACTCCTAGGACCCACATTTGACCTCGTTTTTCCTGCAGAATTCATGACTAAGGTAAGAGTGTGGATGGACAGCTTTTCTGCTTTTGTGGAGGACAGACAGGATGAAGACCAGGCATTTCTTATGGAAAGAACAGTAAAATTGAGACCCTGGGCCTGGGTTGCCAACATCATGAGCAGCGTCTATCAAGCCCCCTGATCTTAGAAAAGGACATGAAATCTCTGTGAGTCAGCCATGTGGCCATGACACACAGCTCAGTGAACTAGAGTTACACACAGAGGGTGACAATGGGCCTGGACACCAGCCTCAGATGTGGGACCCCATGGGGCAAAGATGCTTCTTGACTTTCAGGGCAAAGACCAAAAAACAGAAAGGGCAAAACCAGGCAACTCTATTCATCAGGGAGCATGGCTGAACATCTTCGGACACTCAGGTCTTCTCAGAAAGACACACCATAGGCTGCTAAACACAACCACTTGGGAGACACCCCGCCCCCGACCTTCCCTCCCAGAAATGCTCAGCCCTCTGAAAACATCAGCGCTGCATCTGTGCAAATGCTCATGGATTTTCATTGAGAACAGAAACTCCAAAAAGATCCAATTCTGTAGTTGGAAAAAAATGTTCTTGGAAGCCTTCTCTGGCAGAGTGGTGAGTCGGGTGACTCTATAACTCATCCCTCTGTCTGCGGGTGCCGCACTCCAGGGGAGCTGACAGGTGATGCTGGGGTTCATAGCCTAGCATGAGGCACAGGAAATGTTACAGAATTCTGCATGTTCACCCCGTCAATTACCTCAGACACCCAGTCCAAGGTAATGACCCCCAAACCCCATACCCCGCTTCAGGACTCTCACCTTGTCAGCAGTGGCAGGAAATAAGCTGGCCTTGTAGGCAGCAGCAGGAATCATTAAATCCCTTTCTTCTGCTGGTGCTACAGAGAGGAGAGTCAGGCCCACAGTCAGCAGAAGCAGCTGCGTGGTGCTCTGTGCACTCCTGGACTCTCTTCAGCAGGTATGTCCAGCACAGGCTGACACCCAGCCTCACTTACAAAGGTCCTTCCACGTGTGGGCTGAGTGTACTGTTTAGTTTGGACCTCATGTACACATGGTGCAGATTTCTGTAATTAGTCACCTGACTGAGCTTTCACTCGTTCTGAGGAAGCCTTGTCAGGAGAGAAAATGTTATCAGAGTGGGAAGCAATACCTCAGGATCTAGAGCAGCAGAATAACAAGGACTCCTCCCCTTTCCATGTCCAGGACCTAGTCTCAACAAACCCATCACAACACCTCTTCTTCCCTCCCAGAACTTCCAGCTCCAAACACAGCCACCAGTTCTCCATGCAGCATGGGTTGATACAAAACTCAGCCTTCAATCCATCTCCCCCAGAAAGCTCAGCTCTGTTCTTTCTGCACAATCTGTCTCCTGCGTACTGTCTTCCACACAAGCTTCTGGGGCCCCTATACACCTTCCTAACTCTGCACATCTTCCCCGAAGTTCCCATCCCAACAGGTTTCTGGAAAGCCTCCAAATTTTACTTCACCTTTTCTCAGAGATGCTCATTGCTCTCAGTTGGGGCTCTAAGAGTTGGACTGACTGAAGTCTCCCAGAGGCGCCCACCTTCCATTGATCCTCCACTCTGTGCCACAGCCCAGTGAAAATGTACGGAGCTGTGTGTGTGCTGCGTACAAGGGTAAGTGTGCATGTGTGCCTGTGTAGGTATGTCTGGGAGTGCATGTGTCCCTGCCTTTGAATTTTACTATATCTACCTGTGTGCATATGAGTGCATGCTATGTGCCTGGCTATGTGTCTCTGTCTTTCTGTAGACACATATACGTATATGTGTGTGTGTGTGTGTGTGCGGACTGTGGGCCTGACTCTCCTCTCTGTAGCACCAGCAGAAGAAAGGGATTTAATGATTCCTGCTGCTGCCTACAAGGCCAGCTTATTTCCTGCCACTGCTGACAAGGTGAGAGTCCTGGGAATGCTGAAGCAGGGTATGGGGTTCGGGGGGTCATTATCTTGGACTGGTGTCTGAGGTAATGTGGGAGTCTTTTTTCTAAGATGAGGGTAGCAGTTCGGGAGTAGCTACATGGGAGAGAGATGTCAATCAGAGAACTTCCTTCCTACAGTTACAGTGAAGTCACTGCTAGACAATCATGGTCCCCAAATACAATTGTGGCTTCCTTGAGTACTGTTTCATTGTGTAAATATATCACTTTTTATCCGTTTTTCCATTGAGGGACATCTAGGTTGCTTCAAGTTTCAGGCTATTATAAATAAAGCTGCCGTGAACATAGCTGAGAAAGTGTCCTTATGGTGTGCTGCAGTGTCCTCTGGGTGTATTCCCAGGAGCAGTATAACTAGGTCTTGAGTTAAATCAATTCCCAGTTTTCTCAGGAACCACCATACTGACTTCCAAAGTGGCTTTTCACTCCCACCAGCTATGGAGGAGTGTTCCCCTTGCTCCACATCCTCACCAGCATGAGCTGCCACATGTGTTTTTAATTTTACCCATTGAATGAGTCTAGGATGGAATCTCAGAGTTGTTTTGATTTCCATTTCCCTGATGAATAACAACGTTGAACATTTATCTAAGTGCTTCTCAGCCATTTGAGATTCATGTTTTCAATTCTCTGTTTAGTTCTGTACCCCATTTTCAATTGGATTATTTGGTTTGTTGATGTTTAGTTTCTTGGGTTCTTTTGTGTTTTGGATATAAGTCCTCTGTTGAAGGCAGAATTGGTGAAGATCTTTCCTATTCTATTGACTATTTTCTCCTTTTGATGGTGTCGTTTGCCTTACAGGGACTTTTCAGTTTCATAAGGTCCCATTTCTTAATTGTTAATCTTAGTACATGTGCAATTGGTGTTCTGTTTAGGAAGTTCTCTTCTGTATCGATGCATTCAAGGCTATTTCCCACTGTTTCATCTATCCGTTTCAGTGTATATGGTTTTATGTTGAGGTTTTTTTGTTTTGTTTTGTTTTTTATCCACTTGGACTTGAGCTCTGTGCAGGATGATAAATATGGATCAGTTCACATTCTTCAACAGACATCCACTTAGACTAGCACAAATTCTTGAAGATGCCTTCTTTTATCCATTGTATGGATCTGGCTTCTTTGTCAAAAGTCAAGCGTCCATAGGTGTGTGGGTTTACTTTTGGGTTTTTGATTCAATTCCATTGATCAAACTGTCTATTTCTATGCCAATATCATGTGGTTTTTATTACTATTGCTCTGTAGCACCACTTGAAATCGGTGACCGTGATATCTCCAGAAGATCTTTTATTGTACAGGATTGTTTTACCTACTCTGGGGATTTTTAAAATGTTTATTATTTTTATTTATTTATTATGTATACAATGTGCTGCCTAATGTACACCTGCATGCCAAAAGAGGGCACCAGATCTCATTTTAGATGGTTGTGAGCCACCATGTGGTTGCTGGGAATTGAACTCAGAACCTTTCGAAGAGCAGCTGGTGCTCTTAACCTCTGAGACATCTCTCCAGCCCCTACTCTGGGTTTTTGCTTTGTTTTGTTTTGCTTTTCTGTATGAAGCTGAGTATTACTCTCTCAGGGTTTATAAAGAATTGTATGGAATTTTGATGGGTATTTTGTTAAATCTATAGATTGCTTTTGGTAAGATGGTCCCTTTTACCACATTAATCCTACAGATCCAGGAACATGGAAGATATTCCCAACTTCTGATGTCTTCTCCAATTTCATTCCTCAAAGACATGAAGTTCTCATCATACAGGTCTTTCACTTGCTTGGTTAGAGTTACACTAAGATCTTTTAAATTATTTGTGGCAATTGATAAAGGTGTTGTTTCCCTAGTTTTTTCTTCAGCCTGCTTATCATTTGTATATAGGAGGGCTTTATTTTTTTAAGTTAATTTTTTTATCCAGCCACTTTACCGAAATTTTTTAAGAGCAGTAGAAGTTCCCAGGTAGGAATTTTTGAGGTTGCTTATGTATACTATCAAATCATCAGCAAATAATAATAATAATTCATTTGCTTCTTCCTTTTCAATTTGCATCTCCTTGATCTCCTTATTCTAGTTAAATTGTCTCGTTGCTCTAGCTAAAACTGCAATTACTATACTGAATAGCTGTGGAGACAGTGGACAGCCTTGCCTTGTTTCTGATTTTACAGGATTTGCTTTAAGTGTCTCTCCATTTAATTTGATGATGGCTATTGGCTTGCTGTATATTGCCTTGATTATGTTTCAGTATATGTGCTTGGTATGCCTGATCTTCCCCCAACACTGTACACACAGCTCAGAATCTACAGGCAGGAAAGAGCAGGCTTCTGAGGTTTAGAATGGGAGTAAGGATGCTATAGGACCAGGGCTAGATGTTACACATGTCACACCATGGTAAAGAATTTAGCTACATTCTGCTGAGGTCCCAGAAGTATGAGAGAGGCTCACTTGAACAGTTATGGGCTCACTTGTTCGGTGGAGATTTCAAGACAGCTCAGCATTCAGGCTGCAACCTGATGAGGACACCAGGCAGGGATGCTCCAAGCTCCTCCATGTTGCAGGCAATATCAGCTTTCAGACTTGGCCTAGCCTTGAGTTAATCTATTTCATAGTCACTGCCTTGACCTGAATTACCCCATTTTGAGAAAAATTTCAAGAAAGATTGACTCCACATCTTGCTTATACAAGTTAACCTCCTTCTGCCAGCACAACTGGAGGTACAATCTGATGAGAGATTTCTGTGTGACAATCAACAATGATACTGAAACATGTCAGACTAAGTCAGAAACAGCAGACATGTGAGCTTGTCAATCACCCCAGATGGAACCCCTCATCCACAGCTTCGAAGAAGGAGCACCCTAACACTGAGCTGTGCAGCATGACACTCTTCAAGACACTTTTCAAGAGCTTCGTCCTGTAACATGGCCACAGTCAAGGGCTCCTGCTTCTGTCCCCAGGCTGGGTCACATGTCTTATCCCACATAGCAGGGCAATGCAATCCATCCTTGCAAGCACTGCTAAGGCCAATTCTGAGCCCTAATATCTAGAACCTCCAGCATTTTGCCCAGCAGCACCACCAAGAGAGCAAGGAAGAATCCTGGTCTATCTTCCTACTCTACTTGCCTGCTTCCCTCAGCCAATCCTCAAAAGATCCAAAGGTACATAATGCCAGGCACCGTGGAGACACGGGGAATGCTGAAGCTGTTTCTAGAAATGTGGGGGGCCAGGCGCCCTGGTGCGTGCCTGTAATCCCATCACTTGGGGAGGCAGAGGCAGGCAGATTGAGGCCAGCCTAGTCTAGAAAGCGAGTCCAGGACAGCCAAGGCTACACACAGAAAAATCCTGTCTCAGGAAAGAAAAAAGAAAAAAAGAAACTGTGGAGGAGAGGATTAGGATAATGGGCCAATAAGGGGGCTCATCTGCTGTCCCATTAAAAAAGATGCTCCAGTTACAGCTCCCTGGGCTGCGTGGAGCCATGGTCATTTGGGACCAGAAAACAGGGAGAGTGAAGCCCCCAGGGCGGGTGGTGAAGGCTGAAGCAGTCAGTGATGCTGCCACCTCAGGGGCCTCACGTCGCAGCTGCGAGACGGCCAGCGCCTGCAGACATGAAGTCTAGAGGAGTCATGTGAACTGACAGGAGCCACAGAGCTGAGGAATCACACAGGCATGCCACAGACAGCTGCAGATCACATCAGAGGACGCTAATGGGTGAGAACCCACAAGGTGGAGCCACACCGGTGAAATGGCACACAGATAGGCACTGTGTGTGTGAGGTTCGCTCAGAGGTCAGCCTTACAAGGGCTAGGCTGTACAAATGGAAGCCGAATGATGGGAAGTCATAAGGGTGTGAGGCAAACAGGGTAGGGAGAAAACAAATGCCAAATAGACAGCGGGATTTCACTGGGTCTGTATGCAGGGTCTGAACAGCCTTCTCCTGGTGTCTTTGCACCCCCTGTTGATCATTCTGCAAACTCAGCCTCTGCAGAGTTTTAAAGCAGAAATTTACTAGGAGAAACTCCAGAATCCAAACTACCAGCTCTGAAGGATAATGGGAATGAAACCCTTGACCCCAAATGCCTTGAGTGCCCGGCAGCCATTCTCCTGTAAGGGAAAAGTTGAATACTTTGCAGTTCAGCCATCGGCTGCCATCCTTCTCCTCAAGTTTTCTCTCTCCCTTCTTTGCGCCTCCAGGGACGATTGCTTGTCTCTCAAATGAGTTTGTAAATCTGTTAAACACTCCAAGTTAGCGTGATACCATCCACGTAGTGAACACTTTTAACAGACATGAGCATGATTAGAATTCGAGAGCCTGGGCCACCATCCATGGCCATGGCAAATAGTGGGCTGTGAGGACTACATTGCAATCCATCCCATCAGGAGTCAGCCACTAAGACAATGTTAATGTGTTAGCAAGGGCTAATGCAGCATGGACAGATCCCCTCAGCTGTCTCAGTCACTTCCTCAGGAGATCAGTGTTGGCTACAGCATCATGGATAGGAGCACCCCTTATTAGTTCTCTGTAATTCACACTCATTCTTCCCAGGCTGTCCAACTTCCTTGCCCTGGGGTTGTTCCCATGGGGCCTCTATGTATCTCTACTTCCTTGATGAACTCCATGAAGCCAGGTCGTGTTTCTTGGCTATACCTGAGAACAGAAGGGTACAGAGTAGCTTGCTGTGCCTACCAGTAGCTACCAGAAGCCCACCTGCTTGAAGATCAAAGTTTCCTGACCACCATTGCATGCACCTCCAGTCACCTGATGATCTCCATCAGCTATGCCTGGCCGCTAAAAGGACCCCTAGTGGGGAATATGAGCTTCAGAAGAGAAAGTCACAGGGCACATTCAGAGAAGTCACACTTCATTGTTTCTATCTGTAACCACAGTATCTCTATGGGCTGAAGTTCATTGCCTCTGACATTTCTGGGCAACACCAAAATCCACTCTACAGGGCTCACATTTACCCATGCCAGCTATTTGTCACATTTATAAAGACCTACAAATCAGTAATTAAACATGGGACTTCCAGTTACCCCGCATGGTCCACACCTGAGGACTCTTAGACATGCCATTAGGAAAATGGCTGTTGCGTATTCCACTGTGAGATCTTCTCCCTCCACAGCCAGCATGATGGCTTTCATCAAAGCTGCTACTGCTCTGTCCAGGTCCTGATGTTGCTGTGGAAATGACCTCTTTCTCAACTCTGGCTAATGCAGTCCTGCTTGCCTGGTGAAGTGGGCACCATTCTTCCTTATCCCAGGTTTTTCCACTGCCACTTTTCCTTATGTGTTTGCTCCTTACCAACTGACACTTCCAATGCTCCTAAGTTTTCAGATGCTGGTGGGCATGTTAACACAGGTCTAAGTTGTGTCCCAGCCAGCAGAGGTTCAGGCACACTGCATCATATCAGCATCATGTGAATGAGATCCTGAGGGAAAGCTCCCAACTGGGATGCCAATCATGCAGTTCCAGGAAGTTAGAGATGACGAGTAAGGAGCTGGAGCACACAATGCCCCACATGCTCTTACCTGACCCCATTTGCTCCACTAAACACTGAAGGCAAAGATGGAAATGACACTTTAGGGAGTTTTTCATTTTACTGTGTCTTGGGGAGAAAACCAGACTTTCAGAGTTTTCAACTCCAACACTTTAACAAGGGTATTCTACAGAATTGGAAGCTCTTCGTGATTTGATGACACTACACAGTTAGTCTTTGAGAGTGTGTGGTATGGGCAGAGGGAGACCCAGAGCATAGTGAAACAGAACAGGGAAGAGAAAAGGCAGAACCACAAATATACAGCCAATGTGTTTATTTACGAAAGTAAGTCCACCCAATGACAAAGGACAGTCTTTTCCACAGTTGGTGTTGGATTAACTGGGACCCCACATGGAAAAACATTCACACATACCTGTCTCATAAATATAAATTCCATCCCAGTGTGGTTGGGTATGCACCTCTGAAGTGGAAGGTAAAACATCAAGACAGTAGAGTGGACAATAGGCCCTGGGCATGTCCTCTGATGGCATCCCAATAGAGACATTTTGGTTCTTCTCAAAATGGAGGTATAAGTTTGTATGAGGTTTTGAGAAAAGGAGAAAAGCACCTACAGAAAGAAGCATCGATGTTTTCCATCCTAACACTCAGATCTGTCCCTTACTTTAGCTGTTCCCTTAAACACCCCCAGGCCTCAACTTCTAGCCCCACATATCCCAACCCTGAGTGGGAATGAAAAACTGAGAGGTGTTGAAGAAGACACAGAGAAGCCCCTAGACCTCAGTAGGGGTCCCCTAAGGCCCCAACAGAGGAGCAGCTCAAGGAACTACTCTAACCATGGTAGAAAGAATGCCCTCCAGGCATCATGACAGACTCAGCACAGCCAGGAAGCCACTATCTACTATCCAGGCAAACATGACACTGGCTCAGAACAGGCTGGGAGAAGTGGGCCTGGGATGTGCCAAGCTGGCAGGACGGGGGAACTGTGTTGGAGGTGGTGGCAGAGGAAAGGCATGGAGGATTGCTGGAGCATGCAAGTGTCTTGTCTTGAACTGGGACCAAGGAAAGGAGCCAGGACAATGGGTGGGAGAGTTTAAGGCCAGGAACCTATCAGGGACAGGGATCATCAGGGCCAGAGAAGATGGATGCAGGCATCCTGAAGGGGTAGGACAAGAGCTCTGAGTCTGGACCAAACCACAGAGTGGTGTGGAATCAGCCTTCAGATACAGGCAGAATAGGGCCTAGAAAAACATCCTGAGCTCAGGGGTCTCATAATGAAGCCAGGAAGGTGACCAAGAAGACTCAGCAAAGAGAGACAAGATCCACCACAGGGCAGCCAGGAGTGTCCGATCTATCCTTTGAGGTAGCTCCTGCCTGGACCCAGAGTGAAGAGCAGAGGCTGGGCACCCACCCAACCCTCACAAAGACACCATCAGCTGAGACCTGCCCAAGCCTTCCTTGTTCATTCCACCCTATTCTTTCAGAGACCCCCACCATGGAACAATAGAAAATGGTCCTAAAAACTAGGCCTTTTTTTTTAATGAAAGCCCAAAGAGCCCCATGAGAAATGTTCTAAGGAAAGAGACCAAAGCCATCCCAGGGGGACAAAGACTAACTGGTCAGCACTTCAGAAAAAGCAGAGAGATACCCATCAGGAAACCAGAGAACACTCAGCTATCATGATTCTCAGGGCTGAACTCAGGGAAGGTCATGGCTGATGCATCTGGCTATGGAAACTGAGAGTCAGGCCACTGTTTGACCTAAAATCCTCCATCAGGTTAGTAGCCTAGTTAGGAGCCAACAGGGGCCATGGGGTCTAGGAGCAAGTGTTATGCCCAATTCGTGAAACCTCCCTCCCAAAGACCACCACTCTGCTGCAAAACACATGAGGATTTTTTTTAAGATTTAATTTTGTTATTATTTATACAGTGTTCTGCCTGCATGTGTGCCTGGAGGCCAGAAGTGGGCACCAGATCTCGTCATAGATGGTTATGGTTGCCCCGGGGATTGAACTCAGGACATTCGGAAGAACAGCCAGTGCTCTTAACCTCTGAGCCATCTTTCCAACCCCGAGATCTTTTATTACAAGCTCTAGCCTGGTCACAAAACCTCCTGTGGAAGCAGGAGAGGAACGTGGCCCCGCGATCTAGAGGAATAAGGTTTTTAAAGGGGAAAAAAAAAAAACACAAGCAGGGAAGTCTAAGCCTTGGCATTACAGGAGTGGGTAAGAGGGTCTTTAGGGAAGTTGACCTTTAAAGTAACAGGTCTGTTTTATGCACCAAGGCCACAGTGGTCCCGCCCAGCTACCTGGGAGATATCTTATGAGCAGTGCCTGGAGTGTCCTGTTATGGTGCTGATTAGGCAGGACTATCTGGGTGGGGGGACTACTGCTGGCCCTCTGGTCTGGTTGCTAAGCAACGGTATCTCCCAGCTTCAGAAAGGAATGTGGTCCAGTGATTTTGCCCCAGCCCCAGAAATTAACTCTAAGTTTTTCAACCTCTCACAAGGTTAGGCACCAGCCTCTGATTTCCTGCCAGGGCTGACCGCAGGTCTCTCCCATGAGTAAGGCAGGATTCATTCTTAATTAGAGAAAAACATTTCCCTGGGTTGTTCTTGTATGAACAGTGCTGCCTGGCATGGACAGAAAAGCATGCTTACAGCATCAGAACATCTTACACATGAAGCCTTAGATCTGAGCTAGAGCTAAGCAGACCATGTTTCCCTGCAGTCTGACAGAAACTAGCAGGCGCTACCCCAGGAGTTCCAGGAAAAGGCTGTGACAGGCTCCCTGGGCACTCCCTGCTCTCCCACAGCTCATGCTCTCTCTCCCCCTCTCCTCCTCCCCTACTTCCCTTCCCTGAGGCTTTATGGAGAAGGAACAGCTGCTACTTAGGTGTTCAGAGTCAGGAAAATGTCAGACACCTAGAAAATTAGAGACTTCAGACATCAAAGAGCAAACTTCCCCCAACCCCAAGGAGGGACACCTAAGGTGCCTTTCCCTCACACCTCCCTCATGGACTCCAGATGCCTTTCTCACTTCTCCACAGTGCATGACACCCCCACACCCCATCTTCCCTTCCTCAAAAGCCTTAAAGTTGGCTTCCTTGGTTCTGTAGCTTGTCTGAAATCCCGTGTCTCCCACCCTTCCTTAACTACCATAATCTCTGAGGTTAAATGCCACTTCTAGGCTCAAGGAACTCTGTCTGCACCCTGCATCTTATCATTTTGGAGATCCATCAGAATGTTCCCAGCACTCAAGAAACTTACTGAGCATAGAAGAGAAGGTAAAACACTATGCTCTACTTTGCACACTGTTGGAGAACAGTCTAGGTGTCTCACAAACACACAAAGACTTGAAACCAACCTATCAAGGCAACTCCTTTTAGAAAACAGTGCTCCACCCTACAAACTAGTAAACAAGCACACTAGGCACGATGTTTACTGGTTTTGTGGTAACAAAGGTCATGAATATGCCTTATCCCATTGGTGGGAGCTGGACTTCAGAAGTGACATGATTGGCTAATTCATAAATGCTGAGAAACGGAAGAGTGTGATAGGAAGTCAAGTCTCAGGAGCGTCCAGGGTTTGGCAGACAGCACACAAATGGGTGTTATGACTGGCGAGGCTTATAGAATATTACCCATTGGTAGTTTATCCACCTTTGATAGAGAGAGAGAAGAAATTGGCCAGTGGTGATGCCCCATGCTGCCACTGAGGGCCATGTTTGTGTTTGGCCCTGAAGCAGCAGGGATTTATGACAATGTCCATGACCCATATTACCACCAAAGGTCATGTAGACATCCCTGGTCTTGGTTATATCCTGGGACCATGTTAACGTCCGAGGGCTGCTCAGAGCTCATCCTGCCCCTTTCCAGATGCAGCACTCAGGACAGCAGTCCTACACCTCACCGTGTCAACACCGTACAGCCGTCCCTGGTGGGGTGGTTGAGCTGTCCCTGGTGGGGTATAGGGAGAGCTTCCCTGGAGACATGAGCATGGGAGGGGTATCCCTGCCCCTCTACAGTGCAGTGCTAGAGAGCTGAGTGTTACACAGCTCAGCTACCACGTGGGCCCAGATCCAGGACTTTGAGTTGGCCCACCACATCTACTCCATGTATGAATTGTTGGAATGCATGAAGGGGCTGTTCCTGCAGATTCAAACAATAGGGTCTCCATGAAACAGAGCAACAACAGGATATCTGAGAAAAGTCCCTGTGAGAATCTAGTATTGATAGATAGTGTAGCAGAAGCCAGAAACCTTGAACCAAATCAATGACTCACTGCAATGAACACTGGCAAGTGAAGATGTGTGCACAAAGGTACAATGAGAAAAACACACTATATGACACACTACAGATTCCATAATAAGATGCTTTGGGGTTTGATTTTATTCCATTTTGTTATTGTTGTGTTGTGTTGTTTTTGCTCACTTTTAGAGGGAGGCTGCAGTGACAAAGGAGGGACAAGGAGATGAGAGGGATTGGGGTGCACGATGCAAAACTCACAAAGAATTAATTAAAAAGTTAAAATATATATTCTGGTCAGGAACAATGACAGGCAGCCCTCAAGAAGTGGATCTTCTTGAGTTCCAGGACATCCTAGTAGCAAAATCTAGGCCAACCAGAGATACATAGGAATCCCAGCACATACACACACACACACACACACAATGAAGGACCCAAAGGACTTCAGGGCCCAGAAACTATTTCGAAACAAGATAAAGGAGGTTTTAGAAAGAATGAAGAAATCAGAGTTCCGAGTGGTGGAAGAACTGTCATCCTGGCCCTCCAGGGTAGTGGCAGGGGCATCAGGAGTTCAAGGCCAACCGTGGCCACACAGTAAGGCTGAAACCGGCTGGGAATCAGAGACACTGTGCCAACAAAACACAAGCAACAACACACAACCCAAAACAACGTAAACTGAGGCTGGGACCTGAGTCAGATCCCAACACCACAAAGGAAAAACAAGTCAAAATCCCTTATGTTGGAAATTTTAAACGAAAGCTAGAATATAAAAATAATGAGGTCACCCAACACTCAGCAAGTTCACTCAGTATGTATCTCTAAGATATAGTCAGACAAGGAATGCACCTCAGTGGCAGCATGCCCAGGAATGGATAAATAGCTCTCCCCAAAATAAATAGAAAATGAGCAGAAGCGATGGGCACAGGGTACTGACCTGCCCTGAGTGGGCTGAACAGGAGCTAAGCACCTCTGTGGCCCACAGGCCGACTCTCCCTGCCCTCCTGCCCACCTAAGGGCCATGGCCCTCTGTCAAAGCTCCCAGCAGAGGAAGGGACAAGCCTGAGTGAGGATGCACAGGCCCTCAGGTACCTGCGTGACTGAGTTTTGCCCAGGTTCTGAAGTCTGTGTCTACCATATCACTGAATACAAGGCGCTTAGGCACACAGGGGGAGCTGAAGGTGGTTGATACTCCAGGGGCACAAGTGTGTGGTAAGCCAAGCGGCACCGGGCCTGCTGGACTCTGAGGTGGGGTAGAGGGTGACACGAGCTATCGGCTCCTGATTGCCTGATGGTTCTTGGGCACAGCCACGTACCTCAGCTTCTTCATGACGGGTGGCCAGCCCATCAGCTGCTGGTCCCACATGTACTCTGGGGACAGCACTTTTGTAGGCTTATGGTAGAGCAAGTACTTGTTCAAATGGCTCTCATCATGCCACACGGCCTCAATGCCATTGGCCTTGTCCTCCACCATAGCCTCATGGCAGGCCTTGGTGAGATGGTGCACCTCCACCACTGACCCCCCAAAGAAGGCCCCCATGTAGTAAAAGTCTCCCTCATCCGAGGGGATGTAGGCCTGGGACTTTGGCCGGCGCTCATAGGTAAAAGCTCCCCGGTTGCTACTGTAGAAGCCAGGATGCAGGGTGCCGAAAAGTGTTGAGAGAATCTCCACGCCCAC
>CM053752.1:110856499-110875796 GCA_028658305.1 Pachyuromys duprasi | reverse complement strand
CACGCAATTCTGCCAAAAAGAAATTCCCTGCCTGGATTAATTTTGCTTTGTTCATGTGTTTCTTTGTGTAACACCAAGAATATTCTTTTGTAACCAAACCATCCTGGCTGTACCAGCTGAGGGCTGGAGAGCCAGACCCACCCTCCCAACCGTCACCCCTCCTCTCCAGCCATGCAGGGTTACTGGCCACTCAGCCACCTGGAGACAACTCTCCTTGGCCCCCTTCTTCCCCTTCTCCCCACAGGTGGTCCAGATGCCTCAGAGCACCCAGAAGGCCAGGTTCATGGGCACTGACCATCACCTCTGTCCTGGAATACCTACGCAGGGGGAGAAGGGGATACCCAGTAGAGAGACGAGCAGGTCACTTGCATTCAATGTCCTTCCATGGCAGCCTTGACTAGTCGGATCAGCACTTCCCACTATGACAGAACTCTGCCCCACTCACTCACCCCTCAGCAGTACACATGCACAAACACACAGATCCAGGGATTCTTGGGGTTCCTGACCATGCAGCAGTCCTGGCCCTGCCCCAACAGCAATGAAGCCCCAACCAGATGGTTAACAATCAACGGAGAGCACTCACAGCATCTTTCCTCACCCCTGAGCTCACCTCTGAGGTCTATGGCAGGGCCCAGGACGGTTCTGTTTCTGTGCAGCTAGTTGTTAGTCACAGCTCAGACCTCAGGCACACAGCAGGACTCACCCTCAGGAGAGAAAACACACAGTCCTGAACACCTGTGGGCGGGGTAAAACTCGCAGGTGAAGGAGTCATCTTATGGAATTTTACTTCTTGACATTTTTTTAAAAAAGATTTATTATTTTATGTGTATGAGTGCTGTATCTGCATGTACACCCACATGTCAGAAGAGGGCAACAGATCTCATTATAGATGGTTGTGAGCCATCATGTGGTTGCTGGGAATTGAACTCAGGACCTCTGGAAGAGCAGACAATACTCTTAACCTCTGAGCCATCTCTCCAGCCCCACTTCTTGACATTTTTAAGCATATAGTCTGGAGGTTAGTCTCACAGAGGCCTGGCAGAAACAGATGCTCTTACCACAGACTGGTCTGTTCTTAAATAAGGAAGGTTTTCGCAAGTGAATTGTTGAATAAATTTCTACTGACTGATATAGTTCTTGCTTTAAGAAAGTTGCTTGTGGCTTTTCGCTTTAAAAATGCTATCCAAGTGTTGAATAAATGAGTCTTGATTCCATTTCTCCTGTCTTTGTCCCTATCATTCCCACTCTCTCCTTCAGGTAATCCTGATCAACTTGCCCTGTGGGACTGGACAGGTGGCTCCCGAACAGGGACCTGAATAAGAGGGATCCAGTGAGGGATACTGTCATTTGGAGCTCCAGATGCCCAAGTAAAAGTACTTTGTGATGATGGCCCATCTTGTGAAGAAGAATAGACCTGGGAAAAGGTGGGAACAGGGTTTCAAGATTATTATACAGCTAATGGCCCTGAAAAGGTACCTACTGTGACATTTTCCTTCTGGGCATTAATCCAGGATGTTCCTGACCCACAGCATGAGGTCAAAAAAATGAGAAATTTAATTTCACAGTCGGGGGGATTAGGAGAAATCAGAGTAGCCA
Source organism: Pachyuromys duprasi (assembly GCA_028658305.1). Classification (NCBI taxonomy): domain Eukaryota; kingdom Metazoa; phylum Chordata; class Mammalia; order Rodentia; family Muridae; genus Pachyuromys; species Pachyuromys duprasi. The sequence continues at coordinate 110,874,200 of CM053752.1, read as the reverse complement.
GACAATCAGGGCAAAGTATTCCAAGAACTAATCCTAATGTGCCTGCTGAAGCTCAAGCAGACCTGAATAATGCTATGGCAGGAGCTTATTCAGGAGATGTTAACAAAGTCCAGGAAGAATATTCTCCTCTTGAGAAGGCTATTTCCAAAGGTTCAGGAGGTTCAGGAGAAGATTTAGAGTTAGCTTTTCCAGTTGTGGAGGTACTTGACGCCCAAGGTAATAGGGTTCATCAATATTCTCCTTCTGAGTTTAAACAGATACAGGAATTAAAAACTGCATATGCTCAGTATGGACCTAAGGCACCTTTCACCACTGCCATGGTGGATTCTCGTATGGAAAAAAAACTCATTCCAGCTGATTGGAAAACTCTGTGCAGAGCTTGTTTGGACTAGGGAGACTATCTATTATAAAAATCAGACTTTGCTGATGCAGTAAAGCACACAGTGTTACTGAAGGCCCAAGCAGGAAAGCCTCAAAGGGATTTTAATATGTTAGCTGGGAAAGTACCTTATGAGGGAAATGGTTATTCAGCTTAATTACCCTCCTGCAGTCTATGTGCAAGTTGCAGTAGCAGCAAAAAAGGTATGGAATTAACTACCCACAAAAGACCTTAGTACTAGCCTTTCAAGCATTAAGCAAGGTCCTTATGAGCATTTCAGGAGTTGGTAGATAGGCTTCTCAAGGCAGTAGGAAGAACTTTTAGAGATCCTCAGAGCAGACTTCCCTTTGTTCAACAGTTGGCTTTTGATAATGCTAATGCTGCATGTAAAACTGCTGTCAGGCCTTATCGTGCTAAAATAGATCTAACTGGGTGCATCAAGCTTTGTGCTGACATCGGACCATCTTATACACAGGGCCTTGACATGGCCGCAGCTATGCAAGGAACTACAGTGTCCTCTATGCTTGCTCAGCAAGGTCGAGGTACAGGGTGTTTTTCTTGCAGAAAAAAAATGGGACATTTAAAGAGAGACTCTCCTAATAAAGGCCAGAATACAAACACCAAAGCTAATGCCCCATCACCAGGCTTATGTCATAGGTGTAAGAGAAGAAAACATTGGGCCAATGAATGCAGGTCTCGAACTGATGTTCAGGGACAGCCTTTGCCAGAAAGAATGGGAAACAAGATGAGGGGCCAGCCCCAGGCCCCAAGACCCAGAAAACAGGTTTATAGGGCCATGAAATTTGTTCCACAAATCCATTTTACAACTTGTCGGAGCAACCCCAGGAAGAGCAGGACTGGACCTCAGTTCCTCCTCCTACACAGTATTAACTCCTGAAATGGGAGTACAGGCTCTTCCCACGGGCGCATATGGTCCCTTGCCTGAGGGAATGATGGGATTGATTATTGAAAAAACAGCAGTACCATGAGAGGGTTGCAAGTATTTCCAGGAGTTATAGATAATGATTATACAGGAGAAATCAAAGTCATGGTAAGTTCACCTAGGGGAATTTCTGTGATACAAAATAGTCAAACAATTGCTCAAATAGTTTTATTAAAAATGCCCAATTTGCCTAATAAAGCTGTGGCAAATAAAAGAGGAACAGGAAGCTTTAGATCCTCAGATGTGTACTGGTTACAACCAATTACTAAAGCTAGACCTCAGTTAACTCTTTGGCTTAGTGGGAAGCGATCTGAAAGATGATGGATACTGGTGCAGATGGTACAGTTATAGCTGAACATCATTGGCCACCTAATTGGCCCAAACAGAACTCATTACACAGATCTAATAATCTGGCAAAATAAAGGCATGTGCCAACCATACATTGTTAATAGTTTGCCTGTTAATCTTTGGGGAAGAGACATTCTTGAACAAATGGGAATTATGATGCAGCCCTAATGAAACCGTAGTCTCTCAAATGTTAAAAAATGGATGCCTCCCAGGGCAGGGATTAGGAAAGGACAATCAAGGCAGAGTACAACCTGTTAAGGCTCAAAGAAATTATGGTACAAAAGGGCCAGGGTATTTTTAATGCAGGTCACTGAACAGCCTGTACCCCATGCAGATGGTATTAACTGGAAATCTGATGAACATGTACGGGTGGATTGGTGGCCTCTTACATCAGAGAAAATACAGGCTGCTCAATTGTTTGTGCAGGAGCAATTGGAAACTGGACATAGTGTCGAGTCCATGTCTCCATGGAATACTCCTATATTTGTCATTAAGAAAAAATCTGGAAAATGGAGGTTTAAGGAAAGTTAATGAAACCATGGAACTTATGGGAACTCTACAACCAGCACTACCTTTACCTGTGGCCATTCCCAAAAATAGTTTTTGTTTGTTTGTTTGTTTCCAAAGCTGAGGACCGAACCCAGGGCCTTGCGCTTGTGCATAGACTACAGGAGGATAATTAAGCTGATTACCATTTCCCTCATAAGGTACTTTCCCAGCTAACATATTAAAATCCCTTTGAGGCTTTCCTGCTTGGGCCTCAGTACTCTAGCACTGAGCTAAATCCCCAACCCCCCAAAAATAGTTTTAAAATAATAATAGATCTTAAAGATTTTTTTTACTATACCCCTTCATCCTAATGATTGTCACAGGTTTGATCTCAGTGTACCTTCAGCCAATTTTAAGGAGTCCATAAAAAGATATTATTGGAGTGTTCTACCTCAGGGGATGGCCAATCGCCCCACTTTGTGCAAAAAATTTGTGGCTCCTCCCCTATACACGCCAGGGAGTAACAGCCTGGCTAGATCCCAGGAGAGGACATTGCAGCCAGCCCTGAGGAGACAAGATGAACTGGGGTTGGATGGAAGGGGAGGAGGTCCTCCCCCATCGGTGGACTTGGAGAGGGCGAGGAGGAGATGAGGGAGGGATGGGGACAGTGGGAGGGAATGAGGGAGGGGGCTACGTCTGGGATGCAAAGTACCTAACCTGTGATTGATATAAAAATAAATCACATTAAAAAATTGTGGCTCAGGTTTTAAAAGAAGTTAAGGAAATTGGGTTCAGATGTATATTATTCATTATGTGGATGATATCTTAATTGCTGGTGTCGACAGTTCTCAAGTATTGTTAATATTTTGCAAAGATGCAAACTAGTCTACAACAATATAGATTGCAAATAGCTCCTGAGAAGGTACAAAGAATTAATCCATATTTTTATTTAGGATTTAAATTATATCCAACACAAATTACTCATCAAAAGATTCAGATTAGGATTGATAATTTAAATACCTTAAATGATTTTCAGAAATTATTAGGTGATATTAATTGGCTTAGGCCATATTTAAAACTTAGAACTGGAGAACTTAAGCCTTTGTTTGATATTTTGAAAGGGGATGCTTCTCCTTCATCTCCCTGAATCTTAACCCCTGAGACACTAGGTGCCTTAGAAGTTGTTCAACAGGCCATAGATGATCAATTTGTTACCTATCTAGATTATGAGAAACCCCTTGAATATTTAGTTTGTTGTACAAAATTTACATCTACAGCATTGTTTTGGCAAATACTACCTATTATGTGGATTCTCTTGCCTTCTTCTCTCTCTAAGGTTATTTATCCTTATTATTTTGCTATGGCTAAGTTGATATATTTAGGACAATTGGAAGGTAAAAAATATTTTGGAAAAGAGCCTGATATTATTTATCAACCTTATTCTAAGGAACAACAGGTATGGCTATATGCTCATACAGATGATTGGCCCCTTGCTTGCGCCAATTACATAGGAAAATTAGAAAATCATTATCCAGGAAATAAGTTAATTCAGTTTTAAAAAGTGCATCCTATAGTTTTCCCTATAAAAACCAAAATTGCTCCTATTATTAATGCTTTATCGGTGTTTACTGACGGCTCTTCATCTGGCATTACTGCCTATACTTATGAGGGAAAGGTAGTATCTTTTAACATGTCTAGCACATCTGCACAAATTGCAGAAATGTCTGCAGTGTTAGCAGTATATGAAAGCTTTGATAGGCAATCTTTAAATATTTTTACAGATAGTGCTTATGTTGCTCAGTCATTGCCTAGATTAGAGACTGCAGGACCAATTCAAGTGTCTTCTCCAGCCGGGATTTTATTTTTGCAAATTCAAAAATTAATTCAGGATAGATCATTTCCTTTTTTCATTGGGCATTTAAGGGCACATTCTGATTTGCCAGGACCCCTTTCTGAAGGAAATGCTCTGGCAGATAAAGCTACTAATGCATATTTGTCTCAATTAAAGGAGGCTCAGAATGTCCATAATATGCATCATCTCAATAGTCAAACATTGAGACTCAAATATGGATTAACTAAAGAGCAAGCTAGAGGCATAGTGAAGGCTTGTAAAACTTGTCCTTAATTTCAACCTGTTCCACATTTGGGGATCAACCCTAAAGGACTGGTCCCAAATCAAATTTGGCAAATGGATGTGACCTACATTCCTGAATTTGGAATACTAAAATATGTGCATGTGTGCATTGATACTTTTTCCAGAGTTATTTTTGCTTCTCCTGCTACAAAAAATGTTATCACTCATTGCCTTCAAGCTTTTAATGTTGTAGGAATGGCAGGACTAGGTGTCATTGCTTGTGTGATTCTCCCCTGCCTTCTTCGGCTTTTTTCTGCTGTGTCTGCAATTCATCCAGGCACAATTACATAGACTCCCTTAATCCTGTATGATATGAAGGCAGTCTAAGATAGGTAAGACCAGAACCTCCTTATGATCAACCTAAACAATTTAAAACTGACAATGGGACTGGATATACAAGCAAGTCCTTTAAAAGATTCTGTCAACAATTTAGAATTTCTCACATAACTGGAACACCGAATGATTAAGAGTTATTTGCAAAAAATGAAAAAAGAGGAGTTACTCCCCTGGACACCAAAGAATCATCCTAATCATGTAAAGAACATTTTATAAAGATTTTTTATAAAAATTATTTAAAAGTTTTTAAATTTGGATAAAAACGGCAAGTCTGCTGCTGATAGATTTTGGCACTCAGATACTAAAACATCTTATGCAAAAGTAAAATGGAAGGATCCTTTAACAAATCAATGGCTTGGACCCAACCCTGTACTTATATGGGGACAAGGATCTGTTTGTGTTTTTCCACAGGAAAATGGTGGTGCAAGACGGTTGAAAGGTTGGTGCAACAAGTGAATCGCAACTTGGGCGCCGATGGCGGCAATCGCAGTGATGGTCCTGACCCTGACTCACACGACCTCGGCTGAAATTTATTGGTGTTATGTCCCTGAGCCACCACCTCTGCGTTCAGTCTCTGCTAATAGCAGTAAATGACACCTGCCTTCTGGGATGGCCAGAGGATCACCTACTCAGGAAGCTAATCAACTATACTGGCTTCGGAACTGGCTTTCCCCTATGTTTGGAGAAAGGTCATCCTAAAACCTTAGGATGCTTACAAGTTGCTCTTCAACCCTCTGAGGGGCAATCTGCTCCCGGGTGCAAAAATGGGATCAGAGGTTTATACATGGCTACCCCTTGGGGGACCAAAAGAAGCAACATTCCTATGCCCTTTGAACAATCTCCGTGAGGAATGTGATTTTGCACCAATTCTTCAGTCCCTTTGCAACGATGTTTTTGCATGCAATCCCATTGAATATACTCCCTTTGGGACTAACTTTTCCATCTTTGATTGGAGTAATGCCAGATACTTTATTCCCCCACAACTTGCCCCATCCTATGGTTTATGGCATACTAAAGAGGGGGAATCGCAGTTTTATCTCTGGAAGCTTGCTGCAGCACTTGACGTGGTGAATGCCATTGCTGGACCTGACGAGAGTACCGTGTTTGAGGATTGGGCCAGGGGTTCAGTGTTGGCTTGTGTATCCGCCCCTTATGTTTTGCTTGTAGGATGATTTAATAGCAACCTTTTTTCCTAATAATGATTCTTTTGTTGTAGATTGTAATTCCTGTTTTCTCTGTAATTGAGCCACTAAGGGATAGGAGCGTGTGTTGATTCTGAAACAGCCACCTTAGGTAATGCTTCCAGTAAAGTTAACCAGAGAATGGTATGCAGACAAAAGTATTTTAGTGCTAAATAAGCTTAAAGAATTAATTAGACCTAAAAGATTTGCTGTTAGTTTAATTGTTGCTGGAATAGTGGCCTCAATCACTCTTATTTCTTCTGCAACGACAGAAGCCGTGGCCCTTTCTCAAACAGTACACACTGCCTCTTATGTTAATCAGCTTGCCCAGAATGTAACTCGTGCCTTGCATTTTCAAGTGAGTTTGGATGATAAGTTGACACAAAGTGTGGATGCTTTGTGTGCTTCCCTCAATCTGCTGGGAGAAGAGGTGGAAGGGCTAAAAAGGTTATGCAAGTTACAATGTCATGCAAAGTTTCAGTGGATTTGTGTTACTCCTTATGTATACAATCATTCTAAATTCAATTGGACTCAGGTTCAACATCATTTGTCTGGTATCTGGTCTCATACTAATTTATCCTTAGATCTGCTAGCATGAGGAAGGAAGTTTTTAATTTAGCTAAATCACCTGCCTTAGAAGTAGATATTGCTCAAACTGCCTTAGGTATCTTTGATGGACTTAAGAGGTATTTTCCTTTCGGCAGCAGTATCTTGCGCTACGGCCTCTTGTTGTAGGAATGGCAGGACTAGGTGTCATTGCTTGTGTGATTCTCCCTGCCTTCTTCGGCTTTTTTCTGCTGTGTCTGCAATTCATCCAGGCACAATTACATGGACTCCCTTAATCCTGTATGATATGAAGGCAGTCAAAGATAGGTAAGACCAGATCCTCCTTATGATCAACCTAAGACAGAGGCAAGAGCATGCACTCCTGTTACTCCAGGAGGGGTAAGACATGGGAAGAGACTGGCAACCTAAGACAGATGCTTCATGGTTTACAGGATTGTAAAAACAAAAAAGGGAGAACTGAAGGAGTCAGCTTATGGAATTTTACTTCTTGACCTATTTTTACAGCACTGACCTCCCCACTGGGCTTTGCCACACCTATCTGTTATTTGAAAGTGCCTTGATGGATGGCTTTCTCTGTTCTGTTTCTATGAAACCCTCATCAAACTGTTGTCACATTGGAATATGGAAAGTAGGGTACCTCAAGTCTATCTTCCTGAGCCATTATTACTCATATTTGGCTCCAGAATGAGCTTGGTCATTTCCCCCTTGAAGCAAAAGCCGTATTTTTTTAAGTTAACATTGGGATACAAACCTCTGGGCATTTCATGGAGGCTCAACTCAGGAGGGGAGACCTTCCCTGAATGAGGGTGCCACCTGTCCCTGGGCTGAGGGGTGAGCACCACTATTCCCCTCTCTGCTTCTGACTGGGATGCACTGTGACCAGCCACCCCATCCGCCTGCCAACATGCCTTCCTGGTTCACCTCTTCCACCAGCCTTGGACTTGCCTTGGGATTCAGACAGCGCTGTCCTCAACTCCCACAGCACATCTGTGCATTTCTATGGCTGTGGACTGCTCTAAACACATTCAGGAAAGCAAGACCTTCTTTCCCTCAATTATCCCAGGCTAAAGCCTTGGAGACTGACAGAGGGAGATGAGATGGATTCCAAGTGTGTCCAGAACATGACAAACAGACCCCCTCTGGCTACTTCAAGGAGAAAGCAGACCACAATGGCCACCACGGTCCTTTTCAGCTACCCATATTTCTGTTTATTCTTTAATCAAAGAAATGCAGACACATCACTTTAAAGCTCAACAATATTCTTCATGAACATTCTAGAAGGGGAAATTTTATTTTTCCAAGTTATGCTAGCATTTGCATCCACATTATTTTAAAATTATTTTATTTAATTGTTGTTGTTTGTTGGGTTTTGTGAATTTTACATCATGCATCTCAATTCCACTCATCTGTCTCTTCCCTCATACCTGTCATCCTCCCTTGCAACCTCCCCTGCAACAGAGAAGAAAAAAATCTCATTGTGAAAACTATAGTGTGTCATTGTGTGTCCCAAAGTATGCCCTTTTGTCCACACTTCTTTGCTTGCAAATATCCATTGTAAACACTTGTGACCTGGTAGGAGGCCTCTGGCTTCTGCTACTCTATCAATATTGGAACCTCACTGGGATGCCTCTTAGAAACCCTGTTGTTACTCTATGTGATGGAGATGCTGTAGTTTTGGATCTGTAGGACCGGCCCCTTCATGCACTCCAGCAGTTCATTAATGGGGTAGATGTTGGGGTAGACCAACTCAAAGCCCTGGATCTTGGCCTGAAAGGTATCTGAGCTGGTCAACTCACCCACTCTCATGCTCTTGGGGCCAGCATACCAGCAGCCCCTGCAACCAGGGCCAGCTCTACCTTACTGTCCAAGGGAGGTGCAGGGCACACTCTCCCCAGTGTTGTAGCTGGTGAGGAACATGACCAGCTCTCCCACTCTCGTGCCCCTGGGCCTAACTCTTCCTCCTGCCATAGATGGCAAAGGACAAGGGAGGAAAGGAGGGGGTCTCTCCCTCTTCTTTTATGGTACAGCAGACAAGAGACAGGGCCTGCTCTCCTATACTCATGCCCACTGGGCTGGCCTACCTGCAACCCCCCCATCCAAGGCCAACTCTACTATACTGCCCTGGCAACACTGAGTACTCCCCGATGTGCAGCAGGTGAGAGGCAGGAACAGCTCTCCTGTTCTCACGGCTCCCTCAGGTCCAGCTCTTCCACAGGCTGAGTAAAAGGGAGGAGAGGAGACTCTCTCCCTCACCTACACCACAACCCAGTAAACAAGTGGCATGGCTGATTCCCCCATACTCATGCCCTCAAGGCCAGTTCACCCCCAATCCCCACATCCAGGACCAGTTCTACTATGCTACCCAGACAAAGTGCAGGGGCACTCTCCCAAGTACTGGTATACTGGTAAGGGGCAGGAACAACTCTCCTGCTCTGATGACCTCTAAGCCCAATTTCCTGCCTAGCATAGGTGACTAGAGGTGATTAGGGGACCTCTCCCTCCCCTGTGTCACCACACAGCAGACAAGTGGCAGGGCCAGCTTGCCCACACCTACACCACCATGGTCAGCTCTACGGAGCTCTGCAAAGGCCTGCTCTCTTGCTATCATGACCCCAGGGCCAGGTCTCCTACCTGCCGCACACCGGAGATGAACGGCAAGGACAGCTCTCCCATGCTCGCATCCTCAGGCTGGCCTACCCGCGCCTCCTACAATGTACCCAGCCTCCTCTCCCATGTATTACAGATGGTTCAAGGCAGGGTCAGTTCTCATGCCTCTAGGGCCATCTCTCCCATGATGCCCAGGCAAGGGGTAGAAAGAGTTCTATACAGCCCTCAGACGTCAACATGTCTCCTGGTGGGGACCCGGCCTCGGTGGTAACAAAACTCTGCTCTGCTGCTGCAGGACCATGGATACAGCCATGGCCCCCGGGTGGCATCACAGGCTGGTAACCCACCTTTGGTCCAGGTAGCATCACCAGCTACTCACATCAGGTTGTTCCTTATCACCCTAAGTCTCTAGTGCTGCCTCCCTTCATTGTGCCCCATCCTTCTGTTTCTCTTTCTCTTCCATTTTTCCACCAATTACTTTCTCTCTTAGTGGCACTCTGGTCTCTGAGTGTCTGGAGTCAACTCAGCAGTAGTCTCAGGAGAGCTATGACCTGTCCGTGCATGATGGCACCAGGCAAAGGTCATCTCAGGCTCCCAACCCCAGGTCTGCAAAGCACTGGACTGGTGGTCATCTCAGGCTTGCTGTCTGGTCCCATGGTGCTGGTCTAGTGGTCATACAGGGCTCACTCCTCACCCAGGGCGTGGGGTCACAGGTGTGGTTCATCTTGTCTCTGGCTCACTCCCTGCCCTGGGAATCCATCTGGGACTGTGTGGTGCCAGATTGGCAGTCATATCATGCTAGCTCCCTATCTGGGCCTCTGGCACCAGACTGGTAGTCATCTTAGGCCAGCTTTTTCAGGGAAGGTTAGGTTACTAATCATTCAGAGGCTCAGAGGTCAGGACGCTAAGAGTAGACACAGGCTCTCTCCTCTCGGCCACCCACTGACACACACATGACACAGCAGCCACACCTGCACTGCCTCCAGGGGCAGTTGCTTCCATGGTCTAATAACTTGTACAAACATCTTTTCCTTTCTCTGTTTCTGTACTTTTGAATAGGTGATCACCATCAGATTGGAAACAGTGTGCACCAAAACATTGTTCCCCAAAAAAGTATTGCCCAAGTGACATGCTAGGGATCACCCAGTGACTTCTATCAGAATGTTAAGGGCTTAGCTTTCTTATTCCATGCCATGTGGGTGGTGGGTATGCACATGTGTTCTATAAGTGCACATGTCCACACACACGTCCAGAGGCCAAAGGGGAAGGTCCAGTACCCTGCTCTATCATTTTCAACCTTACCCCCTTGCAATGGGTACTCCCACTGAACTTGGATCTAGGCTGGCAGCCAGCAAGCCCCGTAAATTCTCTGTCTCTGCCCTCCACAGAGTGAATAGCTTGAACTCAGGTGCTCCCTCGTGCTCAGCAACCAGTGCTCTTACCTATTGAATTATAGCCCAAGCCGTCATTCCACATTTTAGTTCAACATTATGTACTATGAAAGTACAAATACATTTCACAGGTGGGGCATAGAAAAGCTTTAGTAACACGTGTAAATACATCTGCAACACATCTGTCAATGGTGGAATTTTAATCTTTCATATTTAGCTTTCTTTATTTGTTTTTTTTTTTTTAAACAGAGTCTTGCTACATAGCTCTGGCTATCCTGGAACTCACTATGTAGACGAGAACTCATAAAAATCCACTGCCTCTGTCTCCTGAGAGCTGGAATTAAAGGCATATAACATACACCCAGCTCATATTTAATTTTCCATACATTTATTACAAACTCACCAAAACATATACTGCCAGAAGAGGAAATATCTAATTGGATTAAACTCATGGAATAAAAAGTCAGAAACTCAAAGTCTCTTCAAAATGTCCTTCCCGGACCTTCTATTCCCTTGTTTGGGAGGGCAAAACAATAAGGTGTTTTATTCTACACTAGCCCTGGTGACTTCCTCCTGAATGAGATTCTGTTTCCTGGACCCCAGGTAGTGGGGCTACCCTGTAGCCAAGCTCCTCCCTGTTCTTGGGAAGTTCCTCACAGACTGAGCCACATGGCCCTCAGCTGGAAAAGCTGCAAATGTCAGACCCACAGGTCACACTCCAGCAACTCATCTGTCCAAATCTGATGGCCCTGACCCCTCCAGCACAGAGCTAATCCTGGCAACTGTGAGCAACTTGGTCTCTCTTTTGGTCTCAGTTCATTTGTGAATACTTCTAGAGGCATGACACATGCTTTCAAAGTGAGGTGGGTAGTGTTTCCTCAGAGACACAGTTCCATGCCCTCCCTACACTGAATACATGGGTGCCCTTAAAGTGCTTCTGACAGGTATTTTGTTGCAGCAGTGAGGAAAGTGACTAGCACACTTGCCTTTCTGCAGTATATCTAGCTGGGCACCTATGTTTGGGTCCAGAGCTCAGTAAAGAGAACACCCCACACTCAAATCGTGTGCAAACAGCAACGACAGTTTATTCTGCACAACCCCAGTGCACGGGCGTCCCCGCCTGAGCAAAGCAAGGTGGCAAAGAGCCACAAACTGACCTGACCGGTGACTCAAGGGGGAATTTCAGGGTGGGTTAGGCACTCTTTAGTGTGATTGGAGCACTCAAACTTATAAGCACAGGCAAAAAAAAAAAAAAAAGAAGGACAGGCAACTTTTGGGCTGGTCAGCAGTCAATCAACTCTATCTGTCCTATCAAATGGTCCAGCAGAGGGTCTAGCAGAGGGTCAGGCAGCCTCTGATTGGCTGCCCATTTTCTGAGGTTTTTCCAGTAAATGTTAACTCACTTCAGGGAAATGGAAACTTAGGCCTGCTCCTTCTGACAGTGAACTGAGGCCTGTCGTGGAGTAAGCCCAGATCTTATGTTAGATTCTAGTGGAGTCTCAAATGGGGCTTCAGTTTCGATTGGGGTCTCACACTGTCATGGTTTCTCTTCACTGCCAGCTTGCCAGGATTTAGAGCCACCATGGAAAGAAACCTCTGGGTGTGTCCATGAAGATCTTTCCACGGAGGCTTAATAGAGGAGAGAAGTCCCTCACTAGTAACGTGGGCACAGCCATCCCATGAGTTGGATTTTGAATACAAAGGAATAAGTGAATTGAACACCAGCATGCAACCCTTTTCAGCTTCCATTAAGTGTGTACCATGTGATCAGCCTCCTGCTGTCATGGCTTCCTGGCTGTGATGGACAGGACCCTCAAACCACAGGCTTCGAAGACTCAAGGTGTTTTTGTTAAGTAGTTAGTGACCGCAACTACAAAGTAAACAACACAAAAACCCAATGCTGAGAGTCTGGGAGAGCTGATGCCGGAGCCATGAGAGCTGCCACTGTAGCAGTAATGGGCAGGCGAAAGATTTCTCCACTCTCCACAGGCCAAAGGGTCAATACCCTAGAGCAAGCATTCACACTCTCAAACAGTGGAGGTTTCATGAAAATAGGTTTTTCATGAAAGGCTAATAACAGGGTCCAGGAAGTCCTTGCCTGACAAGTACAAAACTGTTAATCAGTGGTTTTGTTCCTCACTTGGCTCTTGCAAGGAGTCTGTTTAGCAAGCCCAAGGCAAATCACTGAATGAACACTGTATCTCTCCATCTGACTAGGACTCAAAGAAAATATGATGGTTCTTATAATCAACCTGACCATGTGGTTTAAAGGTCTTTGGAACTAATTTGAATGAGAATGGCAGAAGAGAGTGGAGATGTGGATTAGAGAATCCCTAGAATTCTTTACATAGAGTTTGGTGAACCATTTTGGTCAAAATTCAGAAGATCAAGAATATGATGAGAAATGTGGCCAGTGGAAGCCCAGCCTAGCAGGTTCCAGAGGACCAAGATGAGCCTGGAGGCCAATTGTGATGCATGCTGGTTAAAAATCCAGCCACTCTCCCCAGTACAACATTTCATGGGCTACGGTTCCACACTTAGGAAAAAGGAAGAAGTGAAGACGTCCATGTAGGATGACAGACTTTAGGCTCCTCTGTGTGAGCCAATAAATGAGAGAATCAGAATAAAAAAATAAACTTTTTCCCAAGAAACAAAGTGAAAGAGCTATGGAAGCTCATGAAAGGATACAGGAAAAGGAAAAACGGTTGGGAGGGGGTTTGGGGGAAGACATGCTAAGGGAAAAGCAATCTGATCAGCCCCAGCCTGGCCACCCACTGACCGGGGGAGAGAAAACAAAAACCACTTCCAAGAACAAAAGCCAGATGAAAGTCAAGAGTCCTGCCCTCAGGAGAGGCTTCCAATCCTAACAAGCTTCAAATCCAGTTTGGGATTTTGGTGAGACAGTGATTACTCCAGTTTTCAGGTCAGTGGTGGAGGAAAACCCCACATTGCCACTCTGACTGAGAAGGCCATCTTCTTTCTTTCTCTCCCTTTCTTTCCTTCTTTCTTCCTTTCTTCCTTCTTTCCTTCCTTCTTTTCTTTCTTCCTTTTTTAGGGGAGGAGGAGTGAAGGGTTTTTCTGTGTAGCCTTGGCTGTCCTGGACTCACAATGATCTACCTGTCTCTGCTTCCCTGGGTGTTGGGATTAAAGGTATGCACCATCAGGCCTGGTTGGCTAGGTGCCATCTTGAGTGAAGAGTCTGTTGTTGAAAACTGAGCTACCCCAGGGTCTGAATCCAGGACTGTGCACAGGATAGGAGCCTCAGCTGTGGAAAGGAAGAGAGTCAGACACTGACAAGCAAGGGCTGTGTGTAGCAAGGAGCTAGGCTCAAGCTGGGAAGTGCATAGGCAGGACCAATGACAGATCTCATCACCTGAGTATAAGCCTAGACTTAGACAACTCTGAGCCCTGGGCCAGCACAGGGGTCAATTCTAGGACTGTCTATCTGCCATTCCCTGCTGTAGAGTCCAGGAACTCTAAAGTTCCAGAGGTGTGCAGGATGCCAAGAGCTACATTCCTCCAGTAGCAGGGTTAAGGCTTAGGAGGTCTTGAATGTACAGAGTCAAGTCCTCACCCTGTATCCATCTCTGTGCTGTACCTACTCAATACTGTACTTACTCAGTACTGTACCTACACAGTACTGTATCTACTCAGTACTGTACCTACTCAATACTGTATCTACTCAGTACTGTACCTACTCAATACTGTACCTGCTCAGTACTGTATCTACTCAATACTGTACCTACTCAGTACTATACCTACTCAGTACTGTATCTACTCAGTACTGTACCTACTCAATACTGTACATACTCAGTACTGTATCTACTCAGTACTGTATCTACCCAGTACTGTACCTACTCAGTACTGTGTCTACTCAGTAGCATACCTACTCAGTGCTCTATCCATCTCAGAACTATATCTACTCAGTACTACACAGTAGCTTACCTACTCAGTGCTGTATTCAGCTCAGGGCTGTATTCAGCTTAGTACTACATTTCTTCAGTGTTGAGGTGCATCCCGCACTCCTGATAAAGTAGAAGATGCCTCACCTGGAATAGGGTAAGGCGAAGGGAGTGTCTAGGGGGTGAGAGAATCTGCACATTCTTACCTTACCTCCCATACATACAGCTGGAAGTTTCTCATTCGCTAGGATCCAAAAACAAGCTGGTCCTGTACCTCATTTTTTTATGGGGGCATTTCTTCATTTGTTTATTTGGGAGTATTTTTGAAGACAAAGTCCTACTATGGAACCTTGGCTGGCCTGGAACTCACTATGTAGACCAGGTGATCTTGAACTCACAGAGATCCTCCTCCCTCTGCCTCCAAAGTGCTGAAATTACAGACATATGTCATTAAGACTAACCATTTTAAAATAAGACTTATTTTGTGATTTTATGATTATGACAGTTTGCCTGTGTATATGTGTTATCAGGTCCTCAGACCATAGTAGGCTCCCTGAGCCTACTGAATTCATGCTGGGAGCCCCATTCAGCCCATAAAACTCAGCATATTCATAGCACCACTTGCCAAAAGGAAAACAAATACCTAATCCATAAAAGTCCATAGTTGTGAGAAAAGTCTTTACATATGCTAACCATGCTTTTGGGTATGTAGTTCCACTTCTGGCTAACTGCTCTTGTTAACTGAAACATGTCAATCCAGAACATGGTATCAGGCTTAAAAGCTTACGCTGAGAAAGGCTCGGTGCTGCACTGGGATCCTGAACACCCAGTGTAGTCACCTGCTGGCTAGTAAGCTTTCCTCTTGGCTTAAGCCCATGTCTGAGCAGTCTTCTCTAGTGAGTACACATTTCTGGTAGTCCTGCCATGATCCCGGAGACCAGACCTCAAGACACCAAGGGTCTCAGAGCACCTTGGATCCAGAAAGAGTGTGTTTGTCAGGGGACTCCTATGGGGTATGCAACCTGAGACATTCCAGGTTTCCACAGCTCCCTTTAATCAATTGCTGCCTCAGCTTTGAAGAGGTCTGATAGCTCCACCCCAAAAGGATATAAATTAGAAAGTCACCTGGTCTGTCACCTCCAGAGGCACATTGGGTTAAGGTACCTTCTGTTTGACACATAGGAGAGTTCAGATAAGGCCACTGATCCAGTGTCAGATCAGTGCAATCAAGATGTGAGACATCCCTGGATTCCCCCTGCCTGTTCAAATGGATGAATGTGGGCTGGCCAGCCCTGTTTGTCTTTACTGTGTGTGTGTGTTTCTACATGTTTTTGTAGGTTCTGTTTCTCTATATTGAATAGTGATTTTCTCTGGTGTGAGAACACCTTGCTTAAAATTTAGCCCCCCTCCTATTGGGGACCCAAATAGTTTTGTCCTTGCCAGGTTTCCCAGAGGTATGCACCCCCCCAAAAAAAGAATAAAACAGAAAAAAAAAAAGAAATCTTTACCTGTCCCATTCCGGAAGCAGAAGGCTTGTTTGTTTTGTTGCCTGACTCCTGGCCTCGGTCAGAGCTGGTTCCTTGTGAAGATGGAAGGGGCTGGGTGCCTCATCCAGGGCCCCTGACACCTAAGCAGAAAGCACACAGGGAGGGGAATGTCAGCCCCAAGTCTCTCTCTCATTCTGCTCCAATCCCTGCCTGCTCCAAGCAGCCCCAGGGAAAGAGAAAAGTTTCCTTAGGCTGAGCCCATAGGAAAAGAGAAAGTTCTGCTCCTTTCTCTTTCATGATTTATGTCACTTTTTTGACCAATGATCCATATAATTGAAAAATAAAAAATGAACATTCTCTGAAAAACAGAAAAACCACTCCTACTCTGGAAGGGGGAATCATTGTCAGACAGTGCAGCCTAAACAACAGGTTTTTCTTCTGTCCAATACTGACCAAGAATGTGTTTTCACACAAGGTCCTTTTCAGAAGGATTAAAAACAGGTGCTAAAACGATTTCCTTTGTCACCCAGTCAGACCCAGATATTAGAAAAAAGTTACAGGGGCTTGTTAGTTTTTTGAAATGTATACACTTTACCCTTGTTCATTCAAATGCTGATTTCTTCCCCCTCCTCTCTGGTTTCAATCCGGATATTGCATTGTGATACTCATTCTAAGCATCGTGTCTCAACTTTATGTAAACAGGTCAAAATAAAGCAACTAGCCACAATGTTGAGCTGGGAGGAGCCAGAGGACAGGAAAGAGGGGAGAAGCCAAAGGGGAGGAAATGAGTGGGAGGAGAGGGAGCTAGGAAAGAAAGCTGGAGGACAGATCTTGGAACTATGTGGAGATGGGCTGGACATAATATTTCATAAAAAGCAAGTATAATGTGGGAAATCTAAATGTTAGGAAACTATGAGGGCTTGGAGGTTTAGGATGGAGTTACTATTGCCCAGCATTGTGTTCTAGGTTAACTAAATAAACCCAGTCTCTGTGTGGTGATTTGGTCATACAGCTGCTTAGGATTAACAGCAGCTTTACCAGAAGATATATAAATAGTTAATATTAATCATAACTTACAATAGGGGCTGGTGATGGCTCAGCGGTTAAGTGCATTGGCTGTTCTTCCAAAGGTCCTGAGTTCAGTTCCCAGCAGCCACATAGTAACTCATAACCATCTATAATGTGATCTGGTGCCTTCTAGCCTGCAGGTACACATGCAGACAGAATACTGTAAAATAAATAAATAAATCTTTTAAAAAAGTTAGACCTTTTTTCCCTTTGGTTTTTTCAGACAGGTTTTGCTGTGTAGCCCTGGCTGTCATGGACTCTCTTTGTAGACCAGGCTGGCCCCACAATCTGCCTGCCTCTGCCTCCCTTAGTGCTAGAATTACAGGCGTGTGCCACTATGTTTGGCTCAAAAGTTAGACTATTTTAAAGGTTTAAGTACGTCCCAGGTGCTGAAGAGAGCTCAGAAGGTGTTTAACAACATAAAATTGAGACAAGACCTTTTTAAAGTTACTGTCACCTTTTCTGGTAATGAGACTCAGACTTACAGATACCCAGCAAAATTTTGGTGTCTGACCTTCTGTCAGAAGATGGTCTCTGAGCTGAAAGATCTGCCTCTAATCAAAAGATACAGTCAGAGTATCTCTCAGAGTGACAACAAAGATTCCCAGGGGTCTGGGCAGAAACCAAGCCCCAAGACTGGCCTAACACCAAGCTCCTATAATTGTTCAAATAACCAGTTCAGCTACCTCCATCCAGATTAAACAATACCCAATGACCGTGGGAGCGAAGGGGAAATGACAGTCCATATTGCCTAGCGTGAAGAGACAGGCATCCTGGTGTCCTGCCAGTCACCCTGAAATACACCACTCCCGCCTGTGAGGAAACCTGGGACCTCTGATTCTCATAAGCCTGATTCTTCCAGAGAAACA
>CM053752.1:110719872-110855999 GCA_028658305.1 Pachyuromys duprasi | reverse complement strand
AAAGACCGATGTCTCCCACTGCTTCCCAGCTCAGAGGCAGCTGTTGGTCTCCCAACCAGAGATCAGAGCTGGCAGAACTCTCTAGCCATTCCTCTCAAGTCATGACAGGCCTTCCAGTTCTTCATGAAGTCTAACTATCTGAGAGACCCAGCTGACCTCAGGGTCCATCATCAGTTTCAGCTCGCTTGAGTCAGGTGATACTGTCTGAGTCAAAGAGGTAGCCAAAGGGGCTCTGGAACAGACTGGAAAGGACCCCACATATGATTCTCCACACTGCTATTGCGGTGAAGGTTGCTGGCATTATACCATGGGTCCACCACACCCAGGTCAAGAAAGTGGAAGCCATAAATGCGGCCAAATGGCCTATCTCCAGACTGTGGGCCTTTTAAAAGTTACAGTTTCACTGAGACCCCAGGCGACCCCATTCTCTTCCCACTTCCTCCTCTGGTATTTGGTTATGAACACAGGGTCATGGTCCAGCCCCACCACCCTCAAGCTGGACCTGGGAACTGAGGAAGACAGATATAGGGGAGGTGTTAGATAATCTGGCTAAAGACCAGCAATCTGTATTCCTCCTTGACCTCTGCTTACTGCTGCCACTTCAAGTGTCTGGTTGTCCTGGAAAAAAAGATGTAGGAATTTATCATTTGAGATGGGAGTAAAGAGCTAACAATTCTATGCCTGCCCTGCAGCGGGGCCCCTACTTGACAGGAACAAGGGACTTTCCATTGTAAACACCGAGATTGTAAAACAGAGGCTTCCTAAAACCACACACAGATGAATATATACAAAGAAAGTCCCCCACAATGTAATCTGATGGCCATAAAATAAATATCTGTGAGTTTCTTGAAAAATAGTCTGGCCTTTGGAAAACAGGAAAAACCTGGGTAGTCTGTCTCTGTGCCACAGGAAGGAACCTTGGGGATAGGGCGAATCACTGCCAGCCAGAAACTGGCCAGGATTTCTGGTTATGCGTAGACACCCAGCCCCATTCTCCACGGGGTAAGAACTAACCAGACTGCCAGCCCATTAGCTGACAAGACGCACTGTGTCTAGGAACAGCCTGAATCAACATTAGAGGACTTTCAAGAGGCTGAAAGTTGTCTATATTCAAACCTGTCCCTAGGTATTTCTCATTCTGATGCCTGCTATTCTGCTTATGGATTATTTATCTGGATAACAGCTGCATTACCAATATACCGAGACTGCTTGGTGGGCATGTACTAATGGTATGACTAAATGTGCTTCTTCCGATGCTTTCCAAACTACATAGACAGGTTGATCAGGACCTAGAGCTATTAACACAGCAGTTAGATTCCCTTGCAGAAATGGTCAGACAAAATTGGAGAGACTTAGACTAACATCTCATTAGATGAAGAAAACTAAGTCTGGCTATGTGGAAAACCTGTTGCTTCTGTGCTAAATGATTAGGAATAATTTAAAAAACAAAAGAAAACAAAAAAAACTTGCCATGGATATTTAAAAAAAAAAAAACCTCAAAGAGAGCAATGACATTAATCAGATATTTGGTAAAAGTCTCTGTTGTCTGGTCCCCCTGGCTAATTACTCTGCTAGCAGCTCTTGTTGGGTGTTTAATTCTCATTCTGATAGAATTCTGGTGAAGCCCTGAATCTTAAACTATATGAAAAATTGTTTATCAGTTCAGTATAATTCATGGCCCTTAGGACCATGTAGACATTGTTAGAGCAGAATGAGTCTATAAATTGACTCATTGGCTAGGACCAATGTGGAATGAAACAGGGCCCCAGACCTTAGCACAACTGACCCCATTATGGGAGCATATTCTAGCCATAAAACTCAGCATATACACAGCACTACTCGGCAAACAAAAACAAAGACCTAACCTTCAAAGTCCATAGTTCTGGAAGTCTCTAAATGACTAACTTTGCTTTTTTGTTCCTGTAATTCTGCTTCTGGCTAACTGTTCTTGTTAACTGAAGTATATCAACCTAGAAAATGTTTTTTTGTGCTTAAAAACTCATCCTGAGAAAGGCTCCAGGCTACACTGGGACCCAGAACACCCAGTGTAGTGACCAGCTGGCTAATAAAAACTTTCTGTTGACTTGCACCTATGTCTAAACACTCTTCTCTGGTTAATACTCCACAAAAGCATGTATGTGTGCCTGGTGCCCAGGGAGGACAAAGAGCCTGTTCTGGGGATAGAACCAGGGTCCTCTACAAAAGCAACACGTTCTCTACCACTGAGCCAACTCTATAGCCACTAGTTAATTTTTTTAAGCTTTCTGATTTATTTTTAATTTTTACTTCATTTTTCATTATTTCTGTTTTGAGAGGCTTGATTGTCTGTTTTGTATATGGGTGTGCTTTGCCAACATGTTTATCTGTGAACCATATGCATGCCTTTTACCTAAAAAGAACACTAGAGGGCATCAAATCCTCTGAAACTGACAATTGTGAGCCACCATGGAATGCTGGGTATTGTCCTCTGGAAGAGCAGCCAATGCTCTTAAATGGTTGACCACTTGCTCCCACCTCCCCTAGGTGGTGTGTGTGTGTGTGTGTGTGTGTGTGTGTGTGTGTGTGTGTGTGTGTGTGTGTGTGTGTGTGTGCGTGCGTGCGCGTGCGCAAGTATTAGATCCCCTGGAGCTGGCTTATAACCAGTTGTGAGCTGTCTCATGTACAGGTGCTGAGAGCCAAACCCGCGTGCTCTCAAGAGTATTAAGTGCTCTTAACCACTGAGCCTTGTCTCCAGCCCCATTTCTCTACCTTTGTGACTACCTGTGAAATCCCTAAAGAGTTTAGGGAACAAAGTCACATGTTGTGTGCAAGATTTTTTTCTAAGAAGATACGTGTGTCTACTCACCCCAGGAGACTGAACACATAGTAATTAATAAAGACGTCATGATTGTGGTCTCCCTGTACTGCAGGTGGCTAGGGGCAGGGTCATATCTCTGCTTTCACACCCCAGGGCCAGCTCTCCCACAACGTGGCCAACCCGGGGCAGCACAGGCCAGGACCTCACCATGGTCCTAGGTGGCATCACCTGGTCCTCACATCAGGCTGGTCCTCACCACCCTAAGTCTCCAGATCTGCCTCTCCTCATTGTGTCCATCCCTCTGTTTCTCTTTCTCTTCTGCTTCTCTACCACTTACTTTTGTTGTCTCAGGCCTAGTCTCAGAAGTGGTATATGCCACTCGTGTATTATGGCACCAGGCAGGGGTCTCTTGGATATGTCTGCCTCCTAGACCTGCAAAGTGCTAGACTAACGGCCATCTCAGGGTAGCTCCCTGTCTGGGCCCCATGGTGCCCATCTGGTCATCATCTTGGGATCACCCCTCACCCAGGCCTGCCCAAGTGGGCCCCAGACAAGGTCATCTCAGCTCTGGATCACTCCCCACATCCTGGCCTGCACGGCACTAACTGGTGGTCTTATCAAGCTCCCTTTTTCCAGTGATTGTTAAGTTACTAATCATTCAGATGTTCAGAGGTCAGAACACTGAGCATTAACATAGCCCCTCTCCTCTCTGCCACCCACTGACATACATGTGACACAGGAGCCACACCTGCACTGCCTCTAGGGACAGGGAAATCTCTTGTTCTTTGGATCTTGTTTCTTCAGTCATCTCTGCTTTACAACTTCTGCTTTGTGACTCAGCTAACAAGGTCTGATGGAATGATTGCAGCACTCCACTCCCCAACTCAAATGTTCAGAAAGAATACTGTATTTACAGCTGTATTGATTATTTTTTATTCTGTGATAGAACACTGTGGCCAAAAGCAACTTAAGGAAGGTGTTAATTTTAGCATTTAGACCCAGAGGGATGAACCCATCATGGCAGGAACACATAGCAGCAAGTGCCAGGCACAGCAGCAGAAACAGGGCACTGAGAGCTCATGTCTTTTACTACACCCACAAAGCAGAGCGAGTAACCAACATCAGGGTGAGGCTCTATACTCTCAAAGCTCACCCACCATGACATACTTCCTCCACCAAGGCTGCACTTCCTAAACCTCATGCACACAGTACCACCAACTAGGGACCAAGTATTCAAAGGCCTGCATTTCTCCTTCAAACCACTGTAGTAACCACAATGAAACTAATACATCTCTCTATCTTATAAGAAGCCTGGACAGTTCTCTCTTCCTTCCAGAAGTGTAAAAGCAAAGAGTATTGTTCCTTCTCTTGAGACATCCTGATCTAGCCTCCACCTCCCCATCTACCAGCCACCCACTTCAGTGATGGCTTCAGAGCTGCTTAGGCAAAAGGAGAAGTGACACACATGCTAGCCCTGATTCAGGTGGCACTGTGGATGTACTGCCTCCCGGCAATGCCTAACTGGAGAGATTGCTGAGAGCTTTATCTGCTTCAAGCTGCCCAAACCACTGACATATCTAAAGAATGGCCTTTGGGCCTGAGATGTCCATGTTCAATGGACATCCATCCATGGCTGAGCAGAGAAGAAAGATGCAGAAGAAGAAAGAAAGCCACCTGGGGTAAACAGAGGGGCTAGGGATGAGCAAGACCAAGGAAAGGAGTGAGCAACCCCAAAGCTCAGGAAAAGCATGCTCAGCCTCATCAAAAAGAAGGAAAAGAAAAGGTCCTGCTTTTCTGAGTGAGGAAAAGCAGGAGGCTGGAGAGACTGCTCAGCAGTTAAAAGGACCTGCTGATCTGGCAGAGAACCTGAACTCAGCTCACAGCAGCCATGCTGGGCACCTCACAGTGACCTGTAACTCCCAGAGATCTGATGCCTTCTTCTGGCCTCTGTGGGTACCCAAACATGTGTGCATACACACATACAGAAAAGTAAAACAAATCTGTGTTTGAACAAAAGAGAAAAGCCAGGTCGTGGTGGTACAGGCCTTTAATCCCAGCACTCAGGAGGCAGAGACAGGCAGATGTCTGTGAGTTTGAGACCAACCTGGTCCACATAGTAAATTCCAGGACAGCCAGGATTACACAGAGAAACCCTGTCTTGAAAAACCATAAACAAACAAAGAACAAATAAAAGGCTACACAACATCACATGTTGGAGAAACTGTAATCATAGTATGGAAGACATGTTTTCTAGGGAAAACAAAAACATTCTGTCATTTAAAGGATAATTATTTCTCCTTAGCACAGCTTTGGTTAAGTCAGTCTTCCTGAGGGCTAGTCTCTTGGTCAGGTGACTGACAGGCCCAGCTAAATTAACTCTGGAAGGAAGAGACAATGGTATTTGATGTTTTAATCTTGGGTGCAGATCAGAATGTCGTGTCTCTACTCAAAACGTGGGTTTTTGTTATTGTTTTTTACCAGGAGGAAAAGCTTTTCTTTAATGGGCCTCACCAGAGCCCTGAAATCCCTCTTCAGTACTCCCCAAAACTACTGTAACGTTCCTCATTCCAGACTTACCCCTAGAACCATTTAGGAGATGAGCTGAGACTGGGGGATTAGATATTTTTAAGTAGCAACCATGTAGCTGATGGGTTATCTCTGCTGATGAAATAAGCCAATCCAAGCCAGATTAAAAGTATGAAAAGGGCAGGTTTATTTGGGAACTGAAGCTCTTGGGTGAATTCAGCAGCCTGAGGGGACAAGGTCATAGGATGTCACACCCCAACTATGGCGGGCAGGGTTTTTAAGGATTATAGGCATGAAGGAAGATGACTTGTCTGCACCTCCTGGCCTTCAGAGACTGGTGGCTCCAGGTGAAGGGGTTGGGGCAGTCCTCAGAAATGCCAGGAATGTGGAGGCTTTTCTCAAAGGAGGCCAGGGTTGAAGAGAAAAAGTGGGGTTTACCAGATGCTGTGGAGGAGGGGAGGGCAACTGAACAGTAGTTCTCCTCAATCTTGGCTGATGACCTCATCAAGGTGAAAGCAGCCACATGGCTGGCAGCCATATTTGCTAAGGTTAAAGAGTACATGTCATGTGACTTCACCATTTTAAGAGAATGCATAGTATAAAGCAACAATTATTCAATTTCTTAATCTTACTGAGCCCTCTGCTTGTGAGTGTGTCTTGTTTTTAGACTAAGAAAACAACAGGTCTTCAAAATATTGTGGGTTAGTATGGATTTTTGTATATAATAATAGCACTTAGGGTTGGTAATTCAATGAAGTTTTCAACTCAAATTTTTATGGCTCAAACTTAGCAGGGATAAAGCTCTAAAATCCTAACCTTATATAAGCTTGCTAATGTATAAATTTCTTATTTAATGACAAGTTTTATTTAGCTTCCTATAAACATTTTCAAAGTTAAGCCTAAATCCTAAAATCACATATACTTACTAGATTGATGGTGTTGTGCCCGATTTGCGAGACCCCAAAAGGCCACAAGAAGTCTAGTCCATTGCAAAACACATGAGGATTTTTTTATTACAAGCTGCAGCTGGGGCTCAAACACCCTCACTGCCATAGTGGTTGAGAGCAAAGAGTCTCGTGCTCAGGTTAGGTGGGTGATTTAAAGAGTCCAGTCTCTCCCAGTGCTCCCAAAGCAGGGGGATTCCTGCCTGGCAAGTGTCTATTGGTTGAAACACAAAAGAAGATATTGCATTTTGAATTGATTAACTATAGAAAGGCCACCAAAACCATTAATGGTCTGGCTTCCCTTGTTTGGCTATCCTAGGGGAGAGGGGCCAGTTTCCTAGCAACTGTATCTCCAGTGGGCAGGAAAAGAATGTGGTAAGGCTGGTTCTTCCCTGCAGGTGGCTGGACTGTCTCTACCTGTCTGGCCTTTGTTCAGGCTTTTGCTTTAAACTTTAAACCAATACCTCTCCCCCCAAAAAATTAATTTTTAATTCTTTGGTCTCTCATTCCCCACTTCCCATGATCACTTGAAGACCCAATCTTGGGTCCTCCAGATTTACCTTTCTACTACGGGATCTGTATCATTAACTATATTGCTCCCAAGCACTCCTTCATGAAAGCCATCAAGGAATTTAAAATACAAGGCCCAAAGGTAAAAATCAAAATGAGTAGGATGAGGAGGGGTTCCATCAGGGTGGATATAAGGGTAGTGAGCCAAGGAGAACTATTATACCAGGATTTAAAGCATCCTCTGGAATCTTCTTTTTCTAGTGTCTCTCCAGGCTTTTTGTTCATTTGCTGCTCTAGCTAAGCAGGGCCCCAAAATAATAGCTAATTTCAGGGAGCCCCTTTTGACTTAGCATTTCAGCCTCTTAGGTGGGATTTTGGGCAAAGGTCTCTTCATTTGAAACTGCTTCAGTTCTGTCAATAGGACCATTGGCATCAGGGGCTAGGAAGGCTGTAATGCCAGCCAAAGGCTGGACAATGGGGCAGTCCTCAGAAGCGTTTGGTTAGTTGAGCCACCTGAAGAGGCAGGGAGCAATCATGTCAGCTTCTAGCAAGTCTATATTTCAGCTTGCACTCTATAGCTGATCCCAAAATACATATTCTGTCAGCCAAGTGAAAATCTGCTTAGACAAATTCAGACTAGAGACAGAAGTTAAAATTTGTCTAGTAATTAGGGAAAGTGAGGAATCCCAAGACCAAGGGAAAAACTCATTGGAGTCCATTTCAGTTATGCCAGATCCATGTCTCATGAGTTTTTGGTTTCCTGAAACTCATATTAGTATCACCATTATATTGCGATCCATACTTTAGAAAAAAAGTTAATAGGTGTCTATAAGACATCAGGAGTAGACTCATGCCATTAAGACCTAGTAAAAGCTATGGCTTTCAGGTCAGATATACACATTAGACAGATGTTTTTAGCATGATGAGACACATCTTTAAGTCTATCTCCAGAAGACAACCAAAAGGAAATTAAAATCTCAAGCTTGTGACTAGTTAATAAGCAGTCAGTGTTCCAAACAGCTTATTAGAACTCTACTGATCAGTGTCATAACTCTGAACTCTGGGGAACATGGGTTGGGCAGGTAAGCAAGGGTGGGGCCAGGGAGGAAATTGTCCAGGACTGCTCCTGGCCAGACAGCAGCCACTACTGAGCGCACTTTCATTGTGAGCAGGGCAGGCTGCCAGGCCGCACGAGCTTGCCCCTGGCTAATGGGACAAGCTGCTTGAAATTTAACCACACCCAGTGAACTTACAGATCCTGAGATAACTACTATTCACACAATAGTCTTAAGAGACTTTTTGAGAGCAGAGCACAGAGAAATCATAGCAATAAGATTTTTTAAGAGTGGGAAATAGAGCCGTAGAGATAAGAGTGGCAGAAGTTGTCACTGTTGGGGATCCTTAAGCAGGCATCTCTATGGCCAGCCCCTAGGGACCTGGCAAATGGGACATCAGGCATCTGTGAGGCCACCTACAGACCACCTGCACATGCTCTGGGTCACCTTATAAGAGAACTCACACCACCATCCCTTCTCTCTTGCCCTACCCAGAGATGGTCTCTGTGACCCCTTCCCCTTTCCCTTAATAAACCTCCCATGTGGAACCAATTGCATGGCATGATTTGTGAACCCATCATGTAACTTTGCTGCACAAGCCTAACAGTTACAATCTATGAAAATTTGGAAATCAACAGCACCAATTTTGGTCTTTGATTTGTACTGAGGCCAAGCTGTAAAAAGAAAATCTAAGTCTGTGGAGGAAAAGAGAGGGGGGTCACAAAATGGAAAACCATGTTGGGAGAGGGAGGAGCTGAAAGCTAAGGCTGCGGGGTTGTAGATGGGGCTGAGCAAGAATCCAGGGGGAGGGAGCTAGGAAGAGTCTTCAGTAGAAACCCAGACAGGTGTAGACAGTTGCTCACATGGTGGGTGGCCCAAGAGGAGCCAGAGAGACACTTCCTCCCAAGTGGGAGGAAGCAAGGAAAAAAAATCCCAGGCTGCCATAGGTGGAACTGCAGCTCCTGGGGGAGACAAGAGCCAGTAGACGGGAGAGAAGAAAGAGAGGGTCTCAATATGGAGAAGAAAGAGCAGGAGAAAAGGTATTCATGTGCCCATGGAAAGGGCAGCAGATCAGAGCCCAGAGAGACAAGAGCAGCAGGTAGAAAGTGGGTAGAGGGAAGCAGCAGCTGAAGAATCAGACTCTAGGATTTGGAACCAAGTTTCGTGGGTAGCATATGCCATCTTAAACAAACAAATGATTTGTACATACTTTAGGAGAGTCAGATAAGCAGCTTGGATCAGAATGGCCAAGTTCCCCACACGAAAACTCATTATACCACTTTTGGGTTTTGGCACCAAATGAATGGGAAGGAAGGAAGGAAGGAAGGAAGGAAGGAAGGAAGGAAGGAAGGAAGGAAGCAAGGAAGGAAGGGACTTGACTACTTATACTTGACTACTTATAGGTTTGGTGGAGGGAAACATTTATTACAGACTTGTGGGGGGGCAAAGTCAGAGCTGGGGACATCTGGAGAGTCCAGAGTAGACATGACCCTAAGCCAGGCCATTTTGGGAAGGGAGGAGGGAAAGGGAGAGGGTAGAGAAGGGAACCAGGCAGCAGCCAGGAGAGTGAGTAACCAAACTGGTGGGATAGTATAGGGAAGAGTGGCCCAGCCCCCAGGGTCCCAGAATTTAGGGTAGGGGATATGGTGTGCCAGCCAGGAGGACCTGTAACAGGTAGGGACTGAGGAATGTAGGAAGAACCTGTTGGCCAGTGTCTACTTTGATATGTTAAGTCACCTTGGAAGTCCTCAAGGAGAGAGTTAAGGATGGTAAATACCATAATACAAGGCATTAGGAGCCTATTTAATGCTCAGTTAGATAGCTTGAAAATGGAAGCAGAAAATGAAAACCTAAATGACTCAACTGAAATTGACTCAATAACGATTATGATTATCATTTTAACATGTCATATTTTATCCTTAATAGCCATAGTGGTTTTCTGTACCCTCACAAAAAAAAAAAAACAAAAAAACAAAACAAAAAAAACTTTAGAGATACAGGAAAAAGAAAAATATGAAAAATGAATTGATAAGATACAAGCCTTAGAAGAAAAACACTCAGAAACAGAGGAATTTAGACAAGAACCTACCATGCCACCACATGATGAAACTGAAAAGGGGTTGTCCATGGTTGTTTGAAAACCAATCTTAGTTTATCCAGTTACTATATAAGATCTACCAGGAGATGACAGGTATCACCAAGGTTATAATGAATTTAAATGGAATCTTATAGACATATTAGATTTGAGGAGTTTTGAGGAAGTAATCATTTCATATAGTATGCATTCATCCTATGTGAAGCAGATATTAAAATCAAGGGGACCTCAGAACAGAATTATCCCCTAAGACTAGAAAGATTTGGCAACAGCAATATTGGAAGCTGATCCTTGGTTACAACGGTGAACATTGTGGAAAGAGGAAACTAGGACCATAGAACAATGACATAAGGCTATAGGAATTAACATTTCCCAGGATCAGTTGCTAAGTGAAGCTCAATATGCTGAGTTATAATGGCAACTTGAACTTGATAATCATAACTTGGCACTATACCATTTAGAAGCTTTAAATGATTGAGACAAAATTGAAGACTCGGAAAAGTTATAAAGGCAACTTGAACTTGATAATCACACATTGGCACTATGCCATTTAGAAGCTATAAATGCTTGAGACAAAACTGAAGACTCAGGAAAGAGGTCGGAGTCATTTACTAAAATTACACAAGGCTCAAAAGAAGCCTTCACTAATTTTTTTGCAGATTGACTTCACATGTAAATAGAATACTATCAGATTCAGAAGTCAGATAATGTTAATTCAGAATGCAAAAGGGTGATCAGGCCTTTAAAGGCAGGATCACCACCAAATAGATGAATAGATTAGAAATACAACTGATATTGTATCTCACATTTACAATGCCACTCTGATGAAAGGAGTAATATTTAAAGGTTTTAAGAAAAATCAAAATGTCAGATGTTTTGATTGTGGCAAGCTAGGTCATTTGAAAAGGGTTTGTAGGCAAGGCATTTCTAGGAGATAATGTTACTTCTAGAGATAGCCCAAAAAGAAGGCCCCAGACCTCCAGCATATACAGAAGGTGTGGCAAAGGCCAGCACTGGACTACTGAATAACCCTTTGCCATCTGGAAACACCCTAGGGGACCTCCCATAGGCCCCGATATCAAATTTGATTCAACCCATTCTCTATCAGCATTGAAGAAACTCATACACAGAGCAATTACAAGATTTAATGCCGGTTGTTAAAAACAACACTGCTCTGGATGAAAAAAAGACAAAACAGCTTTAGTAGATGAAACAAGAAATTCAGGAAAGACCACAAAACAAGTATTTTTTGGCACACTGTTATAAATGATCAGAGATCAAAGCTAAAAACACAAATGGCATTGAAATTGAATATTTAGTAGACACAGAAGCATATGTAGCAATAAGTTCACCAAGATCTTGGCATCCATATTGGCCCTTTCAGGGGGTAAATATTCAGCTTTAAGTATTGGAACTTTATCCCAGGTAAAAACAAAGTGTGAGATGAGTCAAGTAGGGCCAGAAGGACAAATAGGAAAAGTAAAGCCATATGTGGCTAATATAGCCATGAATTGATGGCGTGATTGTTGTAACAGTGGAAAGCACAGAGTAAGAGTCCTCCAATCTCAGAGACAAATCACAAAATAAGGAATGTTTCTGAGAAAAACATGAAGAGGTATTATTAAGAAGCCACAAACCATTCAGGCTGCACAGAAGCAGGACAAACAGCTGTTGGTCTTTCAGTCACCAATCGCCCTACAGTTAAAATGGTTAACTGACAGATCTATTGGGGTAAAATAATAGCCTGTGAGAAAAGAAAAGTTACAGATACTAAAACAGCTGCTACAGAAGCAGCTAAATGCTCAACACATTGAAGAATCTACCAGTTCATGGAATTCCCTAATATTTGTTATAAAAAAGAAATCATGAAAATGGATGATGTTAATAGATTTAAGAGCCATAAATAAGATGATTCAGCTCTTTACAACATGGAATCCCATTGCCTTCTTTCTTACCTAAGTCATGTCCTTTGATAATAATTTATTTAAAAGATTGATTTTTCCCAATCCCTTTGCATGAGTACGATAGGGAAAGATTTGCTTCCTCAGTACCAACTTATAAAAGATATCAGAAAGTCTTACCAAAAGGAACATTAAAAAGTCCTACCTTATGCCATTATTTTGTACAACAGCCATTAGAAATAATACATAAACAATTTCCTCAATCTGTAATTTATTACTATATAAATGATATTTTATTGGCCAATTCAGATGCAGATACCTTAGGAAGAATGTTTAATAAAGTAAAGAGAATTTTGCCTTGCTGGGAATTACAAATTGCTCCTGAAAAAAAAAATACAAAGAGGGGATTTTCTCAATTATCTAGGGTATAAAATAGGTTTATAAAAAGTTCGACCACAGAAAGTACAAATCAACAAGAGGCCCCTAGGGAAGAGGTTTAATTCTCATTCAGAAGGGCAAATAGAAGCAGTTGAAGAGAGGGAATAGGATGGGAGACCACCATAGATGCCATCTGAAAGCCTCCACTCAGCAGGGGATCCAAGCAGATGCTAAGACTCACAGCCAAACTTTGGGCAGAGTACAGGGAGGAATAAAAAGATCCAGAGGGGACAAGAGCTCCAGAAGAAAGCCAACAGAGCCAACAAATATGGGCCTGGATTAACTTCAAGAGCTAACCGATTTATTTCAAACTTTGCAAGGTTTTAAGGGCTTAAGCAGTTGAAGAAAATTATCAGCTGAGGCCGAGAGAATTTGCGCGTAGAAATTACAGGATGCGCATGTGGATCACTTGGACTCAAAGCTGCTAGATTGTATTTTGGTTATTCTGCCTCTACTCATTCTCCCACAGAAATTCTTTGTTGTTGTTATTATTTGTTTCCTTATTGTTGTTGTTTTTGAGACAGGGTTTCTCTGTGTAGCCCTGCCTGTTTTTGTAGACCATGCTGGCCTTGAACTCAGAGATCCCCCTGCTTCTGCTTCCTGGAGTGCTGGGATTACAGGCATGCACCAACACACCCAGCTCCCACAGAAAGATAGTATTTTAAAATGGATATTTTTAGCACACAAAAAGAGTAAAAAATTAAAGATCTATGCAGAAAAGTTTTCTGGGTTGATTCGGAAAGGAAAAATGAGACTTCATCAACTAGCAGAAATAGATCCATCAGAAAGTATGGTACCCTTTACTAATGCTGAAATTGCCGAATTACGGGCAGAAAATAAACTTTGGCAAAGAAATTGTAGTAATTTTTGAAGGGAGAGATTAACAACAAATATCCCAAATTAAACAAGGACAACCCTATGAGAATAACTATTATAGTCAGGCTGTGGGTCACACCTTAAATCCCAGCACTTGGGAGGCAGAGGCAGGCACATAAGAACTACAGTGATTTAAATGTAAAAGCCACTTGAAAAAGGAATTTCACTGAAATTCAAAATGAATGTCCTTTGTGATCTAAAAATAAAAACACCTAAACCTTGAATTTAAAAAAGAGAAAAAGAAATATAGGTATATTTATTCATACATACTAATATATATTTAGTTTCAAGTTTTCAAAATAATTTTTTTATTATCAATTGAAAGGCAATACTTTTTCTTTTGCCAACAACAAAAAAAATTGCCCTAGGAAACATAACCTGCCAAAAAATGTGGGGTGTGGGACTGATTCAGGGTGTCCACAGCAGCAAACTCTGCCTCCTGTGGGCTCTGAGAGCTCTTTGCCAGCTGCAGTTTCAATCTGAGGACTCTGGAGAAAGCATACCAGAGCCCAGAGTGTGAGGAGACTCAAGGAGGAACAATGCTGTTCCTGGTTGCTGTTGTGAGACAAGAAGTTGGAGATCTCCTGAAATGAGGACTGGACTGGCTGCAAGGAACCTGAGGACCCTAAACAGCAGGATGCAGCTAAGAGAGAACTGCACCCTTCTCCCAACACTTTCTCCTACCTGGTGTTGGAAGGGATTGGGGTGGAGTAGGGAGAAAAAGATAAACAGAAAAGTTTTTTAGAAGTTCGCCAACAAATGGTACCCAGATATCGGGCTTAAAATAATGAGTAAAGCCACGCAGGAGACAGTAGGGTTTGGAGAGAACAGACCGTTTCAGGGTATGAGCATAACTGTGGCTGCTCCTAACTGTGGCTGCTCCCGCTGGGGTTAGTCCCACGTCACTCCCACATCATTCCCAGGGAGAGTCTCTGGTCTTGTTTCATTGCAGAGTTGGCAATGAAAGTAGAAAACTAGCAGGTAGAGGTTGAAGTGTTTAGAAAGCAAGAAGCGTCATTGGTAAAATACCTGAATTCGCCACAACTGCCGCCTGGCCTGCTCCGCGCACTTCGATGTCAAGGTCCCACAGCCTCTGGACAGGCTGGGGAGCCAGAAGGCTGTACAGGCGAAAGGCCTGCTTCAAGAAAACAAGTTAAACTTGAGCAAACTGAGCTTTCCCAGCAGCTGCCAAAACTTTCAGATCTCGAAATGCTCAGTGCGGCCTCAGAGCTTAAAATGGCCAGTGCATTAACTCAAATATGGCAGTTTCTGCCAGAAGTGAATGAGCCATTTCTGGCAGCAATAGGTTGTCTGCAAGAGCATCTGGGTAACTTCTGGCTGTTAGGAATCCAGCTCAAGGCTCAACAGCAGAAAGTATGTATCGGTCTAGACAAGAACAGCCAAAAGTCAAGGAACCCAAGGACCCCAACCAGCAGGAAGCAGCTGAGAGAACTGTGCCACTAACCCTCTCTCCTACCTGGTGTTGGAGTGCTGGAAAGGACTGGGGTGGAATAGAAAAATAGAAGAAACATAAACAAAAGTTGTTTTTAAAAGTTGTTTTGTTTTTTAAAGTATGCCAACACAAAAACAAAACAAAACAAAAAAACAAGTAGGACTCAGGCATGGTGGCACACACTTGGTCAACAGCACTCAGGAAGCTGAGCAAGTTCAAGACCAAGCTAGGCAACATGTCAAAAGCCCTGTTCAAACAAAGTCTTCCACTCCCCAAAGTTAGCAATAGCTATATTATAGGAGTGGGCTACTTGTGAGCTATTTGATTATGTGTTGGTTTATTGCCTGCTTACATCAAAGGACGGACAAGGTTGTAGGAGCCCCTGGAACTGCAGCTAAAGACAGTTGTGAGCCACCATGTTGGTGCTGGTAACCAAACCCCAGGTCCTCTGCAAAAATAGGTGTTCTTAACTGATGAGCCATTTGTAAACGGAATTCTAGAATCATCGTATTTAGGGTACATTAGAATGAAACAGTGGTTTTCCTGTATGTAGGGTAAACATCAGAATGAAGCTATTTTTTTTTTTTTTTGTAAGTACTCAGACCTTGAAAAAAAAAACCTTTGTAGAAAACTGTGATTGTTTTCTGTTACCTATGGAGTAGTTTTTCTCAAGGAGCTCTACAGTCTTTGCATGTCTTTGGTCACAAGATACTCCTGGCACACCTGGAACGTCTTGCATTGGACAATAAGGACTGAGGTCACAAGGGTGAAATGTTTTCCTTCAGGAAACATAAATTAGATCTGAGACTTAGGTATGAGGAACTTGTTTTACACAAAAGCTATCGATAAATAAGCTTCTGTGGGTCCAGAGGCTGATCTCCCTGCCAGCAAGGCCTTACCTCCTGCAGTATCTCTTTCTCCAGTCAACCCATGAGACTCAACATTACCACCATTTCTCCAGACCTAGTTGTGAGCTCTTGATATAAATTGTTTTACCAGACATGGTGGAGGAAACCTGTAATCCCAGGAGACCAGGGGTTTGAGGCAGTTGGTGGTCACATCTAGTTCAGGAAACAGAGCTAGATGGAAGCAAGGTAGGCCAATTGCCCTCAGGACCCATCAAGCGCCCCTCCTCTGCCAGCCATGCTATTAGAAAATAACTTCATTGTCTACAAAGAAACTCACAGTGAAAATAACTCAACAACGCACTTTCTTTTCGTAAGCACAGACACACTGGAACCCAAACGAGGCTGTGAGGACCCACGGCCAAGCTGGCCAGTCTTTCGTCCTCCACTCAGGTGGTGACTATGTCTAACCCCATCGGCCGGCTAACTTCACAATCTGATCGGCTAACTGGCTCAGGAGAGAGGAAGTGCAAGGAATAAGGCCCTTGCCAGGATAACCACCTTTGACGAGGGAGAAAAAAAGCTTTCACAAGGGAACCTCCCGCAAAGCACCTGCACCTTGGGCACCAGCTACTCAGGCACAGCCTTTGAGGACATTATGGACTTAAACCATAACCAGCGGTTTCTTAGATTTTAGAATTTTTCAACCCCTTCATGATCTTAGAACTCGAGCCATCTGTATCCAGATATTCCTGATCTTTTGTCCGTGCATGAGCATTCCTTAAGGCCAGTGCTCCCCTCCCACTGCAGCTCTGGAGATCAAGCTCGGGCCATCAGGCTCATGGGGAAGTGCTTCACCCAGAGACATCTCACCAGCTGGTTTCGGCTTGTCTGTCTGTTGGGGTGGGGGTATATGTGTGCCTCGCTACATGCACAGCTGGTTTTGACTTCCATCTTGCTGATGCAAGGTCCTCTCTGCTACTATACTGTACTGGTTAGTTGGGCCTAGCCGCTCCCAAGCAATGCTGACTCTCTTCCTCCCATTTTTCAGCGAGTGCTGGGGATTATATGTGCACACCACATCTGGATTTTAAAAAGGGTTTCAAAAACTAAAGTTTTGTGCTCTGGCTTGCAGTTATTTGCTTTTACTAGCTGAGGCATCTCCCCAGCTGTTTTCATTTTTTAGAACAGGGTTTCCCTCTGAAAGTCATGGCAGCTTGGAACTCTTTCTGTAACTGTCTTCTCGCCTCGGTGATTCAGTGATGTGATTACAGGAGTGTGCCAACAATTCTGTCTAGATCGTTTTTTTCTACACAGGGTCTCTATGTAGTCTTGGCTAGCCTCAAACTCAGAGATCCACCTGCCTCTGCCTCCTGAGTGCTGGGATTGAAGGTGTGTGCCGCCACCACAGCCAGCAATCATTCCTTAGCTCTGCTCTCCAGCCCTACCAAGCCACTCCTGCACCGAGCTCTCTCGGGAGACAGGCTCCGCACCTACAGTCTGCCCACTCCTCTCAGCCCTTCACCCTTCACAACCTCAACCCAGACAGCATCCCAGAAGCCACTCTGCCTTGACTCCTTGCCTCTGAAAGCACAAACTTGTTTTGGGGTTTCTATTGCTGAGATAAAACACCACAACTTAGAGGAGGAAAGGGTTCGCCTCATTATTACATTTATGTATTTATAACACTACATTACCAAGGAAAGTCAGGGCAGAAACCTAGAGGCAGAAACTAAAGCCAAAGCCAGAGAGGAGTGCTTCTAACTGGCTTGTTCCCCCTGGCCACCTTGGCCTGCTTTCTTATACAACCCAGGACCACCAGCCCAGGAGTGGCACTGCCCACAATGAACTGGGCCCTACATCATTCACCAGTAAGGAAAATGCACCACATGCTACCCACAGGCCAACCTAGTGGGATTTTCTCAGTTGAGGCTCGCTCTCTCAGGTTAACTCTAGCTTGTGTCAAACTGACATAAAACTAACCAGCATACCACTACACCAAAAGCCTCAGCCACTGACTGGCTCACAGGTGGCCATGTGACCCAAGGTACATCCTGTGGACTCAGGAAAGACTCTGGGTTTTGAGCTGGATGCTAGCCTAAGACCAGAGATTCCCAAGAAAATGAGTCTGAAACTGGAAGAAGCAGGCAGATCAAGACAGCTCTGGCCCAGAGACATGACTGACAGGAGCCGCTTTTCCCAAGAGCTCTTGTAGGCTCTTCTGTTCCCAGGGACTTGTGGATATAGAATCAGTAGTCAAGGTTTTTTGTTCTCATGGTTACTAGAAATACAGGTGGGCAGGCAGAGGTCAATGCGGTGCCTCACCCCAACCTCTATTCCAGACTCACATGTGCACACAAACACACACCCTTCACAGCACATGAGCACAGACCCCCTTCACCCCTCTCAGAGACTGGAGAACACTGTCCTGCTTAAAGACAGGACATGTCTTGGCACACAGTCAGAGCCCTCACTATGGCTGTGGAGAGCCAGTTTGTCACCTAAATGTGAACCAGCACTGTGTACCACTTCAGCCCTCAAGGATGCAAATGACAGCCAGGTGGGGAGGGTGCCCAGCCAGGAATCTGGCAGGCGCAGGCTGCTCAGGAAAGGCCGGCTCGCTCTAGGTCCTGTGGCAGCACCCGGCCCTTCTTACGGGCCTTCTGCAGCCGCCGCTCAGCCCGTGCAGCCTTCTTCTTGCGCAGGTTCTGGCGCCGCTTGTCCTGCCGCTGCTGCATCTTCTCCACCACATGCTCTGAGCGCTTCTCCCACCTGCGCTGCCGCTGTGCCCGGCGCTTCTCCTTGCGCTTCAGGGCCTCCTGCAGCAGTCGCTCATTGTCGCGGATCTTCACACCCTCGGCCTTGTACAGCAAGTTGGTCCACTTCATCTTGGCCTCCAGCTCCTGGGCCTTGCCTGCATCCTGGTCTCGAAGCTCCTCCAGGCGGCCCTGCCTTGCCTGCAGACGCTCCAGCAGCTGCCTGTAGTTCCTGCCTGTCAGTGGTGTCAAGTTCCCTTTCACCTTCTGCCGCTTCTCCTTCCTGCGCTGGGCCTTGCTGGTTGGCTCTTCTTCAGTCACTTCCACCTACAGGAAAGAGGCATATCAATGAGATGGCACACAGTACCTCCCTCCCCATCTCACCAGTGACACAGACCAATGACAGAGCTTTTGTCCCCTCAGATGGGAGTCATTAATACCATCAGCAAGGGGCAAAGTTGGGTCAAAGGCCCTCAGCCCAGCAGCCCCTACCTTATTAAAGATCAGCCCCGACTCCTGTAGCTCCTTGCAGGCCACTTGTGGGGGCATCTTGGCTGGTTCCTCTTTTTTCTCAGCCTCTGCAGCCTTCTTCTTTGCTTGAAGCTCCTTCCGCTTCCTCTTCTTCCGTTCCCTCTCCTGTTTTCTCCGCTGTCTTTTCTCTAGAGAGGCAGCAGACAACTCCTTGGCATTGCCCTGAGGGTGAAAGGTGGAAGGTTCACCCGTCAGGGTTCTCTCAGCTCGAAGTCCCCGTCTGCAAAATGGCTGAACTGCAGGCCACAAGTCCATACTGTCCATGTTTCACACATCATCTTGCATATGGTCACCCACTGTCCTAGACTTCAGATAGAGTGTCCACCCTATATATTCTGCTCATGATACACACAGGTTGAATGCTCTCTGCATACCTTCCTGTGCCATAGCAAGAGAGATCACTGTGTATCTGACCAACGCAGGCCTGTGCTACAAGGACAGAGGACCTTGAGCCTTTCTTTATTTCCAACCCCCCACCTTAGGAACCTGGAAAGAGTGACTGGCATATCCTGGGAGGGTGAGAAGCTAAAGCTCAAGAAAAGTGCCTTAGAAAGGCAGACAGGGAAGCCAGCACCGTGCAGCACAGAGGCTTGTCGGGTCACCTCATCTCTGGACACCGAGGTTTGGAGGGACAGTTCAGGCTGCACTGTACCCATGTGGCATATGTAGAGTCAGCTACCCAAAGGAAGGAGGCCACACTTCTGAGGGACACAGAGCTTCCAGGAGGCAGGTGACCTTACTCCAAGAAAGGAACTACACCTCAGCCAAAAAGTGTGCCCCACAACCCACCTGAGCACGGAAGTAGGAAGGGAAAACATGCTACAAGCCTGCTCCAGGTGCTCAGGAGGACTGCCCATTTACCTGGCCCCGGGCCAGCTGGATTTTCTCATGCAGCCGCTGTCGCAGGAAATCCAGTGCAAAGACAGAATCAGGTGCTGCGCCTTGGCAATCTGCAGGGAAGGAAACGAGGTTGAAAGGGGCGCTGTCTCTCCCCCTCCCCAGCGCCACTCGTGGATCTACCAGGCCATCAGTGAGTTCTATCCCAGCTACTTTAAGACAGGTTATCAACAACAGCATTGTGAGATTGATCCCTATGGTATTAAAAAAGCAAACAGTACCTTGTCATCTGGCTGTCACGCAGCATAGGACCATAAGCTCTTATTTCCTGTTTGCCATCTTGCCCCTATGATCTCACTTGAAAGTCTTGTGTCATCACCATAAGCCTGCTAGTACTTTTGAGCAGGGGGGACATCTGTGTCTAAGCCCATCCTGACCCTGACCATGCATGTCCTGAAGACCCTCACCTTTAGAGGACCCCAGGGAGCTTGAGTTCTTCTCTTGTTTGGATTCCACTGGTTGCTTGGCCCTTGAAGAGGTGGGAGACTTCTTTGCCAGGGGTTTAGTCTTTTGCTCTGTAGCTTTCTGTTCCTGTTCCCAAGATTTCTTTTGTGTTTTCTTCCTTTTCTTTTTTGGGGGCCTGGCAGCTTCTGAGCCTTTTGTTCTGACAGCTGAAATGCAAGACAAGCTGAAGCCCTTCGCTCTGGCCAACTCAGTAAAGAAGTCCGGCAAGTTACTAATCCCAGTGATGTTTCACACTTAGAGCCACCTAGACAGCAGGTGGCCACACATCTGTAATCCCAGCATTTGGAGGCTAAGGCACTAGGAGGCTAGGCTGGGCCACACAGTGAAATGCTGCCTCAAAATAAATAGATAGATAGATAGATAGAATTAACACCTTTTAACAAAAACCCAAAATACACTCACAGACTTGAGCCACACAAAGTCTGGCTTCGGGGTGGTTATCACATTACCTCAACATAAACACCCACTTCCAGGAATAAATGATGGCACTGCCCCAAACCGAACACTGGGTTCATGTGCAGCAATCTCTTCCTAACTAAAACCTTCTATCTTGAGGGAAGCTCTTTAAACTTAGAAACTAAACACCAAGACTTCAAGGAAGTCCCTGAAACTGACCCAACTCACTGGCCCTGCCCCATCCCTAAGCACATAAGAGGAAGGCTCAGCAGCACTTAGTCAAGCAGAAGCACACAGAACAGACGCTCTCCAACCTGTTGGGCTGCCTCATGTGTTATGCACTCCAGGTTTCCAGCTTTTGTGATCCATCAGCCACACTGTGGTGGGCTTTGGTGATACAGCTGTTTTTAAATTATTTCTGTTCCTATAAATCACCTTGATAAAGCTCAGTGGTTCACCAAGCTGTATCAGTATTCATACTTTGGCCTGTCACTGGTTCTGTCAATGAGAACTCTTGGAAAGAAGCTGTGCCTGCAAAGACTGACTCTTTAGAACTGCAGTGATGTGGAGAGGTTGGAATGTTGTAGGTCTGGAGGCTAATTACCTTACCTCAGGTTAGCTTTAGCCCCATGAACAATCCGTTCCTCGCCACCTCTATGTGACTTATTAGCGTTTTGGAATCTATTAACTTGGCAGAACAACCTAAAAGTTAAGAATCATCAGCACCCGGTGTGGTGGAGCGCACGCACCTTTAATCCCAGCACTCCACTCCAGAGGCAGAGGCAGGCGAATCTCTGAGTCAAACTGGTTTTGGACAGCCAAAGCTACAGAGAAGCCAAGTCTTGAAAAACAAAAAACCATTTTCCCTTGGAAAATGAAATTTGGGGCAACCTGAATCCACGTTCCCAGGCAAAGATCATTCAAAATAGCCTCCAGAGTGAGCTAACTATTCTGCTTAAGATGAGAGCTGTGGGTTTCTGGTTATCTTGGCTGAGTAGATGCTTGTGTCTTCCCACAAGGTATCATACAAGAGGCCTCACATTAGGCAAGTGCTCTAACAACAAATCATACTTCCAACCCTCTTTTTCCTGAGTTTATTTTTATTATATTTTAGTCATGTGCACAATAAATGAAGGTGTCCATGGAATAAAAAAAGGGGCGGGGGATGCTGGAACCAGTCTAGTACTCTCTCAAGATCTGTCGGTAGAGGTAACTGTTGGGCCATCTCTCTAGCTTCCTCTTGTTTGTTTAGGTAGTATCTCAAGCTGGATGGTATATGGTATAGCACACACCTTCAATCCCAGCAGGCTGGAGGTAGAAGCAGGTTAATCTGATTTCAAGGCCAGCCCCGTCTACAGAGCCAGGTCACAGGACAGACAGAGCTATAGAAAAACCCTGCCTCAAAAAAACAAACAAAATGACAGTCTCACTATGCAGTCCTGGTCACCTGAAATTCAGAGTGACCTGCCTTGCTTCTGTTTGCCAACCGCTGGGATTAAAGGCACGTGGGCCATCATTGCCAGCCTCAAAAAATTGTTTACTTTTTTATGAGTGTTCTAAGTATGTATGTCTGTGCATCAAGACAGTGCCTGTGTATCAGGTGTTAGTGAAGAGGGTGTCAGAGGCCCTGGAACTGGAGTTAGAGACTGCTGTAAGCTGCCACGTGGAAACTGGGACCCGAACCTGGCTCCTATGCAAGAGTAACAAGTGCTCCTAACCGCTGAGCCATCTCTCCAACCCCTCTCTATACTTTTTGGGAGGATTTCCTGAAACTGCCCACGCAGAGGTGATATCTTTGTAGACCTGAGAGGCCGGCGGGCCTTGACCCCGAGGTTCTTCTCCTCAGCCTCTCCACTAACCAGGCCCAGCTGCAATTAACTTTTCATGATCTAAGACTCCCACTTAGAACGATGAGGAAATGTTAGCATTTTAAACTAAAGGGTGAAAAATGGAGTGTGCGTTCTTTCAACACACGAAACACATACAGGAAAGAACTCAGCTACCTCTTCAAACTTCCAGTAGCAAGCACGTTTTCCTTTCCGTTCGAGTTGGTAGTTCCCTAACAACCTTTCCCTCCACCCGGGCGCAGCGCCCTCAGAAACCGTAGCGGTCCCCACCAGCACCCGCTCGCTCTAGTAACCGCGTGGAGGGCCGGGATCCGACCTAGGTGTCCACTCCCAAAAGCTCCCTTACCACACTTGTTCCTCTGCCGCTCAGGGCCAGGCGGCGCGCAGATCTTCTTGGCTAAGTCCTGCAGATAGGCATCCTTGGCCAGCAGAGAGGCCATGGCTGGTAACCTGGACTGGCGGCCCTAAGCCCAAACGGAAGCACCGTGTACGCAGACGCCACCAGCCGGGCGACCGATTGCCAGGCCTGCTCAAACCGGAACTATCTCATGCGCAGGCGCCTAGCCAATGGTCGCTTTTTGCTCGGGAGCACCGGAAGCCACCACCCAACTATTTGCGGCAGGTCAGGCAACCAGCCTCGGAAGCCACAGAATACTCGTTGTCAATCCTGAGCTCGATTAGCCAGGCCTGAGGGGCCGGCTAGTGCTAAGTCTGGAGGCGTTCCTCTGAAAGATGCAATCTGCAACGCAAAAGCGTACAGGTTCCGCCAAGCTTCCGGACCCCATCCCGCCCTCAGCGCCCGGCTATATCAGCTTGAAGCCTAGAACCCGGCCGGTAGGGGATACCCAGCCCCCACGGCCACTCCGGCCACATAGAACACGGACCAGCCCATGTTCTTCGTAGAGCCAGGACGACTACTTTCAGGATGGAAGCCTGCTGATGGTAGTTAGGAGTTAAGAGGCTGAAAGCATACACCTGGCTCAGAACCATGGTTTCTGCATGTCAGTGATGAGCCTAGTACTGAGAGGCAATGGGGTCTGAGTTCCTAGTTGTTTCTGCCACCTAACTTCAGGCCTCAAAGATTCAGGCATGACAGATAAGTTGGGATGGCAAAAACAGCTGCTGCAGTTACACAGTTTACAGTAAAATCAGACTTTTTCATTCATTTACCAAATAATAGATGCTGGGGCCGGGGGTAGATACCCGGGAACTCAAGGTGGCGCAACTGCCCAAGAAACACAACGCCAATCTTGGACTGTTCGGGAAAGAAAGATGAACAACACAAAAACGTGATGTTTTATTCAAGTCTCATCATAAAAGTCGCAAAGTGGAAATGGTGGCAGAATCCAGAAAGATGCCCTGGCTAGCTGCCTCTCACAGTCTTGCTCGGACTGTCAGCTGTGGCACAGACATTTGGGTTCCAGGCCCCAGGCAGTGGACAGGGCTTTATATAGGAACCTGAGCCCAAGGATGGGTGGCTGGACTTGACTAAAGTCCACTGAGCACCTCAGTTCTAAACAGGAGCCGAGGCTGTCTTTCTATCACCAGTTACCCTCCTTACTCAAAGTCCTCAATGGGAAAAAGTTCCCCTGACAGACAGGAAGGTAGCTATTACAGATGAAAGGCCAACTGCCCAGAAATAACTGAACAACATTCCCAACTATCATGGGGAACTGGCCTCATTATTCCGGTGGCTACAATGGCTCCTGAGCACAAAGTCCCCAAGTGGGAGCCAAGGGCTGAAAAAAGCTACACTGAGGAGGGCATCCACAGGCCTTCCTTTCTGAAGAACTCAGGCCCTAGGGAGGGCTGCCTGAGAAGG
Organism: Pachyuromys duprasi; assembly: GCA_028658305.1. NCBI lineage: Eukaryota > Metazoa > Chordata > Mammalia > Rodentia > Muridae > Pachyuromys > Pachyuromys duprasi. The sequence goes on along the minus strand of CM053752.1, from coordinate 110,831,845 downwards.
TACCCCAAGAGACTCAGGTGTGTTCCGTGGGGCCAGGGACACCACCATGGGAGTGGGCAGAGGCTGCAGACTGCAAGGGACCAGCACCAATCTCCGGGGACGCCAGAAGAGGGGCTGAGAGGCCATCAGCAGAATCTGTGTCGAGGTCCAGCCTCCAGTAAGCTTCACATAGAGGCAGGTCATTAGCTTCGCAGAGACTTGAGCTTTGCCACCACAAGAAACCCCCAGGAGTGACAGGAGCAGGCAGAGAAAAGCCAGGGAGGGGAAAGCAAGACAGATGCAGAGTTAAGAAATGAACAACACTGGACTGCCTCCCCTTCCTCTCCCCTGTGCTGGCCCCTGTTAAGCAGTTCTGGCCACCCTTGCATCCAAAGATGGTATCAACAGGCCATGTGACTGAGGCAAGCTCACCCCATGAACCACATGTCCTTCCTGACACATGGGGCCTTTTCTTGTCCCTATGGGTCTCCTCCTATCCTGACTGCCCACCCCTTACTAGTAGGGGTAAAATTTTACAGAGCGTTCTTGGTGACAGAGACCTATGTCTGTCCCTACCAGTGTCTTGACCTAAGTGGATAACAAGAACAGACGTCCAAGCATTTCTAACACACCACTGCTCAAGCCCTACAGTTTCAAGCCCCAAGCTTCATGCACTTCATTTCCCTGTGTTACACAGGGAAGACCAGAGGTAAGAGGAGGCAAGGATTATGCCTCAGTAGGCATGGCAGTGGTTACCTGAGCACATCTGTTTCCACAGCTGTCTAATATGTACAAGGCCCTGGCCTTCTCACATGCCTGTCCCCAGCAGTCCCACCCAGAACTAGCCAAGACAAAAAGAGTACCATCCCCAGGAGAGTGGAGGGAAGGCAAAGCAGAAGGAGCAAGCAGTGAGTTTACAGGCAGGAATGGCCATGCAGAGGGGAAGCTAGGCAGCTGGTGGTACTGTGGGCATGAGGCTGATAGGGTCAGATGAAGCCCACTGGCCCCCACACAGAAGAGCCCTGTCATTTAAGGTAATTCATAGGCAGAGGGGCAGCTGCTTTACCACGAGGAATATGGGAGAGATAACTATCCAAAGGGGGCACAGGTTGTCCCAAAAACTCATGCATGTGATACAGAGGCACTGAGGCTTTGGAAACCTAGCACTCTGGGTTCCTGTCTTAGCAATTTCATCACCTCCTCCCTCAACTGCTATGGCATTATCCCAGTGCCCTTGTTCACCTAAACGCCTTTGAATCGGTAGCTGTCTAAAGGGCAGTGACAGGAACTCACCCTGGGTGAGTCTAAGTCTCTGACTTCTCAGGGTACAGAAGATGCTCCCCCTCTTTGCTAAGCTGATGAATACTGGGACCAAGGATAGGCTCAGAACTCTCTGGAAAAGTTTAGAATTGCTCCAGCTGGGCAGTGACACTGAGTCTAAGATGGAAAAACAAGCCTTAGAGCACATACCACAAGCTTGGACATCCGCGGCTCCTGCTGCAGCTTCTGTGCAGCAGCAGCAAATCTACCACCAGGGGAAAAGAGGTTTGCCTAGGAAAGGGTGCTCTGGACAGAACCTTAACTTCAAGCTAAGGGGGTAGGAGCAAGGTCGCCATTCTCCAGCCTCAGTTTCCCTCATATTTCACATTGGACTCTCACTTTCTCAAGGCCTCTCTGGATGGGAAAGTCTCAGGTTTCAGATTCTAAGTGGTACTGTGGAGGGCTAGACCTGCTGCTATGACCCCAGGAGGCTCCAGCTCCATGAATAAGGCTAAGCTGACCAGAAACAGGACATCCAAGTATCCTAGGCCCAGTATTCAAAGGCACTCTGCTTGAGCTCCTTCCTGCTCCTTCCCAGGGTTCCCCACCTCTACAATGTGAGGTTTGATGGCATCCACATGGAACTGAATCTCTGAGCCGGCAGCAAGCAGTGGTGTCCCAGAGAGTGGGCACAGTTATACACCGGGAAGGCAACAAGGTGCTAATCCAGCCTTGGCTGAAATGGCTAGACAGACAGATTTAAAGCAGTAAGGCAGAGACTTGCTGCCCAGGAGGACTTCCTCAACCCCTGGGGGATGCCCTTTTCTGGCCTCAGCCGCTGACACCAAGTCCTGTGTTTTCATCCCTCTTCATTGAGGGGAAGGCCTGGGTACCAGCTGGTGGCTGTTTGTGACTGTCTGTCCATCAAACGCTCTAGTCAGGGGCTCTGCTGCCAAGGAAGACTTGGAGAAACACAAGGCCCTTGTCGGCCCTAGCTGGTCTGGACAGGCAGCATGGGAGTCCAGCCCTATTTGTACCTGGACGAGTAGTACTCCTCCTCCAGCTCATACAGGTCAATGGAGACCTCGTCCCGCAAGGTGATGAGCTTGCGGTCACACTCCTCCTGCAGGGAGCGAAGCTGCTGATTCCGTTGATCGATGGCTTCATTCACAGATGGGAAGTCATTGAGGATCAGGAACTGCTTGAGATCAGATACCAGCTTCATCAGTGACTCGCCAGCGCGGACCTGCACCGTAGTGATCAGGATAAATCTGAGAGGAGGCAGGCAGTAGCCCGGCTCTGTGGAGCTGGTGCTGGGCTGACAGGGGGCTCCCTGGAAGTCTCAGTTTCGTGGTCTGCAGAGAAAGTACTATTCTGCATAGAGCCACCTGAGAGGACAGAGGAGCTGGGGAGGGAAGAGCAGCACCCGCCCCAACCACGGCTAGGCTAAGTTTGCTCATTTCCAGAAGCTTTCCCTCACCAAGCACACTGCTCAGACCTGTGCACTCTACTCAAAGCCAACAGAAGATTATGCCGAGTTTCCGCCTGAATGGCACAAGTGCAAGTTGGGGAGGATTCACTGAGGTCTGTGCCACACATATTGTCATCTGCTTGTATGTGCTGCACAGACACTGGCCTACGGGGCTTCCCCTGAAACATCAAAGGGGCTCACATTTCACGCGTGACTCATTCAGCCATTTGCCCTTTCATTCATAACCAACCTTGGGGAACTTTCATGGCAGCAAAAATGGCTGCCTTGCGACTACCACACAGATCATGGCCATCTGTCTGTTTGGCCCCCCTCCCACTGCCCACTAGGGACAATCTCCTATGGTGTGCTCTGCCCCACTCCAATGTCCCCTTGTTTTCCTTTGCTGCTCCAGACTCCATCCACAACCCTACATGGGTGTCTTCCACCCTGGCCACTCACGATGTTGGCAGCTCGAACGTGCATCTCGTAATTGTCTTGTTCACCCTGAGTAGCCCGCGACACCTGTGTCTCATCCTCAATCTGAGGGCAAAAAAGAACGCCTAGAATCAATATAGGTAGCCATCTGGCTTAGCCTGGCTCACAGGACTCCAATAGCTAACAGCCACCACCACTGCCTGTCTATCAGGACTTCCTGAAGACCCAGCACCCCAGTTCCTATCTAGAGAGCTGGCAATGTCTGCAACCCCCTTTTGTTTTATGGGTGTTTTATAGGTGACTTCATGCCAAAATTGACCTTTTTTTTTTTCTTTTTTCCCCCGAGACAGGGTTTCTCTGTGTAATAGCCCTGGCTGTCCCGGAGTCCTTTTCTGTAGACCAGGCTGGCCTCAGAACTCACAGAGATCTGCCTGCCTCTGCCTCCTGAGTGCTGGGATTACAGGCATGCTCCACCATGCCCATCATAAAATGTATGGTTTTTGTTTTTAAGGCAGGGTCTCTTGTAACCCAAGCTGGCCTCAACTATGTAGCTGAGGATAGCCATGAACTTCTGAGCCTCTACTTCCTAAGTCCTGGCATTAAAGGGCTGTGCAAACATTGATTTGTTCAGCGCAGGGACTGAGCACAGGGCTTTGTGGCTGGGAGGCAAGCACTGTACCACCTCAACAAAGTCCCAGCCAGAAAGTGTCTTTTCAAAGTGACCCTTCCCGGCACCATGTTGAGCAGCTGACTAAGCAAAGTTCTCTCACAAAAAGTCTGAACTGCTGCTCTTAGCTTACAAATGGACCAGCCAGAGACTGACACAGTCCTCAGTGGGCTTAATGCATCTTATAAAGTATTTAACTAGAGCAGCAGCTCTCAGCCTGTGGGTCTCCTTTCACGGGGTTGCCTAAAACCATCAGAAAACACATTTCCATTTCGATTCATAAGAGTAGCAAAATTAGTTATGTAGGAGCAACAAAAAAAAATAATTTTATGGCTGGGGTTCAGCACATGAGGAACTGTATTAAAGGGTCAAACTCATTAATCATCAAAAGAATCTATAGATACAGGAAACTCAGCCCAGGTATCTACTGCCCAGTAACTAAGAGCCCTGGCAATTGGGCTAGAGTACTCTGCTCTACCTGTGCCTGTCATTATTTAGCTCTTCTATTTAGTTGCTGACCTGTTCTTTTAACGCATCATCGTTCCCATCCGCACCAGACGGGTCTGTCACACTGAATGCCCACCCCCGGAGCAGAGTCTAGACCCACGGATCCAAGCCTCAGGGAAAGGCAGTTCCTGCCTTCTCCCATGGCCTCGAACAGCGACCACGCACCTTGGCGGTCTTGATGATCTCGGTGAAGTTGTCCATAATGGACTTGATGTCGTCCTTGAGCCTCTTGTTGTAAGACTGCAGCAGCGTTTCCTTGCTCTGGGGCAGGGCTCTCTGCTGGGCCATGGCGGGCCCTGGGTGAGAGCGACAGTCCAGTCCGAACTGAACCGAGCACTCAGAGCTGGAAAGAGGGAGGTCGCTAGAACGGCTCCCTCCGCGAACACATGCCCCACTGCGGGCCCTTACCGCTCGGGAGTGGAGCACCAACTCCCGCGCGCGGCTTTTGCTCCCGCCTCCCGCTGGCCGCCGCCCGCAGCCTCTCCCGACCCGCCCTAACGCGTTTGGTCCTGCGGGCCTCAGTCAACTCGCAGCCAGGGTTACGCAAGCCACCGATCAGGCCCCGCCCCCGCTGGCAGAGTGAGTGGGTCCTGTCGCTTTAAATTCGAAATCCCGCGCAGGCTCCAGCTCTCGCGATCTCCGAGTACGCTTACATATTACCCACAATTCCACTTTCTTTCTCTCTTCTCTATCCCACCAAGATGGTGAGTGGTTGAGGTCCCGTGCGTTATCCGCCGCCATCCGCCACTCGCTGCCGCCGCGCGCAGTTCTTGGCCGCCCCTGGTGGGTCGGGGCCCTTCACAGGAAGGGAGCGGTAGCGAGCACAGGGAGTGACTGCTGTCCGACCGGATGGCGGGAGATAGGGCCTCACGGGGTTTGTCTCTTTTATCCAGCCGAAGGGAAAGAAGGCCAAGGGGAAGAAGGTGGCCCCGGCCCCCGCCGTCGTGAAGAAACAGGAGGCCAAAAAGGTGGTCAATCCTTTGTTTGAGAAAAGGCCCAAGAACTTCGGCATTGGTAAGTTGGGTCAGAGTGCCTTCCCCAGGACAAGGCGGTGGCTTCACAGCCCTGAGTCAAGCCTTTTGTAGGGGTGGGGATTGGCGTTTACTCCTTGAAAACGGGGCTCGGTTCGTAAACACGCGGACGGTGGCTTTCGAAGGCCACCCTGGCTTTCAGACAGCCAGTGCGGTGCTTCGTCTGTTCTTGCATGTCCTGTGGCGCTTTAGTGAAAGGGAAGTGGCGTTTGTGTGCAGATGATGTGAAAGAATATTTGCTATCAGAAAAATGGTGATGACATTTGAACCACCAAGATCGCTGATGCACCAGTACCTTCCGTAAGTGCCTCATTCAGGCCCGCTCGGTGGAGGTGCCTCATTCGCATTGTCCCTCTTCACTTCCCAGGGCAGGATATCCAGCCCAAAAGAGATCTCACGCGCTTCGTCAAATGGCCCCGCTACATTAGGCTGCAGCGGCAAAGGGCCATCCTCTATAAGCGGCTCAAGGTACCTCCTGCCATTAACCAGTTCACCCAGGCCCTGGACCGGCAAACAGGTGAAGTTCTGTGGCACGTAGTCAGTTTAGTGTTTTCAGGATATGGTTTAAGTACGTCCTTTTTAGAGTGCATGGCACGTTAAAACCGTAATGACTGAGAGGTGCGGCTTCAATTGGAAAGGTGTGCTTGTCGGGTGGATGGGTGAGCTGAGGAGCCTCAGCACCCGGATATAGCTGACAGGGAGGGATTGAAGGGGTCACTGGTAATACCAGAAGTAGTCAAGGTGGGGAAGCAATTCAGAAAGGTCCCCATCGTTGACCTCTGGCCTCATCTGTGCACTTACAAACAAGGGTAGTTTTTGTGGTGAAAACGGGGTCTGGAGCTCAATAGACTAGGTGTGCTTTGAACTGATTGGGTTCTGCTTCTCTCCCAAGTTGCTGGGGTTAAAGGCATGTGCCACCAGTATGATTTGTTTTTAACTTGTTTGCTGTCGATGTAGGTGCATGTTACAGCTAGCTGTACAACGGGTTCAAAAGCCCCTCACAAATATCTAATGCCAGGTTGGAATCTTAACTGAAGTTGTTAAAGAGCCTTAATTGAAGAATGTTTTCCCAGCTACCCAGCTGCTTAAGCTTGCCCACAAGTACAGGCCAGAGACAAAGCAAGAGAAGAAGCAGAGGCTCCTCGCCCGTGCTGAGAAGAAAGCTGCTGGGAAAGGAGACGTCCCAACTAAGAGACCACCTGTCCTTCGAGCAGGTTGGTAGCCCCTGAAAGGGGGGAGGGTAGGGCAAGCTGTGCAATGATGTGTGAATTTCTTCACCTGAAATCACTGTGAAGAGTGAAATCGAGCTTTTTAACCCTGAGTCACAGCATGATGGAACTATCCTTTAGTGGCTATACTTGGGCCCATTGCTCAGGCTAAGTGGTTGTGTGTTCCAGGGGTCAATACTGTCACCACCTTGGTGGAGAACAAGAAGGCTCAGCTGGTGGTGATTGCCCATGATGTAGACCCCATTGAGGTAAGTCTGGCAGGTTTTTAAGCGGAACTGGGACCCTATGTTTCTGGAAGGGTGGGCTCCACTTGGCTAAATTTGAAGAACAGGACTAGACTTGTGTGGCTCTTGCAATGATGTGAATCATTGTCTGAAGTGACCTTGAAGTGCAATTAAGTGAGCTTTTTAACCCTGAGCAGTTGCCACAAAGTAGCAGGGCAGCTACTGCTTCTGCCCCAAACACCTACAACTCATGCTTGCTTCTAGCTGGTGGTTTTCCTACCCGCCCTGTGTCGAAAGATGGGGGTCCCCTACTGCATCATCAAAGGAAAGGCCAGGCTGGGGCGGCTGGTCCACAGGAAGACTTGCACCACTGTTGCTTTCACACAGGTTAATTCGTGAGTATTTGGGCTTGTCCATAAATTTTTGTCTACCCATACCTTACCCTCCCAGCTTTGAGACCATTTGCCAATGATGGTTAAGAATTTCTTCACCTGAATGAACTATGTGGTCATATTGTGTCTGAGGCAAATAATAAATAATTAGGAACTTTCTACTCTTGCTTCCCAAAGACTAACGGGTTTTCCCCCTGCCTTACCAGGGAAGATAAGGGTGCTCTGGCTAAGCTGGTGGAGGCTATCAGGACCAATTACAACGACAGATACGATGAGGTGAGCAGCTCTGCAGAACATGGCATCAGCTGGTGCCTTAACTAAGTAGTTGCATTTGAGTGTCCACTGAGTATAGAATATTGGTACATAAGTCAGGCCAAACTGACTGCTGCTTTTGTCATTTCAGATCCGCCGCCACTGGGGAGGCAACGTCCTGGGTCCTAAATCTGTGGCTCGCATTGCGAAGCTGGAAAAGGCAAAGGCTAAAGAACTTGCCACTAAACTGGGTTAAATGTACACTGCTAAGTTTTCTGTACATAAATATAATTACAAAATTGTCTGTGCCTTTGGTTATTTGGGTTGCTGCAAGGATGTGTTGGAATTGGCCCTGTCCCCTGTAAAATATTCTGAGACCAAGCCAGGTTTTTACAAATCGGAATATTTATTCTATGTGGCAGTCTCAATCGTTAACTTCACAGATGTGGCGTCCGGCGCACAAATTTTTGGAACCACAAATATGATGTGGCTGCACACAGGCCATACCTGTGAAAAAAGGAACTCAGTCTATACTGGGGAGGGGGAGCCAGGGGGAAGGTCAGGTACCAAGGGACAGCAGGACTGACCAGGTGATAATGTACTGCATGTGTTCATTCCGCAAGGTCACTCTTGTTTGCCCTCCTATGGGTCCTCCAGGGATTGTGCTCTCTGCAGAAACAATGGGATTTAGTGTACATCTCGGGATCCTGTCGGCTCCTACTCCACCCTCAACTCCAGGCTTTCCTCTTCAGAACCTGTCAGGTCTCCTATCCCCATACTAAGTGGCAGGATGAAAGCCTGGCCAGGGAAGAAGTGGAGTAGGACAGTAACGACAACATCCAACAGTGCTCTTCAGTGCAGGCTGACTCTAACATACGGAAGTCTGCATCGATGAAAATGGGATCTGCGCCTGTTAGCTTGGCCATAGCCTCCAGGTCCCGATAATGCCAATGATTCTTCTCTGGACTGTTTTCAGGAACAAAGGGCTTCCTGGTTTCTGCCAGCCTCACTATGCCAACTAGGTCTACTTCTCCCGGAACCTGCAAATGAAGGGGAGATTGTCTTTTACAAGAGTCCTGCCAGAGACTGGGTGACTTAAATTGAAAATCTCCCAGGCTGAAGATCCATATATTTTTACCTGGCCTTTCTGCCTGGTCTCAGGATTCACTTTCTTCCTGGGGACAAACCCTCTGTTAACCAGGATGGTGACTCTGGAGCAATAATAAAAGGGTCCCTTTGGGTGAGGAAGGGTTCCAAAATAGGTCACTAATATGGGCAGTTCAACAGAAAGGGCTCTAGTTGAAGGTGATCATCTTCACTGCTAAGCCTCAGTGACTCAACTATCAATGAACTGGCTAAGAAAGCTGCTTAATGTTAAGAGATCTTGGAAATTATCAGGCAGTATTAGTTGGATCTCGTGGATTCCCCAGGGTCATAAGGTTCACAGTGAGGGAACACTGACCAGGCTACCCATGGTCTACTCACCCCAAATCAGAGCAGTGGAAAGGAGTAACTACGTAGGCTCCACTTTCAGTTGAGGATATTCTGCCAGCATCACGGGCCTCTCGGACAGGGCCCACCATGGTCCGAGGCATCATGTACAATTCTTTGGAGTGGTCAAAATGCCCCCTGACCTTCACTGGCCTATACTCCAGATTTTTCAGTTCCATTGGGCTACAAGGAGAAAGGGAAGGGCTTTGGACAAGCCAAGCTTGTCAGAATCAATCAGCTAAGCAGGTTGCAGGTAACAAGCACCAGAGAGGGTAAGAAAGACCCAGGGAAGATCATCAGATTGTCTGGTGGGTGCTCTCAGCAGTAGCCTTTGATAGCAAATGGAAATACGAATCTATTCTACCAGAGCCCAGTATTTTCAAGTAAGTGTGGGTTTCTATAGCTACTTTACATAAAATAACAATGTGAGTCCAAATGCCCTGAGGGACAGACTTTCAAATTCGAGAGAGTAGTACAATAATTAAAGGACACTTTTTACATTATCATCCACCAGTGCTACAAGGAACTATCACTACTATGGGGGATTCTAAAGACCTGCAAAGGGAAATCTGGCACCAAAAACACGTCTTCTGAAAGCTCCTGCTAAAGATCAGAGAAGAGAACAGACACCAAACAGAAGAAGAGTCCCACTGCTGCTGTCAGTGGCACGGGCAGGGTGGGCAGCCACACTCACTCCGCAGGTAGAGGGATGGGCTCAGCCATAACTCGAGACTCTAATTCTGCAATCAGTTTCAGCTTCCATTTCCGACGCTGGACCTACAGAAACAACATGAGGTATCAGTGGGGGCCAAGGCTCAGAGCCACCCAAATTAGACCCCAGTCTTCACCTGCCAAGTCCCCAGGCCAAAAGCAGTAGCAGGGATGAGAAGTAGGAACCACTGGAGAAAAGAGTCGTCCTCTGCTTTACCGGCGGCTGCCTCAGCAGTAGAACTGCAGCACCTGGTTGGCTTCCAGGCCATCCCTGGAAGGATGTTTTACAATATTGGCATGGGGTCAGAAGCCCTAAAACAACTGGGTGGCAAATTCCTAGAGAGGAATTCAGTTATGCACCAGAGAATGTAGGGAAATGGGGCAATTAACAGCACCTGTGCCCAACCCTCTCCCAGTATAATACACCCAGTAGACCACGGGTATGGGCTGAAAGAAGACAGGTGTCCCAACCGCATCCGGGTCTGCGCCCTTCTCACCTGAGCGGACAGAAAGCCCAAGGATACTCCTTTCGGCAGCGCAGAACGGGGCCTGTGGGAAACAGGCCACGGAGCTAAGCTCAGGGACCCCATGCCTTTCAAGCGCGAGCACCTGGCACGGTCCGACCCAGCCCTATTCAACTTCGTGCTAGGTCCTCTTGAGCAAGGATCCTCCCTGCCACTGCTCTACCCTGTGCTAATTTCTCTTGGGCAGTGTCCTTCTGGGCCCCATTCTACTCCAGACTCGGTCCTCCTGGTCCCTCTTTTTGGGCAGGATCCTCCCCGGGCCCGCTCTTACCCAGCCCGCGTAGCCCCTTTTCGGCCACAGCGTCATCCGTCGCCGCAGCACAGCCAGAGCTTTCACAGCAGCCATCTTTGAGCACTTCCGGGATCAAGAAATCTGCTTCCTTCCGGGACGGCGCTCTGCCTCACGCGGTAGCAGCGGCGTCAGATGAGCATTTGCGACCATGGGCGAACCACCTGCTGACGTGCGGGCCTTCCTGCGCCGGCACCCCAGCCTGAGGCTGCTGCCCAACACTCAAAAGGTCGTTAGAAAACCGGGAGGGTCGGGGCTGACAAGAACCGCCTTCTAACAGGCGGTCTATCCACAGGTGCGCTGCTCCCTAACCGGCCATGAGCTGCCCTGCCGTCTGCCGGAGCTTCAGGTCTACACCAGCGGCAAGAAGTACCAGCGGTTGTCGGGTACCTCCTCTGCATTCGATTACGCTGCGTTCGAGCCACACATCGTGCCCAGCACAAAGAATCCGTACGTAGTTGGCCAGCCAGCGCCTAGATGCAGAGCCTGTGCCCCCTGCTCTGAGCATGCGGTGGCCTCCCACTCTGACACTTAGAAGACTAGGGTTTGTGACTCTTGCATGTAGTCACCTGAAGGCCAGGCTAGGCAGTGCCAATTTTACCGTTTGGGGCCCTATCTATGGTTGTGTGGTTGATATGTCCTCATTTGGAACTCTGGGGGCCGGGCCCAAAGCATGCACCTCAGGACAGTGTGAAACTGCAGTTTCTTTTCCTTGGGTGACAATATGGGTCCAGCTGGCCCTTAATCCCAGATACTGAGTGGAATTCTTTGGGAAGCTGTTTCTGAAAGTAAGCCTTTAATCCCAGCATTCAGGGAGGCAGAGGTAGACAGATCGTTGTGAGTTCAAGGCCAGCCTGATCTACAAATCGAGTCCGGGACAGCCAAGGCTACACAGAGAAACCAAGAGAGGGAGGGAGAGGAAAGTAAGCGAATGTAACTTGATTAGCCTACAACTTATTATGTAGCTCAAACTGACATCAAAGCCTGCCTCTGCCTCCTGAGTGCTGGGATTAAAGGCCACCATGCCATTTTCAAAGTCCAGGCACTGAGAGTAAATGCAGAGCATCCCCAGCAGGTCTTCATTTGTTTACAGCGTGTAGCCATGGTGAGAGCCCACAGGTCCGAGTCCTTGGCATACCCATCTGTTTGTCTTGTAGGCACCAACTGTTCTGCAAACTCACACTGAGACACATCAACAAGATCCCAGAACATGTGCTGAGGCACACCCAGGGCCGGAGGTATCAGAGAGCACTTCAGCAATGTAAGTCACCTCCAGAGGCTCAGGCCTTAGGACACATGCCCCCTGCCCCATGAAGACAGAAAGGTACCTTGGCCTTTCTTCATTGATCCTTTGTTGATGTGCTCGCTTGGTCTGGCAGTGAGGCCAGTGGCTCCTGACCTCACCACTGCAAAGCCAGAAGTAGGTGGGAGGAGTGGTATGGACACCTTCCCATACACAGTAGGGACAATCCTAGGACGATTCCTAGCCTGAAGCCACAGTGCTCTAGGACAGGCCCATAGTCATCTGAAAGTCATCAGGAGAGTCTTAGGAACTGTTATCAGGCCCAGGATTGGTGCAAACAGTCCTGTAGACTACAGAGGAGGGGACTTGCTGTTGAAGCCTTGGTATTTTGAGCAGGGAAGGTATCTGTTAGTTGAAGCAGGGTGGGGGAGGGATGGCATTCCAAGTAGTTGAGAGTGGAGACTCCTGTGGTTACCTTCCAGGTAGGCTAGGGAGGGAGAGTGGTTCCAGGCCAGGGGAGAAGAGGTGGGGCCAGTTTAAGTAATAAGGGAGATAAAGGAAGGTCTCCCATCCATGCCACCACAAGAATATGAAGAAAGTGACTATGAGACTAGGTAACTTAGAGGAGTTAGGCAGAGGTAGGCCTTGACAGGGAGGACGGGGATTTCAGAGTGGGAAGGTAAGGAATATACAGGCTGTTTCCTGGAGCAGCACAGCACAGCCAGATCCTGCCACACATCTTGGAACTCCTGGAATTGGTACCTGGGCTGCACATCTGACAGGTGGCAGCTAAGGCTTGGGTGTACATTTGTTAGCTTTGTCATCTGCTGGATTGTGACACAGCGGTGCCAGGCAGGAGAATTATAAAGATGTACCAAAGAGCTGAGCTGAGACCGAAATGAAAATGCAGTGAGGCCACTTCAGGGTGGTGGGCTAGAAGTCACTGTGGCTAAGTGTCCTGCCGAGAGCACTGGGAGGAGACTTCATGCTGCTACTCATGAGGAAGCCACAGTGATCCTAAAAGCAAATGGCAGAGGTGAAGTTGGAAAAAGGCCCTGGAGACAGCAGAGCAGGCAGTTCCATCAGATGCCAGGTCCCAGTCACTGTCACTCTATGAACAATGGTGCTAGACCAAGTGGGAAGTCCAAGCTCAGACTAGTCAGTGCCTCAGTGGTGACCCTAGCTTGGACATTCCCGAGCTCCACAGCCTCTGGGTTGCTCAGCCCTATCCAGGAGGGTATAAGAATCCTGGCACAGTACAGCCCATAACTTATCTCTGCACCAAGAGAGCACCAGTATGATCTTGCTGGTCTCATAGATGAAGAGTGTCAGAAACAAGGTGTGGAGTATGTCCCTGCCTGCCTACTGCACAAGAGGAAGAAGAGGGAGGACAACATGGATGGAGATGAGCTACCCGGTCAGAGAACAGCTTTCTGGGAGCCAGCTTCCAGTGATGAGGGAGGAGCCTTGAGTGATGACAGCATGGCAGACCTATACCCACGTAAGCAAGCACAGCCCAATCCCTGCCTCATGTTTGTCTCCTACTAGGTATCTTGTGATCCTGCTCTGTTAGCCACTTTTCCCAGAAAAGTGATGCTTCTTTTACCTGTGGTGTAGCTCAGCCAGGTGTTTGCTCCTTGCAGCTGAGCTGTTCACAAAAAGAGATCTGGGCAAGCCTGAGAACAGTGACACTCCTGAAGACTTTCTGACAGACCAAGAAGATGAGAAACCAACGCATTTAAAAGAGAGGGGCACTGGAGAAAGGGGAGAGGCCAAAGTGGACCACAAGAGGGGCCATAAATTCAAGAAGGTGAGCAGTGTGCTGCAAAGTGCTAAGGTCAGGAGGGCTGCACAGTCCCAAGCTAAATGAGGCTGGATAGCTAGTGTTCCCCACAGATTTGGCAAATTCTGCAAGTACACTGTCAGGTCATAGCCTATAAATATGGAAGCCAAGGCCACTTTATAAGATCTCCAGGAGTAGGCCCTAACCGCTGGCTTCTCAGCTCTGAGCTGGGGTGGCTCTGCCCTACAACACAGGACTCAGGGGTTTATCTGCTAGGCACAGCTCCCTCTCTATGTGTCACGAGTGAGGATTCTGTCACAGAGGCACAGGGTGGGCAAGTCTGTAGTGAACTGTGCTGTCCTCTCCGAGGTCCCGTAGAAGGCTATGGTCTGGATTTTCTGCTTTCACAGAAGCACCTTACCTCATTGACCAAGAAGTTTAAGAGTAGTCATCACAAGCCCAAGAATTTCAGTGTCTTTAAGCAGCTGGGGAGATGAAGCCTGCAAAGAAGCCTTTGGGTGTCCTTGGATCTGGCCACTGATGTCCTGACGTTGGCTGTTGCCCAAAGTGGGCCTGGAGGTTTCTACTCAGAAGACAGCAGCAGCAGGGACTTGAAGATTCTTCTCCAAGCATGATTTTTTTTTTTTTTTTTTTGTAGTCTTCAGTTACCCTTGCTGTAGCTCACTGTAGATCCTGAGCCTGGCCAGGTCCCCACCCTGGCTGGTCACCACATAGGATCACACTATATACCACAAATGCCATTATTTATTTTGATGTTCCAAAGATCAAAACATTTCCAAACACAACTAAGATATAAAATACAGCATAAAAATGAGGTTTTTACCTATTCCCACATAAAGCTAAAGCATTTTCAGAAACCTTTTGCCAAACCAATGTGTAGATCATTTTTTCTCCCATCCCCAGCTCAGCCCACAGAAAGCTGGTGGATGGGCCAGGGCACCCTTGGGATGAGGGCTGCTGCTGCAAGGCATGCACTTGCCTCCGACGGTCTGCCCCACTCCACAAACTGGAATGTCATGGGGTGGCCACTGCAGTTAACGGAGCACATGGGTGTGCACTGAGGCAGCTCTGCTTGTTGAGCAGCTGAGTGGTAAAGAAGTACCGTGGCCTGGGCCACTGGCTGGAACTCACATAAGTGGGAGTAGGCAGGCTGTAAGGCTGCAGTAGAACGTGGGCTAGGTGTTGAGAAGGGATTCAGACTGCAGAGCCAGCAAGGGAAAGAGACAGGATTGACTCAAGGTGACTCAGACAACACAGCCCTGCCTACCCAGCTGACACCAGAAAGGACAGCCTCCAGGACTGTACCAACAGTGGTGTGAGCTGCCAGCTTCCCTGCAGGGGTTTCTAAGCCTGTCTATGTCCCCTCCAATACACCTGGGGGAGTCCAGAAGGAGCCTAACCTACCTTCATGGCACTACCATGCAAATGAGCAGGATCACACCATTAGACACCCCACCCCCAAAAAGAGAAACACGGTGTAAGGCAATGTTAGAAAACTTTAAATACAGGACTGAGATCAAATTGGTAAGGCATCACAAATTGTAAAAAGTATCTTGGCTGCATCCAGCAGAAGTTGACAAAAATCTGAGCAAGCATCAGGTGGCATCAGGGTTGTCAATGGGTGAATTCAGCCTAGAACAGGGAGTTAAGCTGGGGCTTACAGGGAGGTTGGAGCATGGCCTGTGGGGTCCAGGCCTTGCTCTGAGAAGGTCAAGTGTGAGGTAACTGGGTTGAGCCTGGGTGTCTCGAGTACTGGGGCTCCTTACTTCTGTGCCCCAAGGTATTACTGCTTCCCAGGTTGGTTCCTTGGTGGTTGAGGGTCATCCTGTAAGCACCTTGCTCTCCTGCCCTCCCACAACCAAGCTTGAGGGATAGCAGTATCCAGACCAAGAACTTCCTCCCTGACTCCACCCCATCACTGTTTGGAGCCAAGAAAACTCCCAGGGTACCTTTCACCCAGTAAACAGCATCCAACCCACTGACATCAAAGACTTGGGCCAGCAGTAGCACCCACCTCTCCAATACTGAACTGTTCTCTAGGCTTGGTGTTTCTCTAACATCTTCACTGAAACTATAAAATACAGGGCAAAAGCAATGCCGGGGCCAATGGTAAGATTCTGAACTGGAGGGTTAACTGTTTGGCATTTGGCTGGACCATCCTAAGTCATTTAGTAGGATGTAAACTTAAAACTAAAAGGGGAAACTGCTTTGAATGATAAAGTACAGCTCAGTACAACTTGAAGTCCCTCACCCCCAAAAAGGAACTCAAAGACAGGAGGACTAAGACCATAGCCCACCACACTGTCTACTCCAAGCCTTGGCTAAGGAATGACTGTCCAGCTGGACAGCCCTGGACAGTCAGACTCCAGACTGTTTCCAAAGATTTTACCTTCAATTTTCAGTTGTCTGCAAATAAAGTTCTCAAAACATCTGTGCCTTTACCAAGGGAGGGGAAGGGAAGAGGACACACAAAACGCTGGCAGTTTGTTGACTCTACCCTGAATCAGTCCAGGGCCTTGTGCCTCAGCCAAGGAGGGGAGGGATCTGTGTGTTACCACTCTTTCTTCTTCTCATCCATGGAGACACCTCCTGGGCCAAGAGCCACCACCAGGAGCAGGCCTCCAATCACTGACATGGTCTGGAAGAAGTCATATTTCAGGAAGTCATGCATGGGTTTATAGACCGGGATTGTCCAGAAGGCGTTGAAATACACGTTGATGGCAAACAGCCAGACGACGAGAGTCAAAGCTGCCAACTTGGTTTTAAAGCCAATGGCTACTAAAATCATCAGAGCTGTGCCCACAATGTTCTGGACGATCTGCATAGATTCAAAGAAAAGACATTCAGAGTAAAGGTCAGGAAGAAAGCTGTGCACACTTGTGTCTGAGCCAGGCTCACATAGCTCGCGAGGACTTGGTGAGTACTATATTAAAGGATGCTGTAGCTTTACATGTCCCACATCAGTGCTGTTTTCCAGTTACGATTTTGGTGAGTGATTAGACCACGAAAGGACGCTTGCTTCTCAGTCTCACCATGTGTGTTCTTGGTATAGAGTCCATACCAGATGTGTCCTCTTGACCTTCTTTGTCTCCAAAACCATAAGCTGAATAAGACATCATTCTCTATAAATTGCCCCTTCTGTGGTATTAAGTTACAGCAACAGAAAATGAACTAAGAAAACTGGTATCAAGAAGTGAGATTATTGCTAAAGAAGCACCTGACTGTGGAATGGGGTAATGGTCAGACTTGGAGGCATTTAGAGGAGCATACTGTCATGAAAAGAGCAGTGAAGGCCATTCTGGGAAGAGCTGAGAAGATAAGACAAAGGAAAGACTGGGGCTCTGTAGTATTCAATGGCCTGGGCCAGCATCCTGCTGCAGTATAAAGGGTAAACGTGAAACAAGGGTCTGTAAAGCACAGCAAAGGCCATTCTTGTTAGAAAACTGAAGGCCAGGGTTTGTGACACATGCCTTTAATCTTGCACTCTGAATTCGAGACTAGCCTAGTCATCCAGTACAGGTGCCCTGTCCTGAAAAACCAAAAAGGGGGATGGCGGACAGAAAGCTGCAATGAACTCAGCTGCTTGTGCCCATGGCCTAGGACCTTGCAGAATACAAAATTTATATTTCTGGCAGAAGAAACCTATCAGCAGCAAAGCATTCAGGTTGACACGTAGCTACTTTGGATTCGGACTGCTATTAGTGAAACAAGGGTGCAAAGACTGAATTCATAACAAAGGAAATGTGGAAAACGTGGCAAGTTCTTTGGCCATGTGGTAGAGAATGAAAGATGCTTTCTTCAGGGTTTCTCTATGTAATCCAGACTGCCCTTGAACTTATAATCCTGCCTCTGCCTCCCAGTCACTAGGATTTCAGACCTATGCCACATCTGGCCAAGCAACATTAAAAAATAATAATAATTTAAGAAAAACTGTGTTTGTATGGGAGGGTGGAGGCCAGAAGAGGGTGTCGGATATCCTCTGTCACTCTCCAGATATTCCTTTTTGAAGAAGGGTCTCCTTGAACCTAGGGCTCATCGCAGCTAGGGTAGAAGGAGCAATCTGAATAATCCTGCCTCTTCTCCCCTCAAAGGCCAGTTTATAGGCATTTGCTAAATACCTAATTAGCTACTTTCATGCTAAGATTTGAATTCTGGTCCTCATGATTGCAGAGAAATCACTCTTGGCCATTAAGCCATCTCTCAGATAGTAAGCACTTTTATTTCAGTGTCAAAGATTTGGGGAGCTGGGCACAGTAGCATGCACCTGTGATCCCACCACCCAGGAAGGCAGAAGTAGGAGGATCGCTGTCAGTTCTAGGCCAGCCTAGTCCACAAAGGGAGTCCAGGACAGCCAAGGGGGAAAAAAAAGCTTTAGGGAGGATGAGTAACAGCTGAAGTGCTATATAGGACTCTATGAGATTTCTGTTCATCTACACCCACCTCACCAGCCATGCTGGAAACACCTCTCTGACATTGCCCTTCTGCCATCTCTGCTTCTAACATGTGACATATAAAAACCAGAATATATTGGTCAACAGTGTGAATTGAACTCTGAAGAAGAAAAGTCTACAGAGAGGGCACTGGCCTCTCTCTAGCAGAGCTGGACAGGCTCATTTTACAAACATGAGCTTGTCTCCTCAGGCTGTACTCAAGCACAGCTATGCCAACAGGTAGCACATGGCTCAGGGGTACTCACAGAAAAGAAGCTGGCATCAAAGTGAAGAAGAGTCATGAACATCAGGACCAGAAGGACCCTTCCTCCAAGCTGCATGTACTGCTTGGGGGAGCTCTCACGCATGGTGGGAACACCAGCAAACATGCTCTTCCCTTCCGAGCGGGACTCTGCCAAAAGCAGCAGCAAACCTCCTCCTAAAGCCAGGTTCCTGAGGAACAGAAATATCAGCTACATTTACCAGGCAACTGTCCACCAGGCCAGAGCAAGAGAGAGCCTGGCATGGACACACCAAGGCCCACCCTTCCCTTTCTCCAAAACAAACCACCACTCAATGGGACCAGGCCAAGCTGAGTACAAAGGACCTTCCAAGTTGAACCAACAGGATCACATGGAACCTGGATGCACTGGTCTCTGCCCCTTTCTACTCAGACCCTCACTGCACACACCCATGGAATATGGGGCTAGAAGACAGGACCCGTCTCTATCAAGCCAGGATTCTAGTTGTGGGGAAAAACCCTGCTTCTCAGCGGCATAGTGTGGACTACAGAAGTTGGAAGGCACTAGCCAACAGGTGCTCAGGTGAGGGTGCCTAGGACTCTGTTCTTACCACCCAAAATGCACCTACCTCATCAGAAACTTCAAGTCCCACAAAATGCTGTAGGCGATTGTCTAAAGGAACAGAGAAAAAACTGAATCAGCATTTCATACCCATAGCTAAAGATTTCATAACAGCATGAAGCAGATCGTCCAACAGAGTAAGAACATAAGATGTGCTGAGGAAAGATCAGTAGGACCACTTAGCTCAGTATTTCCAACAGAGCAATGAGGCCTCTGGGTCTGTTTGACTATCAGAGGTGTGCTGTGATGTCCTAGAGCACAAAGCGACTGCAAGACCATCAGTACAGGTCAAACTATCCTGCTTATGCCATTCTAGATAATTAGGCACTCTTATTTGTCAAATGCATAGACTCCCAGATCACATAAAGCTGCACCTAATCTGTGGCCTATGTTTCTGTCACAGAAAGTTCATAAAAAAAAAAAAAAAAAAAAGAATGATGGCTCAGTACCTATGGCGAGCACCTGCTTCAGGCCATCTGCTCCAAGTCCTAGCTAGGAGAGAAGACTAGCCACTCCCCCAAAACAAAAAACAGCTCTGGATACCAGATACACAGAAGGGCTGAAGGGGGAGGATGCCAGATCCAATATAGCTCCACCAAAGCAAAGCAAGACCTACCCCACACCCTATGTACCCCAAGTGAGAACCACTAGGTGACTGTGTACCTGCAGTGCGATGATTCCAAACAGCCCAAAGCAGGCATACTGCACGAAGTTCCTGCTCAGCACCAAAACACAGCCAGCTAGAAAGAGCACAGAGTTAGGGGCTACGATATGTCTGGCCAACAAGACACCTCTGTTCCAGTGCTGCTGAGCTGCTGCACCCCAAGCAAAGCACCTTCCCCGGGTCTTAATGGCACACGAGGCAGGTGCCCTGCAGCCTGCCCAGCTTCTGAAGAACACTAGTCTAGACCATACTTTGCCATGGAGAGCCACAGCTCCTCATGCCAGAGTCTATCAGGGCAGGGTTAAATGTTCCACTATGGAGCACATCCAACAGTGCTTAGAAGCATAAGTTCTTTCTCACCTCCTAACATGCAAAGGCAAGAAAGCTGCCACCAGAAGACGGGCTGTCAGAAGATCAATTTGAGTCCAAATGCCCTGGTTCGGTGCCGACTGAAGCCTTTTGTCCTTTCTGGACATTGTCTTTAACTTCCTTAACTGATCAGGCCCTAGCATCAACTCCTACATTTATAAGCAGAGACTGACCAACTTCTTTTTTGTTTATAGGCAGAGTCTCACTATATAGACCCAGCTGCCCTGAAACTTGTGTTATTATATCGGCCAAGTTGGCCTTGAACTCAGAGACAGCTTCTACCTGCAGTGAAAGGTATGAGTCACAAGCCAGGTCCAGTGGCACATGCCTGAAACCCCAGCACTCAAGGAGGCAGAAGCAGGCAGATCTCTGAGTTCGAGGCCAGCCTGGTCTAAAAAGTGAGTCCAGGACAGCCAAGGCTACACAGAGAAACCTTGTCTCAAAAAAACCCAAAAACAAATAAATAAATAGTCACACCAGGCTTGTGTCCAATTTCTATAGCAATTTTAAATAAATGAGTACAGGGCTATAACCTCAGCTGATAAGCTCCTAAGTGTTCAGCCAGGCCTCAAGCTCACACAGCTTCTCAATGGCTAACAATCATAAGTTTGGGGTTCAGAATGCCCCAGAAGTATACTAGAGAGGCTTCAGAGCTACTTACTCAACTGTCCCAGCAGGTTGAGGAACACAAAGGATGAGGCCAACAAGTAGCCACAGCTCCAGGTGGTGTCAATATAGTCACGTTGCTCACTCCACTGGAACCACATGCGGATGCCATCCTCCAGGAAGGTGCTAATCAGGCAGAGGCGTGCCACATGAGGCAGGTACTGTTTGGTGACTCGCAGGAACTGTAAGACCACAGAACACATTGATGACATGGCTGCAAGCTCATTTTAAGGATAACAGGTCAGAGGAGACAAGCCAGCTCTCTGCAAGGCAGAGGCCTTCAGCACCTCTAGTGTCTTCCCAGAACAGATACAGGATTCAGTTCCTGCTTTAGGTGACCCCCTCTTAAGTTCGGACACATGTGATGACCCAACACTCAATCCCAGAGAGAGAAAAAGACATTGTGTCATGCATCTGGCACAGAACCACGGGAGACATCTAGTACTATCTACCACCTTTGCTCCACCTCCACAGTCATCAAGGCAGAAATGCCACAAGACACACAGTTTCCATGCCCAGTGAGTTACATTAACAAGCAGGAGGCACAGAAGTGGGAGGCTCTCAGATATCTTCTAGCCCAGGGATTGCAGCTCCCTCACATCCAGGGCTATCCCCAGCACTGAATACAGACCAGCAGAGCATCCCTCACCCCCACCCACAAGATGCCACAAGCAGCATTTCCAACTGTGGCACCAAAATAAATGCCTCTATTTTTGCCCCAACAAAATCCCTCTGGAAAGTTTAATATCCTATGAGGCAACTGTGGTACAGATGAACAGCTGGGCTATAGGACAGAAAGACAACACTGGGATGTTCTCACCACCTAGATGACCCAAAGCAAAGTAAAAACTGCCAAATATGAGACTGATAATGACTGCAGTGACAATCAAGTGTGCAAATCACCAGCAAAAGGCAGTTCTGAAATGCATGCTCATAGTTCCCTTCTGTCCCCATGCAGATACCATTTGATGGCTTGATTAGGAGGCCAGCACACCCTATTGAAGCTAGGTGGACTCTCATACTATTCTCAGAGCTGAGTCGCAAGGTGAAAGAAATCCAAGGATATCAAGGAGGCCCAGGAGAAAGATCAAGGAGCCACCCATGGACTGACGTGTCAAGAAGAGTCTGAAGGGCAAAGTCTGACCCCAGTAGGGCAGTGGAGAGAACATGGGCTGTGCAGGCCCTCCCAGGGCTGACTAAACCTGCTGTTGGAATAGATGAGGATGTGCATAAGGAATATGCCTGAATTTTCAGCACTTTAAAAAGCTGCTTCCCAAGATGCTACCAAAACTGCCATCTCAGCTTCAGAGCACCTGGGTGGTCAGATCAGCCTTCAGCCCAGGAAGTAGTGCCCAAGCTTGGCCCTGTCAGCAGTGCAGACAGGTTCTACCTATGGCAGGGAACAGAAAAAGTCACAGCACTGATGCCCACATTCTTCAGACAAACTGCCTGTACCCCTGGTGTGTATCTGCACATGCTTTCTAAGCCCCACTGAAGAGATGGCTTATCATCAGACCAGCCAGCAGCTCTGGGAACCAGGCACAGGCACTTAGGCCACATGCTTTCACCCTGTCTGACTTTGTCTAACCCTGGCCAGCAATGCGCTCCACACATGGTAAACTGGTTGCTTTGTTGGGTGGGAGGGGTTGCTACCCTTCAACAAATAAGACCATGCAATTACTAGCTGCTAAGATTCCTTCCCAACTTGCAGAGTCAAAAAAATCTGTAAGATTTAAAGAAAGAAGAAAAAGACATGCTTTAAAACAGGAAAAACAGCCAGGCATGGAGACACAATGAAAGTGATGTCAGCTTCTAGAGAGGCTGAGGCAAGAGTTTCACTTAAGCCTAGTATTTCAAGACTATGTTTGGCAACACAGAGACTCAATCTCACAGTAAATACAAAAGGAAAAGAGGTTCAGATATGCTTGAGTTTTAGGGCCCTGGAAGAGAACACACATTCTACATCCTATTATGTAGGAGACAGGTGACATCACTCACCCTCCCAGTTTCTTCCTCATGGCTCTAATGTTCTAGAAATAGCTAGCAGTGACACAGTCACCAACATTCTATGGAAGAGGTAAAGAGCACCACCATGGATCTCAGAGCAATATGAGAAATACCCCTCATATTGTCAAACACCTAAAGGAAGCTGTGCAGACCACAGGAGGGTGTGCACAGTCAGGCAGCCAGACACTGGAGGTGTCCTGACTTGCTTCCAAATGAGAATTGTTCCGACACAATTACACTGGGGCTGCACCCACTGGGCACACCAGCCCAGCCTTGCTGTAGTCAGCTCCTCCCTCAAAGAACCTCACCACAGATGCTCAATTGCTACGCACACACAGTCTAGCACAATCCACTAGATTTGGCTAAAGTGTCCCGACAAGTCTGCTACCCTTAATTGGAGTGTCTGGGTCAGGAGGATTAAAGAGTAGAAGACGGTAATGGAGGGGAGCAGTCATACTCCCTTCCACAGCAGCGTGGCTAGGGGACCAGTGTAGTGATTTGCTTCTGGGAGGAAAAAGTACAGACCTGAAGGCAGTATGTACTGAACTGAGCACACCTGCTGGACTCTGCTTTCCAAAGACAAGTATCTGTCAGTGGGCACAGAGCACCAGTCAACAGCCCTCCCTTCATACACATCAACACAGGAGAAAAGCCACATTTAGCAACAAAGACAGATCCTGCACATGCATGTTGTTCACAGCCTCAGGGTCATGTCACACTACTGCAAAGTGTTCCCACAGCCACATCGCCTCTGTGCTTGCAAGCTACTACCAGTGTCCTAGCTCATGCTGGCCATGAATACCAAGGGCAAAGAAACTCCATAACCATGGTTCTCATTGCAGAGCCTAGAAAAGCCAGTGGTGAATGCTGATAAGAAAAGCTTGTGAGAAGAGAAGACAGGCAAGCCAACCCACCGGGACAAACAGGCTTCTCATAAGCTTTGCAACAAGCACAAAATGCTCACAGGCAGTGAAGCATCCCAGTAGCGTAAGAATAAGAGGCCCTGGAGAAATGGCTCAGAGGAAAGAGCTCAAAGGGCCCAAGTTTGGTGCCCGGCACCCAAATGATAGCTCACAACGGTCTGTTGCCCTCTTTCAGTATCTTTGGGCACCAGGCACCCAAGTGGTACACAGTCATGCATTTGGGCAAAACACTCAACACACATACAGAAAAAATGAGGAAGGCTACATCTCAGAGGGTTATCTATCATCTGAAAGGACTGAAGGGATTTAGGACATAATACTATCTTTCCTATGAAAGGAACCCTGGAAACAGGTCAGGATCACCCAGGGAGGATTGCTGTCAACATGCAGAGTAGAAACACCAACCTCCTCTTTGTGTTTAGGACAAAAATGGATCTCAGTTTGGGAGATCTTTAAGGAAGTGAAAGGTTAGATTTCCTGCCGTGGTGGACCCCATTCAAAGATCCATAAGCTCAGGAACAGACAGGCAGGGTCACCTCAATAGATTGGTGGCTCCCCTGGACTCTAGGACCCCCAGCAAGTATCGTCCAAGCATGTCTCCAATGCATCATGGGTGTAGGAGCTCCACGACTACCTTCCTTTCCTAAAATGACAGTTAAGAGGCTGCAGTCTTCCAGGACTGGGGCTCATCTTCCAGGGGCTAACCAGTCCCTAGCATCTCTACCTCACTTCTCCAGAAGGGGGCACTGTGCAACCTCCAGTCAAGACTAGCAGAGAAGTGAGTCAGCTTCCCAATCCTTTAGGTAGAGGTACAAGACCACAAATCACTGGAAAATGAAAGGTTCAGGGGCCCAATACCAGGCCCTATCCAGCCCATATCAGGTCCACTCTGGCACTACTTCAAAAAAAGTACACACCAGCTCCTCAGTCTAGTTCTGCCACTATTTTGTTGTTTGTTTTTGTTCTTGTTTCCGCAAGACAGGGTTTCTCTGTGTATCCCTAGCTGTCCTAGAACTAGCTCTGTAGACCAGCCTGGTCTCAAACTCACAAAGATCCGCCTGCCTCCCAAGTGCTGGGAGTAAAGACTTGCGCCACCACTACCCATAGTTCTGCCTCTCTTGAGGACAGGTCAATACACCAAAGTCCACACTGGGAAAAGTAAGGCCTCCTGTAGCCTTCCTATCACCCTGGTAACAGCCATTAGGCAGAATCCATTAAGCACTAATGTTCCTGGTGTGAATTCACCTGGAAGCTACTCTACAATCTGCTACAATCAAGCAGCAGTCACAGGACACAAGCAAGATTTTGAGTTCCTGGCTCTTTCCCACCTAGTTTCTGATGGTTTTCTGAAGGCCTACTTCCTGCATATTACCCTTCAGGAAGAGGACACCATCCCTGGCTGCCAGAGGGCAAGGCGCTTGATGCCAGGTCAGAGAGGTAGCTCACAGGAGCCTGCCAGCAGGGGCTCAGCAGTGTACAGCCCAGGGCACCAGCTTCCACCACACTAAAAGGAAAGACTGTAGTTCTACCAACACAGGGGGATGCTGACCCTGGGTAACAAGACTGGACTATGCAGATCGTGACAAACTTCTGTGTCCCTGGGAAGATGGCCAGCCTCATAGGATGCCCAGTTAATAGCTCAGTGTTGTTGTCATTACTGTCAGAAACCTTTCCAGGTCTCAACTGGAAAGGCCAACTTTCTGGGCACATCTATTTTTGCGATGTCAGTTCTACTTTTGTTTTCTGAAGACAAAAGAGGGACACTATCGCACAATACCTTAGAGGCAGCACTTCACTTTCTATCATATTAGATCCTTCCAGTTAGAAAGCTAGACTATCAGCACCTTCCTTATTAGCAAATTTGTTTTCAATGCTGCAGTTGAATATTCAACACAATGAGGCCATCAGAAGGCCCTGTTGCCTGCTCAGAGACACAGAAGATCCTGACACTGGTTCAGAAGAGCAGGAGTCACATCTCCTAGCAGCCTCACAGACGCTCCTGTGGTATCCTCTGCTGTCTTCCAGGTGGACTCTGAGGCTAATCCTTGCCAGCAGGAACCTTCACTAGGAATTCCGATTTTAAGCAACTGGCTCTCTGCTGCACTGGTATTCTCCCACTGATGTGGAGCTGAAACATAACTCCAGACCCTAGACGAAAGCTGCCCTGGACACCTGCCTTGCTGTAGAAGACCCAGGGTTTCTTCCTGGGTGGTGGCCACTGGCAATTCCAGGAGCCAAAACCAGTCACTTGGTGGAGGTAGACACTGTGTTCCCCACAAAAACCTTTCCAGTCCAAAATTTTGGCTTCTTTCAATTAAATAAAAACAAAATGCATGGAGGACTTCCTAAAAAAATAAATAAATAAACTCTTTCTCTTGTTGAAATCTACCATTCAATAGTTGGCAGCTTCTTGGAGATATTTTATCTGGGTCAGGTTGTGAAATCCACTTGCAAAATGGAGGGTTTTCCAGCTGAAGATCGTGAGGTGAGCAGCTCACAAACTTCCCTTGGCTATTGGAGCCATCTTCTTAGAGAGCTGGTACTAAGCAAGATAAAACCGGGTCAATGATAATTATGTCAATGAAACCCAGCACATGAGGATCTTGGTCCTTGAGAACAAATTTTAAAATTGTGTCTTTAATGCAAAATCATGACCTTAGAAAAACTTTTACAAAGGTGAAGATGACTTCAAAAATGTCTGCTCACAGGAAATTAGTTCAACAGAACTGAGTGAAAACATGGGAGATGACACCCCTCAAAAGGAGGGACAGGGTAGTTCATTCGACCCACGGCTCATTTAAAGATGCTCACACACACCCAAGTCTTCCAGTACTCCAGGGTACAAAATCCTTCTTGTATCACCGACAGCCACGAACACACTAAGTGAACCAGAACAGGCTGGCGGGTGGGCCTGGCACCACTCAGCCTACAGGGATAGTTCAGGCTCCATTATTACTTCGCAGACCTAACGGGACAATTTCAGAAGGCAAAGGCTCACACTTACACAACACCCATCCCATTCCTGTCGAACTTAATTTTAAAAAGTGGGTGCCACCTGAGCTTCTTTCGGGCTCTAACCCTGCCCGGCTGGTCGCTCGGGCCCAAGTTCGTCCCAGGCCTTCCCTGCGGTTCACATGCCACCTGTACACTAGCTAAGGAGGGCCGGGGGGCGGGGGGGGCAGGCTCCTCTCCTGCGGCAGCGTGGACCCACACCGGGCAGCCGGAGCACAGTCCACGCGAGGAGGGAGGGGCAGGACGGTCCCGGACAGAGGGTGGAGGGGCCACGCAGCGGGGTGCACAGAGTACTACTCCCTTCCCCGAAGGTTCCCCCCACGGTCCGCTACTGCTCGGAGGGCAGAGGGCAGGGCGCAGCACCGCGGGCCCAGAGAAGCCTCCCCGGCCGCCCCCAGCCGAGTCCCGCGGAGCTCGCCGTGGAGCTAGGCAGGACGGCGAGGGCGGGCGTCCGGGGGCCCGGAGGGCCAGCGGGCTGTGGGGCGGGCCGCACCTGGTCGGCGAAGTCCTCGGCCGTGCCCATCAGGTCGTTCTGGCCCATGGCGGCGGCGGCAGGCTCAGCTGGCTGGTCCTCGGCGCTCGCGCCTGCTGCGGCCTCCACAGGAAGTACCCGGCGGCCGGCCTCGCTGCGCCGCGGCGGCTCTAGCGGCTGCCACGTAGGCCAAGCCTTAAAGGGGCCGCGCCGCCCGCCGCGCCCCGCCCCGCCCGCCGCGCGCCCTCACGCTCCAGACCCCGCCCGCCACGCTCGAGGGGCCTCCAGCCGGAGCACCGCCTCCCGCGAGCATGCCCCGCCCCCACGCTCCGGGCACCGCCCCTCGAGTTTCTGCGGACCGTCCCTAGAACCTGAAGCCTCGCCCACCTTACACCCTCACGAAGCAGCGCATCCAATCCACCGCGCTAGTAGACTTCCTGCCACCCTCATCACTGGCCCGCTGCGCTTGAGGCTCCGCCCACCGTGTCGTCATACTACCTGCCCAGCCCCCCCATCCGACCCAACACACCAGGCCCCGCCCTTCTTCTAGTCCGCGGAGACCTATTCTCTGCGGCTTCTTTAAGGGGCGGAGTGCAAGGACGCCGCGTGCGAGCTAGAGGGCTAGGCAGACACGCCCCGGGTTTGAGGGTCGTGGTGGTCAGGTGGTGGGGCTGAGGAGTTGGGGTGGGCGCAAGGAGCAGTCACTACCGAGCATGCTCAGCCGAGGGTTCCACTACCGGTCTGGCTCGAGGGATTGGCGTCCCTGTATCCGGCAGTCGGACAGGGAGGCAGAGTGTCTCCTCGAGATACCATGGAAAACTATCAGGTGCTGCGATGTCCCCACTCCCAAGATCCAGGGTGTGTGGGCAGCGGGGACAGGTCCAAAGGCTACACAGGCAGGGCCAGCCTCCCTGGCAGGCTAACCCCATAACCCCCGAAGTGTCCTCCTCCTAGCCCTTCACCTCCAAGGGCCTCAGTCTCTCTGAAATGATGACCTCTGGTTGGAGAATGGTTCAGGTGCCCTTTTTCCGTGTATGCTGGGGTTTAGAGTCCGAACACTGGGAACAAAAAACCTTAATGGATGCTTTTTATTTTTAACTGCTGTTTTTTTTCTTGACGTTTCAGCCTCATTAAATGTTTGACTCAGCTTATAAAAGCTTCACTTTCCTACCGTTAGATTTTCCTCCTTTTGCAGGATTCTCTGAGAGAAGGTACATAGGCATCAGCCAAGCAGATGCACTTCCTGTGGCCAGAAATATTAAAACAAAACCCCACACACAGCTCACTGGCCTGGCCTGAGGTAGACTCACTCCTGAACTGAGCTCCAAGGATTCCCTGAGTCTATCCTTCCTGTACTGTTTGTGTGTCCCCTTTTCACCCTGATAACCATCTCAGCACTCAGAGAGCTCAGCCACCAGCTAAACCACAGCCCTGACCTTGCAAAGTTCTGTTTTGCAGGCCAGTTCTGAAGGTGTGGCTTCATCACAAACTCTGGCTCAGACTCCACAGTGCCATAGTCTCAGAAAGGGACCTTGCTCCCCAGACCTCAGTATCTCTCAATAGGCAGCACCGGGGGCGGGCACAGAGAGGGGCTGGGTAGCACTTCCTGCGATGCGAAGCCCTGATTGTGGCACCAGTTGCAGCAATTAAAGGGCCTTGTGTGGATGTTCTCTTTGGAGGGATGCTGGAAGGTGGGATCACTGGAGTTTAGAACCACTAAGCCCGTCTGAAGGCAGTTTTTAACTGTCAGCCCTGCAGGCTGGGGCAGGGTCATGAGGCTATAAAATAAGGGCTCCAGAATGGGTTTCAAGGAAAATTGTATTGGTTCCACACTGGAGGCCTTATCGGTCGGTCACCTGAGGCCATTTCTCTACAGCAAAAGTGAGCAAAGATGCATGCATTTGGGTGGTCCATTGTGGAGGCAGCCCAGGTGGGAAATACACAGCAGTAGTGTGCACTTCCTCAAAGTCTCTCTCTTCCTTGAGGGTAGGTTTTGAAAACGCTCAAGCCTGGAGCCTTAGGGGTGAATCTGGTGGTGGAGGAAATAGAAACGGAAACCAGGTACTTGATAAAACAGGTAAGGTGCTGAGCCCCATGAGCCAGGGGCACAGTTTTATAGCAGCGGTTCTCCCAAACCCAAGCTCACCATCCCAGGTTAAAGAGCTTTCTCAAATTCCCAGAAAGACCACCCCCACCCCCAGGCAAGCCTGGTTGGGGCAGGCTGTAGCGTGAGGCTTCCTGGAGTGCCCTCTCTGCCAAATTTTTACTCTGCTAACCACTCATCTGCATGCCTGCCACCATCTCACTGAACCCATCAACCCTGCCAGCCCAGAACAACAACTCTAGTTTCACAGCCAAAGACTGTGGGCACAAGGAGCAGTCACAGGCACAGACTGTGAAACTCAGGGGTCCCATCCTCCCTAAAACTAACGTTGCGATTCCAAGAGGATGCAAATTTGATAAGGAGTAACATGGTACTGCCTAGTACAGGGCCACTGGTCTTATCAAAAGGGAAAAGGGGAGGGCAAGGCCCTGAGGGGGGTCACAGAAGCTGAGCACAAGGCACATAACTACATAGCTGGTGTGGAGTGCCAGCCCACAAGAGTGCTCTATAGGGGAGCACTGCTGTACAAGTCCCTTCCTCTGGGGCGGCGACAGGAGCCTTGGGGATGGGGTCTGGCTGTATTCTGCCAGGCCTCCCAAGCAGCCTCAGGCCAGGGACTGGCCCTGGAGGTTTTATCTACTTCTATTGCTAGTTAGTCTTGGGGTCAGCTGCCTTATATCACAGGCCAATGCTGCCAGAGTGGCTGCCTGAGTTTGTTTGTTGCCGTAACAGGCATGAAGGCACACTACTATGTTCTCAGCATTTGGGAGGAAGGCAAGTAGAGCTAGAGTTCAAGGCCAGCCTGGACAACACGGTAAGACCTTGTCTGAACAAGCAAACACAAGCAAAACTAGACATTTGGTTTTTCCAAATAAAAATCAGGTGAGGGGTTATAGGCAGGAGTCTTTTTCTCTTACGTGTTTGTAAGAGTGGTGCTGAGGTTGATAACATCTCATCTATTGACACTGTCACATGTCGTCACCACAGGTTCCTCCTTTCCTATCTGACAGCTGTCTCCTCCCAACTAGCTTCCTGTACAGTAGCTGGCCAGCCTGTCTTCTAATACGGCTTTGGCTTGCTTTGTTTTTCACCAGTAGAAACAATTATGACAAACATCTTTAGAGATCTTTATAGGGCCTTCTCCACTTAAGCATAACTGACTTCCTTAGGAGGAAAATAATCCTGAATAGGACTTCAGGAAATAATGAAATATTTTCTTCAATTTATTCTTATTTATTTATTTAGCCTCTCTGTGTAACCCTGGCTATCCTGGAACTCATTATGTAGACCAGACTGGCTTCAAAATCTCAGATATCTATCTGCCTGCCTCTTTCTGCAGAGCGCTGGGATTAACAAGTGCCTACCACTACACCACTGCACTACATCCTCTCCCTAACGTTACTGCTTCAACTCTTCCTTCTTTCTTCCTTCCTTTTTTCTTTTTTGCTTTGTTTTTGGTTTTGTTTTGTTTTTGAGACAGGGTTTCTCTGTGTAGCCCTGGCCGTCTTAGAACTTGCTCTGTAGACCAGACTGGCCTCAAACTCAGGGATCCACCTCCCTCTGCCTCCCAAGTTCTAGTATTAAAGGTGTGTGCCGCCACCACCTGGCCAATTTGTTCTTTATGTTACTTTAGAATAAGTGTTTTGGTTTTGGTTTTTATTTTCTTGAGACAGTATTACACTGGGTTTTTTATGAGGCCAGGGAGGCCCCAAGCTCATAGAGATCCTCCTGCCTCTACCTCCCAAGCACTGGGATTATAAGCACAAACCGCCATTCTCACTGAAGGATTTTACTATGTTTGGCTAAGTTTCCTATAAATGATGGTGGTAGCAATGGTGATACTAGTGTTGGAAATGGTAGCTGATGTGGTGGTGACGGTGGTGGAGGAGGAGGCAAAGGCCACAGTGGAAGTGCTACAGCTGGTGGTAATGGAGGTGGTGGTATTGCAGGTAAGGGGGGCGGGGAGTGACAGCAGTGGTGATAGGAGCCATTGTTCACTACACGTGTACTAATTGAGCTTGTCTTCCTGTGCCCTCCAGGTGGAGTGTATTGATGAGCACCACGCCAATCGGGCCCTGGAGGAGGTAATGAGCAGTGGTTCCCCTGAGAGTATCAGGACTCAACAGCAGAGGAACTGTGTTTTGTGCCCAGTTGCTGAGTGGCTGGGTGAAGGAAGGCATGCTATGGTCATAAAGGGACTCTATGCTCAGAACATCACTTCTTAATTACAGCCTGGGACATCTGTCCCCTAAGGGCTAATCTACCACTAACCATCTTTTAGAATTGTATTTACTTAGTGTTATTGTTGGAGGAGGACAAACACCACATAGCACAGCCATGTGTGACAGTTAGTGGACAACTTTGTGGAGTCAGTTCTCTCTCCCACCTTTATGTGTGTTCAGGGGGTTGCACTCAGACTGTCAGGATTTGTATTCTCTTCCTTTATTGTTTGTTTGTTTTCAGACAGGATCTCACTATGTAGCTCTCGATGTCCTGGAATTCACTCTGTAGACCAGGCTGGCCTCGAACTCAGAGATCCTCCTGCCTCTGCTTTCTCCTGAGTGCTGAGATTAAAGGCGTGTGCCACCACACCTGGCTTGACTGTCAAGTTTTCAAAGAAAGCATTTTAACCCACTAAACCATCCTGCAGAGCCCCAATAAGCATTTTTTAAAAGCTGGTCTTGTTTTCTTTACATTTGTTCAGTGTGTATGTACACAGGCATGGCTTGTGGCCTGTGTGTGGAGGTAAGAAGATAGCATTATGGAGTTATTTCTCTCCTTGTACCTTTACTCACTGAGCCATCTCACATTTTCTGAAGATGTTTTTCTTCAGAGTTGGGACTGTAGTTCAGTGATGGGGAATGTGCTTCAGTTTTTTCTTCTAGTTATAAAAGAAGAACAGTATGACACTGGAGAGATGGCTCAGGGGTAAACAGCACTAGCTATTCTTCTGTGTAACTACAATTAAAGGGGATCTGACACCCTCTTCTGGCCTCTGGGCAGCAGGTATAGACATGATACATGGATAGACAGACATTCAGGCAAAACAAGGCTTCGGAGATTCACAGGAAAAAGGTTTACAAAGAAAATGTACATTAGTCAATTAGTTGAGTGTGCTAGTGCATACCTATAGTCCCAGCATTGACTGGATTGAGTTTGAGGCCAGTCTGGATTGCAGTTGTGAGATTCTGGCAAGGTGCTACGATGTGACTGTGTAGTAAAGCACCATCCTCAGAGGTGCAGGCCCTGAATTTGATTCTCAGTATAAAACAGAGGGAAAGAAGCAAGGAAAAGGGAGAAGAAGTTAGTAAGAAAGGGAAAGCAAAAGAGCTAGGAGAGGCTGGGAAGATGATGGGTTGTAAATTGCCTTCACAGAGCCACAGGTGACGGCAGTTGCCAGCTTTATAGACAGCAGCTATGAATAGTTTCTTTGGGCCGCTCTATATCAACCAGGTGAAAGGTGTCTCCTTCTCCATGATGGCCACTTGTGGCCTTCTGGAGTTGCCTGTCCTTGTACATTGCTAGTCAACATCTCATGTCACATACAGTGTCACTGGGTCATACTCTGACATGTGAAAAGAGCACAGGAGGTTCCACCACCACACCACTATGTTGTCCTTTCCCATTCACATCTGCCAGGCCAGGCGTTTTCCCACCTGGCCTCCAATCAAAGCATTTGCCCACATGGCTATAGTGCCAGGTGGCCATCTCTGCTGCCTGATTGGGTTTGTTTACTAAGTATTTTCTCACTATGCCTTTGGGTGCAGCACCTTCGGCACCCCAGCCTGTCTCCTGGCAACCCCCTGGGTCTGTACCAGTTCACTGGAGGTTGGAGGTTGTTCTGGGTATCAAACCCAGGGCTCAAATGCATGCTAGAAAAGGACTCTATTCCTGAACTTAGACCCCAGCTTGTTACCATTTTTATGTGTGTTTGTAAGGCTCGGAAAGGTTGAAGAAAAGTCTTGGTCTTGTAGCACAAGTACCCCATTCTGGAAACCCACACCGGTCTCCTGGCCTCTCTCGAGCAGGCCTCCTTGCATCCATGCCCTGCCCTGGCCAGAGCCATTAGCCCGGCTCTTGGTTGAAATATGTAGCAGGGCAGTACTAGCTGAGACACTCTGCTCTCTCTACAGCTGATGCCCCTGCTGAAGCTCCAGCACCCCAACATCTCTCTGTACCATGAGATGTTCATCATGTGGAATGATGAGGTAGGTTTTTGAAGCACCCATAGCCCAGCAGCTGACAGCATGGAACACTACTGACAGGCAGGCATTGCCTGGGTAGGGTGTGTGATCGCTAATGATCCCTCAACAACCTCATCATAGGAGGCCTAACAGCCCATTTCACGAAGTAGGAAGCCGAGGCTAAGAGCAATCACTTTGGGGTTCTTCAGGTATAACACAGCTGAAGCAGGAGGCCAGGTGCTAGGCTTCAGACTACATCTTTAATGGTGGGGTTTTGACTCCTGTAGAAGGAACTGATACTCAGAAGATGCTCTTCTGGCCTCCCCATGTTGTCCCAAAGCTGTGGACCCCTTACTCCCATGGCCATAGGAGAGCAGGGTGGGAACACCATTCTCATATCATGATGAGGTCTAAGGCCCAAGTGCCTCACAGTTAGTGGATCCTGAGTGGGGCTTCCCAGCCCTGTGTCCTATTGGCAACAAGACTTCTTGTTTTTTCAGTGAGTAGAACTTTCCTAAGTCACACCTCAAAGGGAGCTAGAGAGGAAGGACACTGTGCAGGACAAGTGGCCTCCAGTGTGTCCCATCTCCACATCAGTTTCCCTGCTGGGCTCACAACTCAGGGTCGGGGGAGGGCCCCACTTCATGTACCCTCCCAAATCACCCTGATGCTTTCAGAGAGGACGTTTCATTGGAGGAAACAGAGCTGGCCGCTGGCCACATACTGGGACCTGAAGAGGGCGGCATCCTCAGAGGAGCTCCCAGAGTCTTAAGAAAGGAGCTATTCTGCAATTGAGGGGTAAAGACAGTTCCATAAAGGCTCTGCATGTGCAGAGGCCAAGAACAACTGCAATTTTTAAGAAAGGCCAACTAACAACAAGGCATAGGGCATAGGAACGGGGACGAGAGTAAGGGGTTACCACTGGGCAGTGTTAACGATTGCCACCACAGACCATTGAAAGATGCTCCGGAGCAAGATCTCTGACATAATCCCCAGGCCCAGGCTTTGGACAGCTGGTTATTTAAGGGCCTTGTGTTCTGACAGATCTCCTCTTTGTTCCTCTGCCTGGTGATGGACTATACCCCCCATGGAACGTTCCAGAATATCATTGAGAATAAGAGGAAAACAAAAGAGACCTTTGACTGTGAGGTAGGAGGCATCTGGAACACCAAGTTTGGGAGCCACCTAAACTTACACTCCTAAAAGTCCCTGCAGTAGGAGACAGAAACTGGAGGAACGGAAGGGTCTGGCTTAGGCTTTTCTTCCAAGTGTGGAGTCATTAATCCTCTGTGCACATGTCTCAGTTGCATATCTTGATGCCCTGCAAGTATGCACACCATCAGCAGCCTCAGCCACCATCCTGTGCTAAGGCTTAGGCATTCTTAGGACCTAGAAGGTTACAAGAGAAAAAAACAACTGCTTGGTTCTGCCTCCTGACACTGTAATGCACTTAAGATTCAGAGGAGTTCAGTGTGTGCGGCTCCAATCTGAACACACACTGTCCACTCAGCCCCCTGCCTCTGAGGCCTAGCCATGCCTTGATGCTTTCCTGTGGTCAGCTAGCTGCCACTGTTCATGGGGAGGAAGTGCTCAGTGGGTCTGCTTCTCCTGCACGGATGAGCGTACCGTCACCTCCAGTGCAGGGCTCTAGAGTGAGGCTGCCAGAAGCACTGGTGGAAGGCCTAGTCTTTCTTGCCTAATCATGGAGGACTGGCTGGCTTGATGGGTCATAGAGTAGGGGATGTGGCCTCCGCAGGCATTCTAGCAGAAGCTGACTGGTCAGAGTTTACTCTCCCAGAAAGCAGAGAGGGTCTCCCCTCCATATGGCCCTTTGGCCTGTCTTTTCTCTGTCAAGTGTTCAAGAGGTAGTGACATTTTGTTATGATTTTAATTTGCAATTCCCTATCAGTAGTCCTGGCAAGCACATTTTGGATATGTTTTTGTTATGTTGTGGTTTTGTTTATTTAATTTTGAGGTGACCATGTACTCACTAGCTAAGGATGACCTTGAACTGATACTCTTGCCTCCATCTTCTCATCACTGGGATTATAGGCCTCCATCACGATACTCAGCAAAATTTTGGCAATTTGGAATTATTCTTTAGCTGTTTAACTCCTGCCCATTCAAATTGTTTTCTGGTTGATTTATAGACATTCTTTACATATAGGTAGACATATAGGGTCCATTTATCTCTATCCAGTCTGGGGCTTTCCAGTTCACTTAATACTACCTTGTAAAAGGAAGTTGTTGGTGTAATGGAGGCCAGTTGATGGATGACCCCTGTGGCCAGGGCCTTTGGAACTGGCTTAGGCAGCCTTCCCTACCCTAAGGTCACAGGGCTATCCCCAGTAGTCTTCTAGGAGTTTATAAACTTTAACTTTTACCTTTGGGTCTAGCACCCTCCCCAGCTTCCAAAGGGAGCATCTGAGCAAGTGTTCCTCTGAGAACTTTTGTGTTTTCATGGGCCAGGTACCATCTTCCCAAGAGGCGCAGAAGGGAACATGTAGCTCATTTTATTGCTCATATCCCAGGGTCAGGCTCTAGAGTGGGCTCACATCTCCATCACTGGTAGACATCTTGGAAACAGAAATGTTCACAGAAGCCATTAAAGTGAGCTCCTTTATCAGGACAGGGGCCACAGCAGGAGGATGAGGGCATCCTGCTACCTATCCAATTTCTGGTACCTCAATGTGTCTCTTAATCCTGATGTGAGATTCAGGACTCCTAGGTACATGTTTTGAAAATAGCAGCCCTGAGCGCTAGGTTGCATTTTGTTGCTCCTATCGTGTTCTCTCTCAGGCTCTTTTCACTCTGGTGGCATGAAGTGCAAGCCCCCGGCAGGCACGGCAGAGGCCACCTTCTAAGAACAGTATGGTCCAGAGTGGGGCCACTGGAAGCCCCAGGGCACCAGGCATCTCCAGCAGTGTCACTGTACCATGGACTGCTTAATGTGTCATATGCAGCTCAACAGAGTCCCCTTCCAATGCCGTGTCCCTTGCTTCTTCCTCAGTGGATGCATACCATGCTAAGCCAGGTGCTGGATGCCGTCGAGTTCCTACACCAGCTGGACATCATTCACAGGTGATGGGGCCTCCTCTGGAGGCTGGCCAGAGGCCAAAGCTCCGGAGGACCAGATGTGGGCAGTATGGGGTATCTTCTGTGAACTCCCCTTCCTCTTGGCCCTGAGTGTCTGACTCACTCCAAAGGCACAGTGTGGGAGCCAGGCAGGGTGATTCTAAAGGGTAAGGAAACACAGAGATAAGATGCCAAGGAGGAGAGATGAGGTTGGCTGTGGTGGCACAGTTTCTGGACAGGCAAGTAAAAGTTGCTGCAAGCCGAGCCTTTGACCCCTGTACCCAGCTTCAGGTCTAAGATCTGGGAAGTATCTGGGAAATGGCTTCCATCAACATGGGTCATACGAATAAAGAGAATAGAGTGCCTGTGTTAATGTTAACAGATTACAGAATAATGAATACCTTCTCTAATGAGGGTGACCTCAGTGTTTGTAATTATTTACAGTGGGGTCTGCCCTAATGTACAAAAACTGAGTAGATATGTTTTAGGAAGCAATTCTTTAATAAGTGGGCTGAGCAGAGCACTTTCTTGAGGAGTGAAGAGGGCTGGAACTGGGTTGGGAGAGCAGGCTTAAGGCTCAGGCATGTGCTAGCCCTACCCCAGGCAGCTGCATGGCACCAGGGATCCCTGCTCTTGGTTGCAGGAACATCAAGCCTTCCAACATTGCCCTTATCAGCAGCAACTACTGTAAACTCCAGGACTTGAGCTCCCAGGCACTGATGACCCACGAAGCCAAGTGGAACGTTCGAGCAGAAGAAGGTGGCTGGGGAGGGATCTAGGAAAAACTGACAAGGGAAGCGATGGCTCTTTGCCATCTAGAGGACAGTAGCTATTCTTGGGACTGGGCTCTTTGACTCAGAAGTTCCAGAGACCAACCTAGGGCATAACACAGTAGACATGCCACTGTGGGTAAGGTACAGGGTCCAAAGGACACCCAACATGTGAAAGAGAGCCTTGGGAAACAAAGCAATGGCTGTGGTACCCTAAAGATACCAATTCTTGTGGGGAAGAGAGCACCCAAGGCCAGAAGCTGCATGTAAGGATACAGAAGTCCTCTGGGATGTAGGTACTGACCATGCATGTTAGACAGAGACCTGAAATAACGCAGGGGATGGAAAGGTGGTAGGATAAAAGGAGTGGAGTACATCAAGCCTGTAACAGCTATCCCAGATAGCAACCCAGGAAGAGAATTCAGAGTCCTGTGGTAGCAGTGGTTGTCGTTGGCACACAAAGGATGGGTGAGTAGATGAATGGGTGGACAGATTGGTGGGTGGGTTGGTGATTAAGGGGGCACATGAAAGGGTTGTTTGGAAGTGTCAATGGTGTGTGTCCTTGGAGTCTGGCCCTTTGCTGTTTGGCTGGGGATTGGAGGTTTGGAAATAGAGTGACGACCTGAGTTCAGGTACACTAATACAACAGGGAAAAGGCCCTGCAATTTTGGTTCTTTCTGTCTGGTTTAGGGTTAGGACCAAGGCAAGTCAGCCAGAACCTTGTCCTAAGATCCTACCATTTATAGAGGATGAACTGTTCAATGAGGGCCGTATTTCAGCTTTTCTGGAACATGCCTGCCCCATCCCCTGCCTGTCGTCATACATCAGATAGGCAGGCCTGGCAGACACCTGCCTAGATGGGCAAGCCTCCCTAGTAGAGATTAAGGTCTGTCAGGACAGTGACCTCACTACCTACAGCTTGCACCGCTCATCTGACCGGAAGAGGGTGTTTGAAGGGCTCCTGTATTGAGCCCTTGCAAAGGAATACTAAAACGAGGACAGTGTATTGAGTGTGGTAGGACAAACCTGTAGTCTCAACACTGGGAGGTGGAAGCAGGGTCAGCAAGAATTCAAGGCCAATATGGGATACAGGTGACCCTCTCTCAAAACACTCAGAAGGGTTGCGGTAGTGCTGGGGGTGGGGGGGGGGAGCAGGCTGGCTCTGTCCTGTTCCCTGTCCCT
Source organism: Pachyuromys duprasi (assembly GCA_028658305.1). Lineage (NCBI taxonomy): Eukaryota > Metazoa > Chordata > Mammalia > Rodentia > Muridae > Pachyuromys > Pachyuromys duprasi. Next base: position 110,793,615 of record CM053752.1, on the reverse strand, counting down.
AAGGAGGCATAGGACTCAGTAGTTCTCCCACCTTGATCGTGTCAACAGACCCATGCCACAAGTCCTGGATGGCTCCTGAATGTCTTAAATTCTCCTTCTCCTGCAAATCCGACATCTGGTCCCTGGGCTGCATCATTTTAGACATGGCCACTTGCTCCTTCCTGAACGTGAGCTTCTTATGGGGGAAGCCACCTACCCTCATCCTACCTACCATGCCACCCTGATCCTTTCTCTGTTCCATGTAGGCTACAGCATGCTCACTCTCCTCAGGCCCCTGCCTCAGCTCTTGCTCAGCCTGGTGAGGGAGCACTGATAGCAGCATTCACCTTCATGGCTGAGAAGAGCCCAGGTCAGATGCCCTCTTTCTTCAAAGGACACAGAAGCCATGCACCTGCGGAAGGCCATCCGACATCACCCAGGCAGCCTGAAGCCCATCCTGAGGAACATAGAGGAGAAGCAGCTCCCCGGTGCAGAGATGTTCGGTTTCCTTCTGCCTTTCATGCTGCACATCAACCCCTCGGATCGACTAGCCATCAGGCGAGCTCTCAGGGTGGGGCCTTCTTTTAACCTATCAATATACCTTTGAGCATATTCCCACCTTCACACACGGACAGCTGTCCTAGTTTGTCCACACACATTCCTCAACTACCTGGCAGCCATTAATCTTAACTGTAGGGTGGAGTTTTTGCTTTTTGTGGTCCAGGCTAGCTGTGAATTCATAGTGATCCTTCTGCCTCAGTTTCTTGGAATTTCAGAGAACCTGTTCATGTGTTTTTAAAGAAGGTGTCATAAGGGCAAAAATGCTGGACCCAGGAACATCCTTGGGATCTCTGTCATGGTGGGAAGTGACTGTGAGTCCTGTGACTTCAGAGTAGAGTAGGTCCCTAGAAGTGGAACTACAAAGACAGTTACTAGATACACATGGAACACAGCCCCTACCCATCAGGATGGCTGGTGTCTGCCATTATGGGTCACCCCCAGTTCAAGGCAGAGGAAGGGCCCTATGGGAAACCACCTGTATTCCTCTGCCCCTCTGCCAGGGATGTGATCGGAATAATCTTCACAAGCACCTCCTTCAGAAACTTCAGCGATACTCGGAACATTCACCGGCAGGCAATTCCCATTTTCATCACTGATGTGCTGCTAGAAGGCAACATGGCCAACATCTTAGGTGATGGTGGGACATGAGACAGTTGTGGGAGCTGCCTTGGCATTGGTTTCAGAAGCTTGGTGTCTCTCTCCCACAACTTGGTCTTAGACCTGCTGCTTATGCATGATTAGTGAGTGGGAACAGTTTCCAGGTTTCTCCCCTGTACCTGATGTATACCCTCCTTTGCTCTCAGTAGCCTGACCCTGCCTATTTTCCCTGTTCTCACCGGACATATCCTGTGTAGTTAAGACAGTTAAGTCCTGTTCACTGTCCATGTTCTCTAGAGACCTATGACTTTGGCTTTACACTCTAGACACTGGGTATCTTCCTCACTCAAGTTGTGTGTTTACTATGTGCCAGAGTGCATGACAGTAGGCACTATGGCTCAGGGATAGGCTCCCAAAGACCTGGATTTGATTTTAGGCGAGTCCCTAGGCCTGAGCACCCTCCTTTGGAAAGTAAGAACAGGAGTGCTGCTTTTGTGGCCTGATTGCTACAAGGCTAGGACCTGTGGCCACATGGCTTGGTCCCCAGTAGGGTTCTCCATATCCTTGTTCCTGTAGATGTCATGCAGAGTTTCTCCACCCGACCAGAGGTCCAGCTCCGGGCCCTTGACAAGCTTCTGACAATACCAGAGGAAGACCTAGGTAAAGATCCTGCACCTTCCCCAGAGGGTCCTGGGAGAGGCTGGGAAATGGGAATGGAGCAATGTGGATGGAAGTAGGAACTGCCCACCTTTCACTGCTGGCTCTTCTGGACAGTGCATCTAACTGGAATTCTCCTTGATCTTATGCTTATGCAAAGTAGGGCGGGAGAGAGGCATGATTTTAATGGGTCAAAAGAAAATCTATCTAGCATTAGGGAGGTTGAGACAAGATTGAGAGCTGGCTAGCCTGATCTATAAGGAGATGAAGCTTTGTTTAAAAAGATAGACCATTTCTTGGAGGTTGTGGTGGTACTAGGGATTGAACCCAGGGCCTGTGCAATGCTTGACCGAGCTATCTCCCCAGCTCTTGTTATCTTTGTTTTTAGTTTGAGTAAGGGTCTTGATAAGTTGCCCACGCTGATTTCAAACTCATGTGTAGTCCAAAAGTCCTTGAACTTGTGATCCTTCTGCCTCTGGAATTACAACTCTATCTGCAATTATAAGTGTGCACCATCACACCTGGCTGAATAGATCCTCCATCTGTCCCACCATCTCTATAATGGGTGTCTGAGTTGCTTCTCATTATCCACTTTTATAAACAGCACCATGATTGATCAGCTGGCATACTGCCTGTAGGTACTTGCCAGATGTACCTCTGGATACCAGAGTGTGATTGCTATACCTACCCTCCTTCATAGGTATACCAACTTGCCCTTCTACGAGAATCTTTGAGAGCAGTTCTTTCCCAACATTACCTTTGGTGATGGGTATTAAGTTTCTTGAGAAATTCTGCAGGCATGCTTTCTTGTCTCTCCTGCTCAAATATCACGCTTGTATGCCGCCCATATACCCTTCCTTTCTGCAACCTTCCATCTGTTCACCCACCCATCTTATCCATTCCTCTACCTACCCAACTGCACATCTGAAGGACACCAAAGCACTGTGCCAGTGGCTAGGACAGTGGAAGTTGTTACATGGAGGCTGAGTTGCGACCCTTAGTGAGTTTAACAGACTCCTCATATTGGCCATTACTCTCCCAAAGTTCCTTTTATAGCTCAACTGTAACTAAGATAAAGCCCAGGACAAGGCAGATTTTGCCTTTTTGGGAAGTGGGATATTATGCCCAACAGTGGGCCTCACCCACCACCTGTCGCTGCCTCTTCCTCGTCCTCATCAGAGTGGGCTTGTTGTAGCTGTTCCCTGGGTACCAGTGTTCTGAATCTGACATCCTTATCACAAGCCAAGTCTCAACTCAAGTCACAGCCACAGGCCCTGGGGTCAAACAAGCTGGGTTTACACAGCCACTCATTGCCAAATGCTCATCATTGACTCTCAGCTTTGTCATCTAAAAGGGAGGGCTGCTAAGAAAGACCTGCCTCATGAAGCTGTTCCAAGTATGTACCTTGGAAGAGCTGGGCATGGTGTCGTGAGTGTTGTAGTTTGTTACTCAGGAGGCTGAGGCAGGAGAACCCCGGGAGCCCAGGAACTCCAAATTAGCTTGGACAACCCAGAATACAGAGCTTGGCAGATGGTCAACCTCACACACTATGAATGTGTGGGCTGGTCATCCCTTTTTGCCCTTGTGTTCGCTTACCTGATCCTCTAGCTTCACTCGTGGGCTCCCAGCAGCCGCTGGGCACCACATCTGGGTCACACAGCCCAGCTGCTCCTATGTTTCAATTGTGCTGTCTACTCCTCAGGCCTGCCGTGGCCCGAAGAGCTGGTGGAGGAGGTGATCAGCATCATGACGCAGCACGAGAGGATCCTGGACATTATGCTCAGCACCTGCCTTCTGCTGCTGCGTGTTCTAGGCCAAGGTGGGCACCAGACTGGGTGGAGAGCCCCTTCCTCCCGTGTCTCTTTCAACTTCCCACCCATGCCCAGCATCTGTCTCTCCAGGGTGCTGTTCCCTTCTGTACCTATGTGACTCCATTCCAGAGTGATAGCAGGCATAGTTACAAGTTCATGGGTGTGCATGGGGCCTGACCAAGCCTGCTGGGATCATGGATAAGTTCCCTAGCTATGTCACAGAAGCTGGATCGGATGGTCTTCTGGGCTTTCCTGACAGGAGAGGCTTGGGAGGTGTGACTGTCAGCAGGAGACAGCACCAAACTGAAGTCCTTAGTAGAAGCCTCTGCTGCTGAGCTCCCCCAGCTCTTCAAAACAGGAAGAAAACTTAACTAGTTCCATCTTTAAGCTTGAAGCATCTAGTTACCCCTTTACTTTTCTAGTCTTAATACCTTAATACTGAGGGCCTAACCACCACACAGATTGTGTCTTTTTTTTCAGGGTCTGTGTGTGTCAAATCCAGGCCATCTTGCATGGTGGGCAAACACTCTACTACTGGGCAAAAGCTCACAAATACTTTATAGTCTATGTTCTCAGCTAGTCATTGTGAAGGCCCAGCAATATCTTGGAGACCAGAACTGGAACAGAATGCTATAGGCTAGCTCTGTTGGTGAGAAGGCCCTCATATTTACAAAGACCTGCCTAGTGCCTAGAGAACAGGTGGACCTATTTCTTTAATTTGAAGAGGTGATGCTGTCCACAACTATAGAGGGAGGGCACTTGTCCACTTTAGAGCCCCAGCTGAGGGGTTAGTCCATGTTTGTTTCCCTGGCCCAATCTAGCACTGGCACAAGACTCAGAAACTGAGATCCCAAGGAGCAATTACATCATCTCCTTCCTGGTGAATATCTTGCGGAACCACCCCGACTCTGAGAGACTCATCACCATGGTCTACAACCTGCTCACCATTATCTCTAGCCAAGGTGAGTGTGTTGGCCTTCTGCCCTTCCTTTCTGCTTTAAAAAGCCAGAAACAGGACAGAGGGCTTACGGATAGGCAGCAGAGGGTCTTATTCCCAAGATGGACAGCCAAACTGTTCTCTGTTCTCAATGGCAGCCATGGACACTGCTTGGAAGCTGGAGCCAAGAACTGAATGGCCGGTTAGTATGTCAAGTCAAGGTTAGGCACTGGACCACTCCGACTTTTCACTCACATTAAGCCCACTTGGGTGAGAAGGGTATTAGAAGGCATAAAATAGAAAAGCCAGGCAGACTAGCTGTGGCATCAGCCCACAGGGGAAAAGGCAGTGCTGGGGAAGGCTTCTTGGAGACTTTTCCTTTAAGTGCTTATTGCTACCCACAGGGTTGGTCTCCGAAGAGCTGGAGGAGGAGGGTTTGCTTCAGCTTGCGCAAGAGCACCTGGACCACTTCCTAGAAGACAGGGACATCTGCCTTGCTGTCCTGACCCTGCTCTGGTCCCTCCTAGTGGATGGTGAGACCCTCCCTCCACAAGCCCCACTGCATGAGACCTGTTAGAGCAGCCATTCTCAACCTCTGTGTCCGGACCCCTTTGGCGGTCAAACGACCCTTTCACAGGGGTTGCCTAAGGGTACCAGAGGACATAGATATTTACACTATAATTTATAACAGTAGCAAAATTGCAGTTATGAAGTACCAACAAAAATAATTTTATGGTTTGGGGGGGTCACCACAACATGAACTATATTAAAAGGACAGCATTAGGAAGGCTGACATCCATTGTGCTACAGCCTCTATAGCAGCAGTTCTCATGACCCACAGTTTTGAGAATTGCTGCCCTGTATCTTGTCCCTTAAGCACAGGAGGACAACCACAGGCCCTATGGGGTTCTTCTGGGCGCCTAGCACATGTACACAGTGAGGTACAAGTGGGGTAAGAGAGGAAGGCCTTCAGGCCAGCTTGTCCAGTAAGTAGGCAGCCCGTGGCTCCAGAGGTCAGCGAGAGAACTTGATGCCCTATCCTGGTTTTTAGTTTGGAATGGGGATTCCCAGGCCTGCTCTTCCCCTCTTCTAGATACTGACTTGTCCAATGGAAGAGGGTTCCAAGCCACCGCAACCCCAGAATACAGAGACCCTGCTAACATCACAAATGCAAAAATTCCCCATCTCTATTGATGACACTGCTACAGACTGGCAGTAGAAAGCCCCATTTTCTATCTCTGAGGACAACTGCCCCCTCTTGTTCTTGGTGGGAGTTCAGAGGGGCAGGTGCTTCTGTCCATACCTGGCCTGGTGTTCATCCTTTTCCTGGGTCTAGTGGTCCCTGTGAACAAAGAGCCTTTGGAGAAGCTCTCAGCCATAGCCACCTGGGTGCTGACCACTTATCTGGAGGACGTGGAAATAGCTGAGGCTGGCAGTGCAGTGCTCTGGCTGCTGTCCTTGTTGGGTAAGTAGCCTAAGGCCTTAGTAATAGGGAGGGTGACCCTGGACACATAAGACAACAAGGCTTGTACTCTGTAGGCTGCATAAAGGACAGTCAGTTTGAGCAGGTGGTAGCGCTGTTCCTGAAAAGCATCCAGCTGTTCCCTACCAGCGTACTACTGGTGAACAATGTATGTCGTGGCTTGGCCAGCCTTGCAAAGGTGTCTGGTAAGTCTGGGACAAGACAGGCTGCCACCTGGAGGTGGAACAAAAGCTAGTTCCCTCCAGTGATGTCCACCTCATGACCCCAAATTTGAACAAGAAAAACAAGCCTCCAGGAAACACCACTGGGATTTCTCCATGTTTGGTGTCTTAGGACCACCTCCTCGCCTATACACACATCCCACAGCTGCATAGGTTTCCTACATATAGGTCTGTCTTCAAGTCCAGACTTATGTCAGTTCTCATACTAAGCACAGTCCTTTATAGAGAACCCTGGGTCCAGAGACAGGCAATGATCACCAGCAGTGTACGGTAGGGATGACCCACCTCCCTTGCTCCAAGAGCTGTCTCCTTGGATTCACTCTTGCTCAGTTCTATTCATGCCAGTCTACAAGGCTACCCAAACTGGTAGGGCCTCCTGGAAGTAGTTGGGAATCTTTTCCTCACATATCCCTGACAACTTTATACAAAGTACCCTGTGAGAGAGGGTTCAGGCCCTATGAGGTCCTCTTAACTGTTACAAGGTGAGAAGGTTGCCTGCAGAGGAGGCCCTTCCCCTCAGCACCACACACCAGGACCTCCTTTTCTGGTGGGGGGGGGGGCAGGGAGAGAAGAGGAACCAAGTGCTCTATTTCCCTTGGTATGGCACTCATTGCCAACAGGTGCAAAGCTATGCTATAGAAATGCAAAGTGGTACCTCTTCCAACATTTTTATACAGAGCAAGGTATAGCTCTGACTTCAGGAGCTTCCTTCACAGAAAGCTAGGATTCCTGGCAGAAGAGAACTCTTCCAGAGTCATGCTACTTCCCAGGGACAGGGGGACAAGGGGCTGAGAAGTAAGGACAGGTGCAAAGGGGCTGTACTAGACTGCATCATATACACAAATTCCTTTAACTCTTTTCTCCAGAACTGGTAGCCTTCCGAGTAGCAGTACTAGAAGAGGGCAGCAGCGGCCTCTACCTCCTGCAAGATATCTACCAGCTCTACAATGATGACCCTGAGGTGGTGGAGAACATCTGTATGCTGTTGGCCCACCTGGCCTCCTACAGTAAAGACCCTTACGTTGTCCTCTCTCTGACAGGAAGGGAAGGAGCCCCAGAGCCTCGTCAACAGCCCCCTTTAACTTCCCATTCATTCACTCCAAGCCAAAATGGCACCTGACCAACATTAACTGGCGGGTGGGAAGGAATCCTGAGCCTCATCCTCTTCTCCACTGCAGAGGAGATCCTGCCAGAGCTGGAGTCTGCAGGCATCAAAGACCTACTCCGGGTGATTGTGGAACGCTTTACCTCCAGCCTGGTAAGTCAGAGTGATATCTCTATCAAGCCTGAACACTTGCACCCAGAGCTCCACATGATGTTTTTCTACCACTCTACCCTTGACCACACTGAATCCAATCCCAAATGGGAAGTACAGCGAGACCACCTCAAAGATTCCATGAGTCAGGGGGTTAGGTCATCAAAGTAATTGTTCCTGTATCCTAAAGATACTGGAGCAAATGGCTTACTAGTTTCCTCCTTCCAGGAGCTGATTTCTTATGCTGACCTAGTACTTCGGGCACTAGAGACAGCTGCACAACCCAGCCCCCAGGAGGAGCAGCTTAAACCTGCCGAAGAGCCGGAATCCCCCGAGGTCTCCCCCGAACCGCAGGAAGATCCTATCTTCCAGACCTGAAACGTTGCCCTTCTGGGCCTAGGGTAAAGGAAAGTCTCACCAGGACCAGTGTTATATTTTGCACTCCACAGTGACTAATAAAGCCCTAGGCTGTTCCTGGCCCATGTCTGGCCATGGTGTCTGTGATCCTGCCTTGCAGGGCTTCAGAAAATTCTAGATGATGGGAAGAAAATGAGCTTCCACAAACTCCATTTTTAGCCATCCATTTATTTTTGACAGTACTGGAAATGGAACCCAGGGTCTTGCACATAGTAGACAAGTGCTCTCTGAGTCAAGACATCTATCATTATGTGCATGGGTGCCTCTGTTAAAGAGTCGTCAGGTTCAGAGTTGTCAATGGTCACTCTGTACTTGTTGCTAGCCAGAAGAGCTGCTGGCAGGACAGCAGGCAGACAGCCTTTCCACTCACACTGCCCCGGATGATACGATCTTCATCCTCCAGGTATACCTGCGCCCCAAGTCTCACCCCAAGGGCTGTGTGGAGAACACCGTACTGGACATTGGCAGCTTAGATGACTATGGGCCAAGCAAAGGACAAAGGAGTGAGAAAACACCTCCAGCCCAGTAGCTTGAAGAAAGTTCTCAATGGGCAGTTCCTGTGCTGGCCAGATTGGTTTGCAGGAAACTGAAAGCCCTTAGCCTGGATCCCTTAGGTCCAACAAAGCTTATCCCCTTACCTACAAGAGGAGAAAATGCTGCTTGCTCCTTAAGGGAAAGTGTTGAGTGCCCAGGCTGAATCCCGCTATGCTCATTGTTAAGTGGTAGCACACTCACCCTTTCCAATACTCTCCTTCCTCTAAACCTACAACACAGCCCTGACTTCTGCCCCCCTAACCAGTCTACCTCAACACACGGGTGCAGGGCCAGGCCCCAGTAGCAGAATTGAGGAGGAAGTTCTAGCAGCTCACATGCCAAACCCCTGCAGCCATGGCTGAGAATGCTCACCAGAGGGAGTACAGAGACCTGACAGGCCTCCATAACTCCATCCCAACTGCCACTGGATTGAGGAGTCACTAAAGGATGGGGTGGTGGTGAAGCAGCAGGACGGTGCTAGGCATACTCGCTGTTGTGGTCTCGAGTGGCAGCTGGGGGGCACCGGCCTGCAGTGATGCTCTCCCACTGGCGCTTTACCATGGTGTAAAGTCTCATTGCTGCCTGGGCATCCTGGACCTGGGTGACAGACAGCAACATGACCATCCAGCAGAACACATGGCCACAGGCCACAGAAGCAGCCCTGTGACCACTGAGTCTTCATAATAGCCACAGCACTGAGGCTACAAAGCCAAGAGAGGATGACTGTGGTGGGTAGTAAAGGAGAAAACCATAAACCATGAAAAATGGCTGAGGCACCAGAGAGAGCACAAGCTCACTCCTGTGCTTCAGACTCAGTTACTCTATGAACAGGAGCAGAAAGGGAAACCCCAAAGCAGAAGGAAGTTAGAGCTTCACAGCAGACATAGCTGAGTCAGGCACAAGGGCTCAGAGAGACAGAGGCTATGCTGTACGGGAACCTGTTCTCCTGAAACAGACTGCCTGGCCAGGAGGACCTGTTGGGACTGAGAACCCCAAGCCACAAAGCCCTAAAGCACCTTTGCTACGGTTTGTAAAAGCTCTATCCCTCATGCCTCAAGTGCTAGAGCCTAGGTCATCAGTGTGGCAGAGTAGGGGTAATGGGACCTTTCAGAGCAGGATTCCAGAAACACACGAGGCAATTCTTGAGGCATCAGTCAGGTCTACGAAGAGTGAACTGTTGCTCCTTCCTCCTTGGCATCTCTCCAATCAGCTAAGCCTCATTACCATAAAGCCCCCAATCTCAGGTATTTAGTAAAAAACTGGAAGTATACAGTCTTCAATTCGACTGGTGAATTTTATTCCAAATTCTTATTGTATATTATTCTCTGTACTGAGTTCAGGTGAAATGTAAATATTTAAGATACAATAACATTTTATAAGCCTACTCTGCCTAGGGTCCTCTCTTCTGTTCCTATGGTCAAGTGACATGTGCCTAGGTTAAGTCAGGGCTGTTACCTAGTGATACTTACTGAACAATGCTCGGCCTGCTGGACCCTGATCCCCAGAATTTTCTCAGAAAGTTGTTTCAGAGATGGTCTTCCACTCTGCAGAGAAGGACACCACTGAATGTGCTGCTTCCACAGGCTCAGCCCAAGGAGGACACAGCTGGCTAATGATACTGAGCACACGTAACCTGCAGTTTCCCTTTCATGAGTGTCTGTGGCACTTAGGGATGCAACCATTACCCTACTGTGGCTTACGACATTGCTCATCTACAGTAGAGAAGAAGTTGGGGACTGGAGATGTACCACATAGGAATGCTTTAATTTAATTTAATTTTTTGTTTTGTTTTTTTTAAGAGACAGGGTGTTTCCTTGTAGCTCTGGCTGTCCTGGAACTCACACAGTAGAGTGATTCAAATTCAGCTGGATTCAAATTCTGAGCTCCACCTGACTCTGCCTCCTGAGTGCTGGGATTAAAGGTGTGCACCACCACACCAGGTTGAATTTTTTTTAAAGTACTTATTTAATTTTATGTACATTGGTGTTTTGCCTCCATGTATGTCTGTGTGAGGGTGTCATGTCTCCTGGAACTGGAATTACAGACAGCCAAAAGCTGCCATGTGGGTGCTGGGTCCTTAGAAGAGCAGCTAGTACTCTTAACCAGCCATCTCTCTAGCTCCAATTTTAAATTTTTTATTAGTTATACATAGGTATGTCTGGTTGCACGTAGGTATGTGCACATACTCATAGGGCCTGGAAAGGCTAGAAATGTCAGGGCTTCTGGGACTGGAGTTATAGATGATTGTGAGTCACCTGACATGAGTGCGGAGAATTTAACCCAGGTTCTCTGCCAAGAGTAGCAAGTGTTCTTAACCACTAAGCTATGACTGAGGGCAACCTTGTAGAGCTGGTTCTCTCCTGCCTTCATGTGAGTTCCAGGGATCAAACTCAAGATGCCAGATTTATGCAGCTAGTACTCTTAAAGGTTAAAATGACACCCCCCCCCCCAAAGGGAGGAGCAGCCCTGCTATGCCACAGAGGACTTTGCAGCCAGTCCTGAAGAGACCTGATAAACCAGGGGTCAGATGAAAGGGGAGGAGATCCTCCCCTATCAGTGGACTTGGAAAGGGGCAGGCAGGAGATGAGGGAGGGAGGGTATGATTGGGAGGGAATGAGGGAGTGGGATACAAAGTTAATAAACTGTAACTAATATTTAAAAAATTTAAAAATTAAAAAAAAAGTTAAAATGAGTAACCAAACAAAGTAAGTCCCTTTAGTAAAAGAGGCCAGGGACCAGCCATGACTCAAGACTCATTCATTACATACCCTTACTTGTCTCTTGAATGGTTTGAATTTTTGGGTGTCCCTGATTTTCTTTTTTGGATGATCAAGGAACAGAACCTAGAAGAAAATGACAATTATCTTCATTTCATTCTGCACCAGTGGAGCCCCCTTTTCCAAAACCATCTCACAGGGCACCACAGGGTATAGCATTCAGAAAGAGGTAAAGGTTCTAATCTTTAAGGTGATCCCCAATATTCAGAACCATGTTAATAAAAATCTTGGGCAGGTGTGCTCCACACTTTTAGTCCCAGCCCTCTAGAGATGGAGGCAGGCAGATCTCTGTGAGTTCAAGGCAAGTCTGGCCTATACAGTGAGTTCTAGGCCAGCCAGGACTATACTATTTATTTATATAAAATAAATAAAAATCTTGACATCAAAGATGTTGAGAAAAAGCCAATTAACCTGCAACCGACTAAGCTAGTTCTGTTCATAAGGAAGCAAGAAATGAAATTTAGCAACTCACCCTGCAATTTAGCAGACTTCTAGACTAATATGACCCCAAAAAGTGACCCAGTAGAGGAGGCAGGTGTGACCCTGGTGGCAGTCTTCTGTGACTCACTGAGCAGGTGACTTTGGTTAATATTTGTTAAGCATTTGTTATTTTTATCATTTTAGTGCTAGGATGGAACCCAGGGCCTTATACACACACAACATACATTCTGCCACTGAGCTGCATCCCTAGCCCCAAACATTTGAATGGTAATTAAACTCCCATCTAGCGGTTCCTGAAACAGGAATACAGTGACACTACAGATCACACCCACGAAGGAGAATGTTCACTGTCTAATCAACAGAAATCTAGAAGGGCAGAAATTATATGTCACATGCCCCAGCACTGGGTGGAGTCCTCTGAGCTCATTAGCCTAACTGGCTGATTGTGTGACCAGCCTTTGAAGGAGGTGACTGGCTGTAATGACCCGCTGAGGAAACACATGCCCATCCAGTTCCTCTCCTGGAGGGACAGCTGAAGCAGCAGCAATAGTCAACTCTGCCAACTTGGGATGCTGAGGAGCAATGGGTTAAGGCATCTGGCATACTTAGGCATATCCACTGCTCTCCTGGACCTGCTCCCAACACCCTAAAACTCGACTCTACTACCCACAAAAGCCTAATCCTCAAAGGATTTAAAGAGATCTGTTCACACTGTGTTAATTTGCACAGTGGCACCCAGCAAGGCTTTTGAAGCGTGGCATTAGAAATCCTGGGGCTAGAGAAATGGTTCAGTGCTTAAGCGCACTAGCTGCTCTTCCAGAGGACCCTGGTTAGATTCCCAGCACCCACATGGCAGCTCACAACTATCTGTACCTCCACTTCCAGGGGATCTGGCACCCTCACACAGACATACATGTAGGCAAAACTACCAATAAAAGTAATAACTAGAAAGTGGTGGCGCATGCCTTTAATCCTGGCACTCAGGAGGCAAAGGCAGATCCAGGCAAAGGCAGATGGATCTCTTGAGTTCTAGGTCACCCTGTTCTACATAAGAGTTCCAGGACAGCAGGGCTACAAAGAAACCTTGTTTGGGGGCGGGGGGAGTTCTCTACACGAAATGACAGCAGGATTGTCCCTTCTGCCAGGTAGACTATGCTCCCATTTTCCTGGTGCACCCTCAAATGGACCAGACAGCAGTTTGCTTGTGAACTAAAGTGACCCATATAATAAACCCAGGCTAGGTCTTCCTCAGATGCTGGGGCAGAACAGGAGGATGGCTTCTAGCATTACAGCAATGCCTAGATATAAACTGGACACCTAACAAAAATCTTAAGGCTTTGACAATGTAAAGATACTTGTGTCTAGTCATGATGCACACAGATATTAGGCCATCTGCCAGGTCAGATAGGTGACACTCAAAGCCCCCCACATAGAGCTTCAGCACTCTGGCACTGGCACCCCAGAGTAGTTAGGACTCCAAAAACAAGTACCTAATGCAGTCTCTTGAAAACAGCCAGAGCTCAGGTACATGACACTATTTCTAGACAAATCCCAGGTCAAGATAAAAATTCAAATTGAAAAAACCCAGAGTGGTACTTCTGGAGACAGGCATGTGAGGCTCTGTGTGGCTCACATGAAGAAGCTGATGGCCCCAAGCCCACACCTTTAAATCATTGTGCAGTGCATGCCCCACCAGGATTCTGCCCTTCAACATTTCTGCTACTTCCTTCTTCACAACTTCAAATTCCTCTCCTGAAAACCAAACAAAGAAGTGGTTAACAACATAAAACTCACCAAGATTCTAAGTTCCTCCCATCCCTGGCCAGACTAATGGTAACAGGTCAAACACTTAATAATACACAGAGCTGTGATGGAGGTAGGCCTCAAGAAGTGTCTCACTGGACCTCAGGGAAACCTACACTGTGCTTTTGTGCTCTGCTCCTACTTCTAGGGACAATGAGGAAAAAAAAAAAAGGAGCTCTCCTCAAAGCCAATACTAGTCAATGGACTAGCACCAGTTAGCAAACTCCTATAGTTAACCCTAGGAGAAGCACAGAGCATTTAGACTTTCTCAGGAACACCTGACAACATGCTTCTCATTCAATACAACTTATGACTTCCCGAGTGGACTCAGACTGGATCTCTCCCACAGACAGTGCAAGAAGGGTTGCATGGACCCTAGAGTCTGGTCTGCTGCTCTTTCCCAGCAGACATCCTTTGGGGACCACCCTGCCCCAATTCCTAACAGAAAGGGCTCCAAAACCAACTCTGATCAGAACTAATAGGACCAGAACCTCCCTTCTGATATAGAAAGTAAGAGCTACTGGTCAGTATATGGTTCAAGGAACCACCTTGTTGGCCATGGGTACCAGGAGAAGCAAACAGGCAATGGGTGGTGAGGAGTGGGGAAGAGACCACAAGGTTGCATCCCTCATGGTCTCCAGGTCTCTCCAGGAGGCAGGCTCTGAGCAGCCTAGATATCCTCTATTACAAATTGGACCCAGCCTCTGCTACATTGGGTCACTTCTTCCAGCCACCCTTCTATCTAGCCCTTGCCTCAAAACCAGTCTTCTGACCTCCACCCTGTTCTCATGTCATGACCATAGGGATCCTGCTGGAGACCTCACTACCAACACTGAACTAGTCTCCCAGAAATCCCGGCAAGAGGCATGTCTGGGTTTCATAGGAGTCCTTCTGATTCCAGCACACATGCCAAAGTTTTTGTGGCACTTAGCTTGTGCCAACCTCTACGTTGGGGCCCAAAAACACAGCAGTAACTGTAAAATGGGTCTATCTTCAGCAACCCACACTCTAGAGACCCAGCTCCTATCATGTAGCTACTCATTCTTCATGGCTTCCTTCTTGATTCCTAACACACTCCATTTACTTTCCCATTGTCTTAAAACAAAAGCAATCTAAGAGCACTGTCCTGGGTAAGAGGCAAAGAAGTATAAGACACAAACAGCGTAACAGCCAGGAAAGGCACTTTTTGTATCTGCAAAGCATGCTACTCTGGGGAAGAGGTAAGAATTGTCCGTGCCACGTTCTGGAATGCAAAAGGAGAAGTAGAAATGAGTGTTGCCATCATTTCCATTGCTACACTCAAACCTTATGGACATCATACCCTGCTTCAAGTTCTCAGGCCGTATCCCACTGACCGCTGTCCTGTAGTCAGTCACCGGCTCAGTTGGCTTGACGTACTTGTCATAAACACACTTCCCATACTGGTTCACGATGGACACACGGGCTGCGATGCTCTCTTCCCCTTTGGGGCCCACGCCTACCATCTCACAATCCAGGGCCAAGGCTTTTGTCAAGCTGAGGGGAACCAAAGGCCCCAGTGTAATAAATATTATGGGCTGGGATTCTAGGCCAATGAGCCAAGCCCATGCATCACCATTTTGCACCCTTAAGATTTGCTGGGCAATCATGGCTCAATACTTGCTGCTCCTCCCCTGAGATTCCAGCCCCACAAGGGAGAACATTTCTACCAAGAGTGGCATGGGCTCAGCTTACCCGCCAAAGGCCTGTTCCTTCACCAGGGAGATTGTACTCTTGCTCTGCCCCAGCCGCTTCCGTACCAGCACGGCTGCCTCTGGGCCTATGGCAGCCTCAATATCATCTGGATCCACATCATCAAACCAAATGTCTTCCCTATGAGGCAAAGATGAAAGCACCTGGCTGTGAAAAGACCTGGGGTGGGGCTGGGAAGATGGTAAGGAGCACTGTTTGCTCTTCCAAAGGACCCAGGTTCAATTCCCAGTTCCCACATGGCAGCTCACAACTGCCTGTAACCCCAATTTCAAGGGATCTGACACCTTCATACTAATGCACATAAAAATAAAATTAAATAAACTTAAAAAAATGAAAAGACCTGAGCTACAAGATGCCGATTGAAAGGACTTCTGTCCAGTTGGTAGGCTGTGAGAAGCAGGAGGGCTGACGGGGAGAGCAGCACCATCAGAACTAGCAGGACTGCTCCCCGTGCACACTCAGTCCAGCTGAACCTGCTGCTGCACTTTGCTTTTACTGCTGTTCTTTCTTTCCTTTCTTAATTATCTTATTTGTATGGGTGTTTTGCCTGTTTATCACTTGCACGTTTGATGCCTGTGACCACCAGAAGAGGGCATGAATTAGATCATCTTGACTGGAGTTACAGAAAGTTGTGCACTTCCATGTGGAAAATGGAAATTAAACCTAGGCCTCTGAAAGAGCAGTCATGCTCTTAACTACTATACTAAGCCATCTTTCCAGCCCCTCACCATTGTTCTTTTAAATTTGCAAATATATCTATTATCCAAGACTTAGGAACTATAGATAAAAAACACAAAGAATGTAACTCAAAAACATGTGACCCATTTCAATAGAATGACCCCGACACTTCCAAATTAAATAACAGATTTGTTACCGATCAATACACATAGGAGGACTGCGTGACAGACAGGAACTTGTGCCTTGCACTGTCTTCCCATTTTGGAAGAGTGAGAAAGAGTCCATATTGGATGCTCATGGCTATCTGGTAAACTCTAGCTTTCCATGTTACCATTTCAATATTACTCAAAAAGGCTTAACTGATGGGCCTACTGCTATGTGTTCCTTTGCCTTCTTCACTAGACTACCCTGACCTCCCACACAAATGCCAACGTAAATGTTGTATGTCTCCCTGCTTATATCAGCCTTAGAAGGGAGAGGCCTTGCTGCCCCTCCAATCCAGCCTGCCTGTAGGACTCAGAAGCAGCAGCCACACCCATGTCCCTTTACCCTTCAGCAACTGTGTCCTGTAGTCTTATCATGGACTCAATTTGCTTGACTTGACACAGCTGTCATAAATACACTTCCCATACTGATTCCCAAGGAGATGCTCTCCTTCCCCTTGGGGCCCATCCCCACCACTGCACAATCCAGGGCCAAGATTTTCTTTAGACTGAAGGGAAGAAAGGAAAGGCCCAGGCAGCAAGAAGCCAGTCTGCCTTATAAGCATATCCCTGCTGAGTGAGGTGTCACCACATTGCTCATCAGGTAGCAAAAAGGTACTAAACAACACATGCCACACTTCAGTCTCTAATTATACAGATGGCCACACTGAGGAAGAAAGGATGCAAAAACCTGTCCAAAGCCATCAACTGGCAAGAGGCATAACTTGGTTTCATGGGAGTCCTTCTGGTTCCAGCACACATTATGCCAAAGTTTTTGTTGGCACTTCCCTTGTGCCAAGCTCTGTGTTGGGGCCCAAAAACACAGCAACTGTACAAAAGAGTCTACCTCCAGCAACCCACACTCTAGAGGAAACAAGTGACAAGTGAACAACAGTACAAACATCATAGGGCTGGGTGAGGAAGGCTGCACCAGGGCTAAATGGCTGCACAGTCCTTTCTTCTTGGTGGTGAAGACAGTAGAGGCTGCACATGCATTCAGGACCATCATTTCTATGGCCCCTGTAGCAAAGGATGTAGCAGTCACCATAGCAGAGTTGATACTCACTCAGAGGGTGTGGACTGACTCAGGACGACAGCTGCCTCCTCTGCTTTCCACTTACGCTTCATATCTCCTTGATGAGAAGAGATGTCCTTATTTGTCTTTTTCGTTGCTCCTTTCTTCTGCTCTGTTCCAGAGATATTTGTGGGAGGTACTAGTATCTTCCTGTCCTTCTTAGATGCAGACGTAACAGAACCCCTAGTGGTCTGGTCTTTTTCTGTCCTCTTCTTGTCTCCCTTTGATTTATCTGAGGTCTCTTTTCTATTCTGCTGGATTATTTGAGGATGCATTTTGTCATCCATCTGAGAGGCAAGAGGTTTTTCTGGGGCCTGTGACTTTTGTTTCAGCAGCTAATGAAATCAAAATTAAATATAAGCCATATTTATTTTTTTAAAGCCACATTTAAATTTTGAACCGACACACTACAGATTAAAGAAACTTGTATGTACATGTATATACAAACATGTATCTATCATGCACACACTTCTCATCACTATCTTTAATAGAACATTATTTAGATAATTTTTTTCATTTTACAAATTTATTTTATAGGGCATGGTAGCATACACCTTTACTCCCTGGTGGAGGCAGTCTGATCTCTGAGTTTAAGGCCAACCTGGTCTACAAATTGAGTTCCAGGACAGCCAAGGGCTACACACAGAGAAACCCGATCTCTAAAAACCAATGACAAACAATTTTTATGTGTATGGGTGTTTTGCTTGCATGTGTGTCTATGTATAACTTGTATGCCTGGTGCCCACAGAGGACAGAAGAGGACATAGTATCTCCTGGAACTAGAGTTACAGACAGTTGTGAGGTGCCATGTGGGTGCCAAGAATTAAACCAGGATCCTCTGGAAGTGTATCCCCAGGCTTTTTGTTGTTTGTTTGTTGATTTCCCTATGTATCCTAGGCTGCCCTGCACTTTGTAGACAAAGCTGGCCTTGAACTCACAATTTGCCTGCCACACCTCCCTGAGTGGTGGGATTACAAACGTATGCCACCACGCCCAGCTGCTTGCACATTGAAATATTGTTCCTTTGCTTATTACAATGCCTCTTCATACTCTATACCACATGCACCCGAGTGACTTAACATCCCAGAGTGCTGCACTGAGTCTGGGGGCAGGAGCATCATTTTCACTTCTTTAATTTACAGTGACTTCCACAGTCAACACTCTGGGACATAATGATACTTCCTTTACACTATCTCTGGAGGTTGACTAATGCTCAGAGTCTGACTAAGATCTTCCGGAAGGGAGTTCAATGGAAAGAAAAACTCCTATGAAACCAGAGATGGTTGATGAGAACAGCCATAGATTTAATCTTATCCATTTAGAGGCAGAGTGTTCAAATCTCCAGTTAAGACTATGGCAAGGTCTTCCTTGTGTTCAAATCTCCAGTTAAGGCCATGGCAAGGTGGCAACCAACTGAGAGATGATGCAGTGAGTTTCTACTTACCCTAATAGTTAAGAGACCCTGAAGGATTTAGATTCTTGTAGAAACCAGAGCCAACTCCAAGTTTCCCATAGTAAATACACACTCCACGCATTTAATTTTACTTTAGTTTCTTGGGAGAAAAAACAAGAGCCAGCTCACAGAGCCTGGACTGTCCACAGGGTTTGGCTGGTTCTGTGTGTCTAGATAGGAAAATCCACACGAAGGAACAAAGTGAAGTGTTATGGAGCTCAAAAAGTTCCTTACTCAATTTCTTATTAACTGAGTCTCTGTGACATACACTCCAGAAGATTATCTAGAGGTCAATGGAGCAAAAGCATGGCTAGTATCCCAGTTCTGCTGTTCACATGCTGTGACCGTGCTTAAACCAAACCCCTTAAGCTCTGTGTCTCAATTTCCTCATCTAAGAAACAGGACAGTAAAAGCAACTAACTAGAACCTAAGAATTTATGAGTGAGAGAGTATAGTGGCTCACACACATAATCCCAGGATTTGGGAGGATACATAAGGTAGAATTGCTACTTGTGTGTGTGAGAGAGAGAATACCCTGAGCTACAAGAGTTCCAGAGCAGTCTGGGCCAAAACTCTGGGACATAGTTTAAGACGTTGGCAAGGTGACAACCTAGATGTGAGATTTATGATTGAGAAAAAGATTGTGAGTGAAGCAGAGATCAACCTCTATGGCATACAGAATCACTAGCCACTACTGAAAATGGCAAAAGACCTAGACAGCCACAACTGCACTACCGCTTCGTTTACAGGCCGAAATTACTGCGAAGGAGACCGTGCAGTGTTGACTGGCCCTTCCAACACGTTTGGAATCTCCCCCAGCATCCTTCCTCCTTCGGGGTCTGTGGCTACCCAGCCGGAAGTTCGGGATGGGGGATGAAGGTGGCCTGTCGCCCGCCTCACCTCTTGCAGCGCCTTCCAATTTTGAGAAAAGTCCTCTGGGGCCTTCGGTGGTCGGCCTGCGACAGCTGCCGGGCGGTTTCCCGGAGCTCCGCTCCCTCCCTGCGCTTTGCTCTTCCTGAACCTCTTCTTGGCTTTCTTCCAAGCGAGCTTCTTAACCGGCCCAGGTTGGGGCACCGGCGCGGTGGCCTTCACCTTCATCTTCTCGCCCTCCGTAGCCGGACCCAGCAGGGATGAGACTTGGACTCAGTGGCGACCGCGGAAGCACGCGTACCAGCAGGCAAGCGTACCTCCGCAGGGCGTGAGGCAGCCCGGGTTGCTCTTCTCTTCGCGACCTGCAGGAAACCGAGCCTGCATCTCTGGTTCCGCACGTACGCGGACTCTGCGGCCAGACCGCTACTTAGCACTCTACAGGCTGCCCACTCTGGTTAGCAGCGCCATGGTTGACGACCTAGAGTTTGACAGAAGGGAGCCCAGGCCTTCATCAGGATCCAGAGCTTCGGATGGGCGGGAATGAGGAGAAGCTGAGACACCGGAAAAGTCTCGGGGGGGACTACTCACGATGTGGCACTCCTAGACAGGACGGAAGAGGCGTAGGCGGGACTTGTGCATATTCCCCTGTGTGCACACCACACACAACTGAAACCGGCCTTCCCTAGGCTTTCTAGACCCGTTTGCTTGTTGCAAAGGCGCGCCAGCAGTTTCCGATAATGATGCTAAAACAAGATTTTAATTGTGATAATGTATATATATTTTCTTTACCGCAGTGTTAATAAACGACCGGCAATCCATGCTTGACCCTGATGGTGCAATACTTAAAACAGATGAGGCCTTCATAATAGTTTACCTTCATAATAGAAACCTTGGGTTTCTATGAGGCCTTCATAGTAGAAACCTTGGGTTTCTCTGCATAAAGATTTGCAGCAAGCCAACAGGTCACTTAGGAAGGTCAGGGAGCCACGTGGTGGTCGTTATGAACCAAGGGTGGTTGTTGCCTCAGGACCCCCAAGAGCGAGTTCTGGGTACAAAGATTTATTTGCCTCAGAGGACAGAAAATAAGAGAAAAAGACAGGAGGTAGAGGATGAGGAAGAAGGGAAAAGGAACAAAGGAGAGGTAGGAGGGCTGTTTGTCTCTGGGGACAAAGGACTGCCTCTGAAGAGAGAGGAGGCAGACATGGCCTATTGGAAAACGGTGGTTTATAAAGGTACAAGGGGAAACTCCATGTTAGGATAAGGTGTTTAATTTTCACTGGGCATATTAATTGGATGAGTCAAAGAGGGCTTTTGATTGATTGTTGGACTTCAATACATTGAGAGGTGGACCTTGGTAGTCAGACTCATGAGGAGGAAGTCGTGAAATAAGAGAATAGACCTTGGTGGCTAGCTTTAGAAATGCAATCTAACAGTTTTTAGCAAGGCAGAGGGAATAGGGAAGAAGGACAAGGCTTGCCAGAGCCATGCTTGCCACGCTGGAGGTGGCCAGAGTCTCTTCAGTGGTGGCAGTGGTGGCCACAAGAGCCAAACACTTTTGGCACCCCTCTCCCTCTTAAGTCAAAGAGCCAGGGAATCTCTGGGCGTGGTGGTACAGGCCTTTAATCCCAACACTTGGGAGGCAGAGGCAGGTGGATCTCTGAGTTCCAGGCCAGCCTGGTCTACAGAGTGAGTTCCAGGACAGTGCTATGCTGAGAAATCCTGTCTCGGTCTTGAAAAACCATAAACAAACAAACAGTCCCAGGGAATCCACATGAGTTCAATGACAAGGAGAGAAAATAAATTTCGTAAATTGCACTTTTGGCACTTACTTAGTTATCTGTAGTAGTTTGAAGTCTAGAATCAAAGCAGGTGCTTTTTGGTTTTTTCTCAAAGTATTATATGTCTAGAATGCAGTCTCTTAGATATTTCATGATTACTTATTTCCTTATTTCTCATTACAGAATGCCTTCTTGGTATGACCTCTTGGTAGTAACCAAACCTTTCATCTATTGAATGTTTACTTATGTGACAACCACTTTTACATACTTTGGTTTGTTCAATCTCAATTATACATGAAGTAGCTTGTTTTCACTGTAGGTCACCTGGCCTGGAAATTGCTATGTAGAGCAGGCTGACATCACACTCAAAAAATTGATCTGTCTTTACCTCCCAAGTGCTGGAATTAGAGGTATGTATCACCACACCTGCAGAAATGGCAGTTTTAATACTAGTTTTTTGTTTTTTTTTTTTTACTGATAGAATAATATTAGGTCAGAAAAATCTAAATAGTGTGTTTAAGGTCACACAGTTATTCTAGTGGAGATGGAATTTATTTTAATTTTTCTGCTATCAAACTATACAAGTACTCTCTCTACCTCTATATTCCCAGCCTCAGAACTGGGATTTTTAACTCATTTGTTGACTTTTGTGGCCTATAATGTCAACATTCATCCTTAAATTTTTTCATGCAATGCAATTTGATTATGTTTCCCTCCACCATCTCCCCCTAGAGCCTCTCCACCTCACTTCCCACCCAACTTTATATTCTTTCTCCTTCCCTTCCCCCATCTATCTTGAAAACAAAGCCCACAAATCAAAATAAACACAAATAAAAAGACAGAAAGCTTGCTCACACACACTCTTTCTCTCCAACTACCTTCTGATTGTATTTAAGGATTATTCCATGAGATGGGAGCCATACAGGAGACTATTAAAGTGGCCAAGAACCCAAGACCAAATATATCACAGGCCAAGGGGAAAACTGCTACTATTATTCTGCTAAAGGGACATAGCAATAAAATGACTCCTAATGACAATCAGAAGGTGGTTGGTTACTCTCATAGCTAGTTTAGTTTGTTTCATCTTTATTTAATTTGGCAGGTCATATACTTCAAGAAGTCCATCAATTTCTTTTAGGTTTTCCAGTTTGGTGGACTATGTTTTTATGATTCTCTAAATTTCCTCATTGTTTGTAGTATTATCTTTCTTCTTATCTCTAATTTTATTAATTTGGATCTTCTCTTCATATTTTGATTAATTTGGCTAAAATTTATTTTATTTTCTCCAAGAACCAACTCTTCATTTTATGATTCTTTATATTGTTTTTGTTTGTTTTTATTTTGTTGGTTTCAACTTGAGTTTGAATATTTCTTTTGATTTGCTATTTCTCCTTCTTTCCTTCCTTTCTGATACAGGGTTTCTCTGGGTGTAGCTTTGGCTGTCTTGGAATTCACTCTGTAGACCAGGCTGGCCTGGAATTCACAGAGATCTGCATGCCTCTGCTTCCCAAGTTACGGGATCAAAGGTGTACGCCACCACCACGACCCAGCTGGTTTTTGTTTTGTTTGTTTGTTTAGAGGCAGGGTTTCTCTGTGTAGCCTTTGCTGTTCTGGAACTCACTCTATAGACCAGGCTGGCCTTGAACTCAGAGATGTGCCTGCCTCTGCCCCAAGTGCTGGGGTTAAAGGTTTGTACCACCACTACCCAGAAATAATTTATTTTTGATTTTTTTGTTTGTTTGTTTTATAGTTTTCAGCTGTTCAGATGTGTCACCAAGTTACCAATATGAGATATACTCAGGGTTTTTTTTTTTTTAAATGCAGACACTTAGTAGTTTGAACTCGCCTATTATGGCCACTTTCATTGTGCCCCATAGGTCTGAGTATCTTGTGTTTCAATTTCATTTAATTCTAAAATGTTTTTAAATTTCCTTCTTGATTTCCGTCTTGACCCAATTTTCGTTCAGTAATGAGCTCCTCAGCTACCATGAGTGTGTATACTCTCATTTCTTTTGTTGTTGATTTCTATTTTAATCTTAGTGGTCAGATAGAATGCAAGGTGTTATTTATGGTCTTTTATGTATTCTGTATGGTGTGTGTATTTGGTTAGTTTGCTGTTGATTCTCTTCCTGGAGCAGCCATAGAGGATCTCTGATAGCCTCATAGCTGCTTCCTTGACGTTCAGTACAGTGTCTTTCTTACCCTTTTCAGGAGCTCAGATAAATGCATGTTTTATGGGTAAATAAGTGGGTAAATGTAGTTGGAGGGGCAGAGGCAGAATGCAAGCAGGAAAGAGGAGTGCTGAAGGAGCAAAACATCAGAGAGAAGAACTAGAATCCTGCTCAGCAGTTCAGAGTACTTCCCCACTGCACTCACATGCACAACCCCACATAGTGATCGCACATATGCACATAATTGAAAAATAAAAATTAAAAATCTAGGAGTTGAAGAGGTGATTCAGTGGTCAAAAGCTCTTGCTACTCTTGCAGAGGACTGGTATTTGGTTTCAAGCACTCGAAGTGAATACTTAATGTCCTCTTCTGGCCTCCATGGACACCTGTATTCACATGGTGGTGCACATTCAGACAAGCAGGCCACACACACACACACAGACAAATAAAAAAATTTTTTTTTCGTTAACAAAAAAGTACACTCAGCCGGGCATGGTGGTGCATGCCTTTAATCTCAGCACTTAAGAGGCAGAGGCAGGCAGATCCCTGCAAGTTCAAGGCCAGCATTGTCTACAGAGCTGATCCAGAACAGCCTGGGCTACACAGAGGAACCCTGTCTGGAGAAACTAAAACCAAACCAAACCAAAACAAAACAACAAAAACAAAAAACAAGAAACAAACAAACAAAAATACCTCAACAAGCAAGAGGGTAGGAGGGACCCAGAGCCAGTCTGGCCCAGCACAGATGAGTGCATTTGCTGTCTGTGCAGGGGCTAAGAGACACTGCAGGTTTATCTGGGAAGACAAAGGTAGTCAATACTGAGGGGTCATTTTTCTGTCACTATGACAAAATATCTGAGGCAATCAACTTTATAAGGAAGAAAGATGATTTTTAGCATATGGGTTTCAGTCATGGTTGCTTAGGACCTATAAGGGGGCAGAAAACTATGATAGAAGGATATGACAGAGAAAAGCTACTTACCTCATGACAGTCAAAATCGATGAGCTGAAGAGGAAAGAACTGGCACCCTATATCTTTAAAGGCCACAATTTCAATGACTTACTGTCTTATCACTAGGTTCCACATCTGAAAAGTTCCATCAGCTCCTACAGGCTGGTAATCAAGCCTTCAATTCATGGGCCTTCAAGGTACATTTGAAATCTGTATGGTCAGGGTTCTCTAGAGGAGCAGAATGCATAGCATGAATATATATCACAAAGGGAATTTAGTAGATTGGCCTACATGATATGGGCTAGTGTTTTAGTCAGGGCTCTCTAGAGGAACCAAAGAAATAAAATGAATTAATCTGTGTATGTCTGTCTATCTGTGCAATCATCTATATGCCTATCTAAAGGGAATTTATTAAAATGGCTTACAGGCTGTGGTCAAGCTAGCTCAACAATGGCTATCTCCCAATGGAAAATCCAAGAACACAGTAGTTATTTAGTCATGAGGCTGGCTGGCTCAGCCGGTCTTGGTCTTCACTATATTCATCAGAATCTAGAGAAGAGCAAAAGATTCCTTCTTCCTTGTCCTTTATAGGCTATCATGAGAAGGTACGGCCCAGACTTAGGGGATTGCTACATCAAATGATCCAATTAACTAAAACCCCTTCCAGGAGCACCCAGCAACATTGAGTTTTTAGATAATACCAGATGTAGTCAAGTTGACAACCAAGAATAGCCACTACAGCTCGGCAGTCTAACAACAGTCATCTGTGTGTACTCAGGAGGTTGAGAAGTGGGTAACTGCTCAGTCCACGAGGCTGGATGTAACAAAAGTTCTAGTTGGCGCTAAAGGCCAGAAGGATTTCTGGAGAGTCACTGGTCTTCATTTTCTGTTAGGTCAAAGAAGCTGGTTTCTGATGTCATCAACGGATGGTGGTAGTGGCAGCAGCAGCCACAGGATGCACATACTCATGAGCAAAGAGTGAAAGCAGGCAGGGCTGCTGCTGGGGAGTGTGGCCCACTGTGGAGGAGGGTCTTCTCTCAGTTTCCAGGAAGTACCCTTAGATCCATCTAGAGGTATGTTTCTTAGTCATTTCAGATCC
The DNA here is from genome assembly GCA_028658305.1 of Pachyuromys duprasi. Classification (NCBI taxonomy): domain Eukaryota; kingdom Metazoa; phylum Chordata; class Mammalia; order Rodentia; family Muridae; genus Pachyuromys; species Pachyuromys duprasi. The sequence continues at coordinate 110,768,132 of CM053752.1, read as the reverse complement.
AATCTTGTTGACAACTAAGAGTAACTTCCCAAAGATTCCCACTGAAATAGAGAACTGGAAAGGTGAAAGATGTGCAAGAGTGTTGTTGGCCTACTTTTAAAAAAACTATTTTATTTACATTTTTATATCTCTATCTCCCTACCCCACCCCAATGCTGTCCAATACACAAGACAAGGCAGGGGAGAGGAAGGGTTAGTGGGAGAAGGGACACAGTTATCTGCTTCCTGCTGGTAGGGTCATCGGGTTGCTTGGAGCCAGTTCAATCCTTGTTTCAGGAGATCGCCAACTTCTTGTCTCACTGCATCAACAACAACAGGAAGAGCAGGAGGAAAGCAACAGCAGCTTTGTTCTTTCTCTGAGTTCCTTGCTCTCTGGGCTCTGGCATTGATTCCCTCTCTAGAGTCCTCAGATTTAAACTATCTGCAACTGGCAAAGAGCTCCTCTCAGAGCCCACACAAAGCAAATCGTCTGCTGCTATAGACCACTTGAATCAGTCCCACCCCCCACACCTGGGACAAAGCAAAACAAAACAAAACAAAATGCTTCTGTTTTTGGAGCAAGTGAATGAAAAATTCCCAGGAGGTGCAGTGGGATGCCAGGCAATTTGTGACAGTACTTGCAGAGATGTGGAGGCACTTACCTGCTCCATGACTTTCCCACCAGGTGCAGGTGCAGACTAGGTGGACAGTCTCAGAATGGTAGGGTTGGGGCAGAGGAAGGAGGTGAAGGCACAGGGTGTCTGCAAGTGCAGTGCAGTGCATGGGAACACAGTCTTTGCTAGGAGTAAAGGGACAGGAGATCTAGAGAGCCTGGGACTGGAGGTGCCAGAAAAGAGGGAGGCTTGAGGGGCAGAACTGTCATGTCCTTACTGCATCCTCTCATTGGTCAGTCAGAGATTCTAAAAGAGCCATCCAGGGCCTGTCATTTCACATCAGCCCACATTCCCAGGGTCCTGTCTAGAGTTTGCTCTTGTCCAGACTGAATTGCTAGACCAGACTCTCCCAGGAGGCTAGATGCGCACAGTTGAAACTTTCCTGGTGTGCAGGACATGGCTGAGATGCTCTACACGGAGAACCATTCCAGGCAAGTTCCCAACAGAAGCAGCTGCTTGCTGCCCACCCCATAGCCCTGCCCTGGGAGGAAGTTCCCAAGAGTAAACACTGCCTGACTTCCTGCCCAACTAGTAAGTGAAATCTGTCACATTCCACACTAACCAGAATCTTAGTGACCAGGTCTCCTGTCCGGCCATCGGCTGCCTTTTCTAAGAATGAGCCAGCTTTGCTCAGGGGTGACATGCCAACCTTTTTATGCTGCCAGTATCAGAGGAATCCTCACTGGTGTCTTCTTCATTCTGGGCTGCTGGGGGCTCTCTGATTTACAGAAGGTGGGATCACACAAGATCTGGTGTTGGGTGTTGGAATCACCTGGAAGAGGAGACTGCCAAAGCTCTTGGGTGAAATGGGTGTGATCTTTCTGCTAGCAGATAAGGAATTTGGTTTACTCTGGTAAACGTGACAGAGCTGTGTGGCCTACTCTCCTCTGCGCTCTGCCTAGGAACCGCTCCCTTATTCTGTCCCTATATCTTTGTTGTCCTCTCTTCCTTTGCCTTGTCTCCTTCCTCCTCTTTTATGTCTTTTGTTTTGCAGAGTTTTCTTCAAGATCTGGAACCCGCGGAGGTATCTTCTCACTTTGGCCATCGTGCTGCTGAACTCACAGGTAGCTGTCCTGGGGTGCTCTGAGCCAGGGGAGTTTCTTGAGCTCTGGATGGGGGACTGAGGGAGTTTCCACTGAGTCAGTGACATGAGGGGTCTGGTGACCATGGGAAAAGGAAGTCAGAGAGGCTGTGTCTTTCTTTCTGTTAATTAGCTTCATTGCTTCCTGCCAAGTTGATAATAGCTGTTCTGGGTATTCTGGCTGCACTGGAATCCTGACCCCAGGCTTCTGTTTAGTATCACAAGTGAGGGAGTGTTCATCAGCTGCCTCTTCAGCCTGTGGCTGGCCTTCATGGGGCGGGCTGGTTTTCAAGAACCTACCACTTCTGGCCATAGCTGTAAATATTTACTTCTTCTTTGGGAACAAGGTGGGTGCCAGGCCAAGCAACTCTGGCTCCTGTGCTGTAGCTCTTCTCATGGCGAAGGCTTTCCCACGACCTATAGCCCTGCCTCTCAGGATGCCATCCCTTTCCCCAGAAGAACACTTGATGGTTTTAATTAAAACCCTGGTTAGGAGTGGACTGTGGAGCTAGCTTACTTGGTAAAGTGCTTCTGTGGAAACACAAGGGACCAAGTTCTAGTCCTGGCATTCATATGACACAAAGCTGGGCACGGTAGCACATATTTTTAATCTCAGTGCTGAGGAGGGGCAGAACCCAGTGTGCATCCTTCCAAGACCACAGAACAACTGGTCACAAATCCATAATCCTTTCTATTCTGACCACTAGCTAGGAAAATCCATGATACAGCCAACCTAGCCCAATTGATGAGCCCTAGGTCTCAGAGAGAAATCTTGTCTTAAAAAACAAGGTGGACAAAGCGGATGTAGTGGCACACACCCTTAATCCCAGCACTCAGGGAGGCAGAGGCAGGTGGTGAGGCCAGCCTGTTCTACAAAGTGAGTCTAGGACATCCAGGGCTACACAGAGAAACCCTGTCTCGGAAAACAAAACTAAACAAAAACCAAAAACCAAGGTGGATGGCTCTTAAGGAAAAAAACCTGAAGTTGACTTCTGCCTCCATACAGACACCACATAGATGTTGGTAAGGTCCAGAGACAGATGGAGCTAGAAGTCAGGGTACCAAGGATTTAGGGGATATTCTTCCACTTGTAACCAGTTTTTCTGTGGTCTGGGTGGGATACACATTGTCTGGACCACTGGTTTCTCCCATCATTGGGCTTCTGAAGGGCTAGGACGTTGTCACCTGGGCTCCTAGTCCCCTGCACTCCGGAGGACAGTGAGCACTGAGCTGGATTCCTGTGGGCCAGAGACCAGAGGTGTCTTGCTTCCTGTTGGATCATTTATGGAACACTCATTTCAAGACTAAAACTACTTTGCCAAGAACTGATCCAGACCTTTAGGCAAGGTCTAAAAACAGTAGGCAACTTGCAGTCCACCGGCTCTGGATCTTGGAAGAGCACGGTTCTAATGCAGGGCCCTGTCTCCAGGCCTGTATTTCTCCCTTTCTCTCACCAAAGAAAGAATCCTGAACTCCTCCTTTTTAGCAGAAGGGTCCTAGATTGGAGGAGCAGCAGAGAGGGAGGTGGATCCTGTCTCTTGCAAAGCCTCAATTCACTGAGGCCCTGCTCCCTGTGAGGAAACAACATGGATTGGGGAGCTATGTCATAGGATCCTAGAAGATCTCTTCACTTTCCCTTTCTATCCTAAGCTGGTACTCCTGTCCATTCCTTCATCACCTCCCCCAGGCTAAGGATTGGGCCCTAGGAGAGGACGTGAAATCTGCCTTTTGATTTCCAGGACTGGCCAGGCCTTCTCTGTTAGCTGCCAGCACCTGTCTTCTCCTTCCCCTCTAGGCCATCCTTCCTCTCACCTCCAGAGGATGAGATGGAGAAGGACTTTGGGGGATATTCTGCACCTGGAGCTGCTGGTGGCTGTGGGCCCTGATGTCTACCAGGCTCACCAGGAGGACACAGAGCGCTACGTGCTCACCAACCTCAATATCGTGAGTGGCGGTTGGCTGGCAATGGCTGGTGCAGGAAGGTGGGCTCATGCCCTCTGGTGGGTCTGTGGGCTCTCCTCCAAGCCTCTGGACACAGACAGCCTCACCCACACCCACCCCTCCCAAACCCCAGAGCTCATAAGGCTTATGACCAAAAGTCATTACATTTGAACTCTGTGTTGAGCTGTTCAGTAGAAGCTGGAACTGGAGCTCCTGGCCCTGAGGAGAAATGGAGGTCACTAATGTCTTTATGTGCCCCCTCTCCACTGCACCAAAGGTGGACAAAGTCAGGGAATCCCTCTTAACACCAGACTCCTCCCCATAGCCTCCCACTTCTGCCCCCATGTTCTTTTGGCCAACAGTGGGTGCAGTTTGCACACACTGCTCTCTCTTCAGGTCTCTTGCGTCTGTCTTAGGGAGGCACAGGGCAGAGGAGTACTCAAGATGTGAACAGATGTTATTATGGCTGAAGTTGTGTGGTTCCCTTTTTTACAGACTTTGACTCCTCCCTGTGATCTAATGGTTGGGAGAGCAGAGGTGTCTCACACCATTAATCCTTATGTCAGAATGGCAACATGTTAGTCAGGGCAAAATTAATATCAAGTTTCTCCTGGAGAGGACATGAAACACTGTACTAACATCCATATGGCACACACAGAACACATGTGGAATATGACTGTTCCAGGCCATCGGGAATTCACACTGTACAAATTGCATTTGTAAGCATTCATATGGTGTCACTAGGCAGAAGAAGGTGAATTTCTGTGAGTTCAAGGACAGGTTGGCCTACAGAGCTAGTTCCAGGACAAAAAATAAAAATATAGAACCAATATGAAGAGAGTGGGTCCATTTCTTGGAGCAGTGTCTTCAAACTAATGATGACTTAAGCTGGGTGTAGTGGCATACACCTCTAAGCCCAGCATCCAGAAGACGGAGGCAGGAAAAGCACAAGTTTGAGGCGAGCTTGGTCATAATATTTGGCTGTCTTAAAAAAAAAAAAAGAAGAAGAAGAAGAAGGAAGGGAGGAAAGAGATGGTCTAGCAGGTGAAGGTGCTTGCCACCAAGCATGACAACCCGAATTCAGTCCCAGAACCCACATGGTAGAGGAAGACACCCAATTCCTACAAGTTGTCCTTTGACCTCCATATGTGTACACATATACTAAATAAATAAATATAAAACCATTTTAAAATCTGAGAAACTGATTCTGGGAACTCGTTCCAGCCAGTGGCTGCCAGCCTCATCTTCTCACGGGGCTGCGGCAGAGATGAGGCAGGGAGGCAGTCATGAAGCGAGCCCGGCTGTGGCTTTGGGGCAACACTTGGTCCCAGCCACTGTAGCTCTCTAAAACGGCTCTAGTTTCAGCCTGGTCAACCTTTTCAGGGGACAGGAAAAGTCTTCTCCGCACCTGCCTGACGAGCCTCAGGGCCAGAGGGCCCCCTGGACCGCACTGTCTACCCCGGGCGTTCCCTCCCATTTGCAGGTGTGGTCCGAGTACAGATAACCTGTGCAGGCTTTAGATCTACAGGCCCCTGGGGTGATGTTTTCTCAGTGAAAATGGTTCCATCTCCCAATTAGAAACCATTGTCTTTAAATTTTGGAGTCCCTCCCTCCAATTTTAAGTTGCCAGGACCCAGGCTTCCTAGAGTTGTTAACATGCTTTAGGACAGTGGTTTCCAACCTGTGGGTCATGACCCCCAAGACCATTGAAAAACACAGATATTTACTCACTATTCGTAACAGTAGCAAAACCACAGTTATGGAGAAGCAATGAGCATAATTTTATGCATGAGGAACCGCATTAAAGGGTCATAGCATTAGGAAGGTTGAGAACTGGTGGCTTAGGAGAGTTGGGCAGGTGGAACCTGAACTAGGGCATCTATTTTTATTTATCTATCTTATTTATCTAGTTATCTCTGAATCTGCTAACCAGGCAAGACTTGATCTCGGCCTCCTGAGACAGAAACCTGTAAGGAAACTGAGGCTCAGTGTTTAGTGACCTGAGCCCCCAGCTAAGAAGAGGCAGGGCTTAGGTTCAAACTCAGGCCAGCAATCAGCTCCTTCTGTTAGTTGGTCTTCCCAAGGCATAAGCTAGAGAAAGGTCTAGAGGCTCTGACTGTCTACAGCCTAGCACACAGACAAGATTTCAGCTTCCCACCACTCCCGAGCCTCCAACCCCTAGCCTCCATGGGGTACCCTCCTTACCACCACCCCAGCCACTGGGGCTCCTGGACTCATTCTGAATGACCTGTATCACCTCCCTCCCTCCCCTGCTGCCTTCTGCAGGGCTCAGAACTGTTGAAGGACCCATCCCTGGGGGCTCAGTTCCAGGTGCACCTGGTAAAGCTGATCATTCTCTCTGACTTGAAGGTGGGTATGCACCCTGACTCTGTTCCCTTCACCCTGCAGACCTATGGGGCTCATCTGAACAGACAGCTCTCCTGGAGCTTCTCAGAGCCTCAGTTTCTCCATCTCTGGGGTAGCAACAGGATTTGTATAATACAGTCCAACTGAGAAGCATGCTGGCAACAGTCAGCACCATCCTTGGTACCACTTCCATAGAAACAGGCTATTTGGTTGTTCCCTAGAGTACTCCAAATATCACAACCAACATCACCTCATCCTTGATGAGTGTCTGTGAGTGGAGCCAGACAATCAACCCCCACGATGACAGGGATCCAAGTCATGCTGACCTGATTCTTTATATAACCAGGTATCTGAGATCCCACACAGGAGTACTCCTTGCTTAGGAGGGCTGCACTATGAACTTCCCTGCTTCCTGCACCAGCAACAGGGCTGGTGGAGCCATCCATGTGATTCTTTTTCTCTTATCAAGGTTTGACCTGGAATTACCTGATGGTAACAATCAGGTTCGGGGGGTCACCCAGCTTGGGGGTGCCTGCTCACCTTCCTGGAGCTGTCTTATCACTGAGGACACCGGCTTTGACCTGGGGGTCACCATTGCCCATGAGATTGGGCACAGGTATGTGGCCTCACCAGCTACCCCCAGACTGGTCAGAGAGCTGGTCTGAGCCCCAGAGTGGGCAGCAAATCTTTGCAGAGCCTGTCAGAAGCCTATGCCCCTGAGCCTAAGTGTCTTGGTAGAGGAAAGCTGAGGTAGAGGAAATCTGATGCTTCTTGATCACTGAGTAACTAACATAATCTCTTTTTTCTAGATAAGCAAACCGTGATTAGAAAACAATAATTTAATATTTAGGTTTTTAAAATTCTTTTAAAATATTTCTTTATTTATTATGTATATAATGTTCTGCCTCCATGTGTGTCTGCACACCAGAAGAGGGCACCAGATCTCATTCTACAGCCACCATGTGGTAGCTGGGAATTGCACTCAAGATCTCTAGAAGAGCAGCCAGTGCTCTTAACTGCTAAGCCATCTCTCCAGCCCCCAATATTTAAGTTTTTTTAATTTATTTTTGTTTGTGTGTATGTGTTCGTGCGTACGTGCACGTGTATGTCTCTCTGTGTGTTTGTTGAGATGTGGGGTAAGGGTCATGCCACAGCATGAGTGGAGAGGTCAGAGGACAACTTGTGGAGTTGATTCTCACATTTATATAGTTTCTGGGAATTGAACTCAGGTCATCTGGCTTGTGTAGCTAGTGCCTTTACCCACTTAGCCATCTAGAAAATAAGTATTGTAGGAAATTCCAGTAAAGCAAATTATCCTCCCAGGTCTGTGCAATGTCTTAGTTACTGTTCTAGACTAAGGTAACTCTTGTAAAAAAAAAAAAAAAAAGCATTTAGCTGGGAGCTTGCTTACAGTTCCAGAGGGTTATTCCATGGCCATCGTGGCGGGAGCATGGTGGCACATAGGCAGGCATGGTGCTGGACAGTAGCTGAGAAAGCTTTGTATCCCCACCCACAGGCAGGCAGGCAGAGAGAGGGAGACACTGAGCCTGGCAAGGGCTTGAGAACCTCAAAGCCTACCTCCAGCCACACACCCCCTCTGAGGACACACCTCCTCCAAAAAGGCCATACCTCCTAATCTTTCCACACAGTTCATCAGTGGGGAGAACATACAAATATATGGGAGGGGGCTTTCTTGTTTAAACCACACACAACTTATGGAAATGTCTCTTTAGATTTATATTTAATTTTTGTCATTATATATATGCACATACCAGGCTTGTGCAATACATTGTTATTTTGATTCTATTGTGGGTTTTTTTTTGGTCTTTGTTATTCAGATTTTTAAAATTTATTTAATCACTTTACAGCTTGATCCCAGCCCCCTTTCTCCTTTCCTCTCAGTCCCACCCTCATGCTCCTCTCTCCCTTCCTTCCTCTCCTTTTTCGCAGAGAAAGGGAGACTACCCAGGGGTACCTCAAGCTGCAGCAGGACTAAGCACATCCCTTCTCCCTCAGGCCAGTCAAGGCAGCCCAGGAAGGGGGAGAGATCCAAAAGCAGGCATCAGACAGCCTCTACTCCATTGTAGCTGAGTCATCACGTGGGTTCTCTATTGTGGTTTTTAAGACAGGGTCTCACATGGCCCCTTTGGTAGCTGTCAGATGCTGGGTAGGATTACAGGGATATGCCACCAGCCATATAACTCTTGTCTTTTAATATAACTATATATCCCAAATGTTTCTTAGCTCACAGACCTCTTATATTTTGTTTTGTTTTATACATACAATAACTTAAGCTCTCTGGTTGGACAGTTAGGGTGTTTCCGAGTCCTTGCTGCATTGTGTAGTATGTGTTCTTGTACGCAGATCTTTATTCATGTGTATTATCATTTTATCTAGAGTGACATGTTTCTATTCTTTTTATTTTTAGTTGTTTGTTTTGGGTTAGGAATATAATATACAATTGTTGTAAAAATATCAAATGATGTAGAAATTTGCAGAGTAAAAAATAAAATAAAATAAAAGTTTCCCCCCTGGTCCCCTACCCTCTGAACTGGTCTAAGCTCCCAGGGGTGGAAGCCACACTCTCCACCTCTTTCACAGGGTCTGGCCCCAGCGGCTCCTGGCCCCACCCTCAGCCTCTTAGGCTCCTAAGGTCTGTTCTGCTTGATACTGTGGAGTTATCCAGGCCCTGCTTGAAAAAACTGCCACCTAGGAATAGCAAGGAGGACAGCCCATCTCCTCAGGCTTTTCGACCACAAGATATCTGCAGTGTGGGTGGATTTCCCAAAATTGAACACACCCAGGCCATCAGTTGCCAGAACAACCTGCTGCCCCCAGGCCTCTACCTGGCTCCCAGTTCCCACTTCTACACCCCAGATTTGTAACCATGGATTAGGTCATCTGGTATATCATCAAAGCTTTTTGCTATTTATTAGCCAAAGGAGGAAAGAGCCATCCTGCTGAACCAGCTCTCCTCCCCTCCTTATATAGGTGGGAAACTGAGGCAGGGTCTCCAGGACTTCTGCTGGGCTGGCTTAGCTAGTATCAGGGCCCAAGTCCAGGGGACACAGGTGGCCCTGCTCAGCCCCAGCTGGCTACTCTCAGAGTCTCTTCTGCCCTCAGCTTTGGCCTGGACCACGATGGTGCTCCAGGCCGCGGCAGCAGCTGTGAAGCCAGTGGCCATGTGATGGCATCTGATGGTGCAATGCCCACTGGAGGAGCCCTGGAGTGGTCCTCCTGCAGCCAAAGGCAGCTGAAGCACCTGCTCAGGTATGCCTTCCACCTAGACAGGGTTGGCTGTCACTCCATCTCGCTCAGCAGCTTTATCCCATCCCACTCTGTTGCCTTTATTTCTTGTCCCAGAACCCACTCTACTCCCTTATCAGTTCCTCCATCCCCTCTCATCCTCCTCTATCACTCTTTTCCACTTTATTGAACCTATTCCTCTATCCCATCCCACCCCTGGACCCATTCCTCAATTACTCCTTGTTCTCTACCTCTCCTACCTCACAATTCCACCCTTCCATGCCAGGCATTTCCTGTCCGTTAGGCCATGGCTTTCTCCTCCACGACTCTTTCAGCCCTCCACCTGCTCTGTTCTACACTCACCTCTCCTGGGTCTCTACGCAGCGAACAGCCCCAGCCTTGCATCTGCTTCACCCTGACCCCACTGGTATCTGCCCAGGTCTTGAGCCTACCTTAATTGTTACAGCACAGGGCAGATGCACTGCTTCCGGGACCCGCCTGGGCAGCGGCCAGGACTCACAAGGCAGCAGCTGGTTGCTCAGCCTGGCCTCTACTACAGTGCGGATGATCAGTGTCGTGTGGCCTTTGGCTCAGGGGCTGTCGCCTGCACCTTCTCCAGGGAGGGTCTGGTGAGTGCACCCTTCGTTAACTCCCAGTCTACCCTACCCAGCTAACCTTCCCCTGATGCCCTGACCCCACCTGCTGGGCACCAGGCACAGCTGAGGACTACTCCAGGGTTCATATAACCACCAGTTATGCACCTGATCTTGTTTAATGCTTGTGTTTAGTTTACTGTTAAGTAAGAAATGTGTGCACATGCATCTGTGCGCATGAATGCATGTGAATGTGTCACGTACATTTGTGAAGGTAAGAGACTAACTCTGAGGAATGGATTCTTTTCTTTCCCTGTAAGTTCTGGGGATTGAACTTGGGCCATTAGGCTTGTGTTATAATCATTTTTATCCTCCTCTTGGAAGTATTAAACTTTTTTTTTGAGACAGGGTCTCTCTGTGTAGCTTGGCTGTCCAGGACTCACTTTGTAGACCAGGTTGGCCTCGAATCTCAGAGATCTGCCTGCCTCTATCTCCCTGAGTGCCTGGATATTACAGACATGCACCACTGCGTCTAGCATATTAGACATTTTTTTAAACCAAACTCCTCACATTTTCGGTTGACCTTGCCTTATAGATTTATATAGTGTTTCCCCCATCTAACCCATGGGGTGAGCTCAGCATAAAGGGCTTTCAAAAGGCAGAGGATTCCAGGGTCCACACAGAGTAGGAGAAGTGTAAATGGAAGGAGTAGGGTTTCCCAAGTCAGGCTTCCTCCTAGGAGGGCCTTCCCTTTTTGCCCCTTACTTCCTCCACAATAGCATTAAAAATGATGTCTAGGGGCTGGGGATACAGTTTAGTAGGGAAAGTGCTTGCTCTACTGGAATATTCAAAGCCCCAAATTTGGTCTTTGACCACACAAACTGGGTGTGGCACCTCATATATGTAATCCCAGCCCTCTAGAGGTCGAGGCAGGAGAATCAGAGGTCAAGACCATTCTTGGTTATGTAGGGAGTTCAAGGCCAGCCTGGGCCAGAGACCTTATATTTAAAAAGTTATGTTTAGTATTTTTATAAAATACAAAAACTGAATTATTATGTTTGTTGATCTATGTTAGAATGCCTTTTTTAAATTTAAAAGCTTATTTTTCTCTTCTGATGTTAAATATTAAGACATTTTTGTGGCCCCTAGGAGATGATGGGCTTTAGCAAGGTCCACCCTTGCTCCTGATAGACAAGTTGGCCAGCTCGTTTCCCCAGGCCACTTATGAGAACAGGGTATTGACCGGCCTGGAAGAGACACGAAGCAGGCAATCTCATAGTGGACCACCCATTCATCTCTCTTAGGATGTATGCCAGGCTCTCTCCTGCCACACAGACCCACTGGACCAAAGCAGCTGCAGCCGCCTCCTTGTTCCTCTCCTGGATGGGACAGAATGTGGAGTGGAGAAAGTTAGAGTACTGGGAAGGATGAAGCTAGCAGGGGAGGGGAGGCCTGTGTGCATGTCTTTGTGTCTGAGAGAGGGAAGGGGTGGTGAGTGAATATGAGAGTCTGGAGAAAACACCCAGAGTCTCTGCTCTGCACTCCCCGTGTTTTTTCCGAGTAGGGTCTTACTCAGGACACTGGACCACTTGTCATCCAACCCTTCCTCCACCCTCTATCATACAGAGAAGGGTTTATTGAGTGACAGCAAGGTCCAAGAATCCCTACTCAGATTTCCCTTGCCATTGTTGCCTGTGCCATCTTCCCTAGGGTTAATTTTCCCTTTTCACTGGGTACCTAGACCCTCTTCCTCTGTTGACAGCCTGATGTCTTCCCTTTAGCATTTGCTCCCAAACAGAACAAGGTATGTGATTGTGCCCCATGACCCTCTATGCCCCACATCCCTCTGTGGAGGGTTCACTGTATGCTTTGGGAGGCCTCTATGTCCCTGTGTGTGGCCCTTATATACTAAGGTCTCTGTGTTGGGGACCTCCCTGTCAGTGAGATCCCTATGTGTTAAAGATTCTAAAGAAATGTATGGTCCCTATTTTGGAAGTCTCCATGTGTGATGGAGGGGTCCCTCTGTGTGTTAGCATCCCTGTGTATTCTGGCTGCATCCTATGTGTGTTGGATCCTTGTGGGAGAGGGAGACAGAGTTGTCTACTTTGCAGTGGTGCTCCAAGGCTCGCTGTCGCTCCCTAACTGAGCTTGCTCCCGTGGTGGCAGTACATGGACACTGGTCTAGCTGGAGTCCCCATAGTCCTTGCTCCCGATCCTGTGGAGGAGGTGTAATCACCAGGAGACGGTGGTGCAACAACCCCAGGTACCCACAGAAGGTCTTCCTGAAGGAGGGTAGGTAGTTGCACCCTATTCTCTGCTTGCAGCAGAGAACTTCTCATCTGTTTTGTTTTGTGGGCATTTCCAGGCCTGCCTTTGGGGGACGTGCATGTGTGGGTGAGGACCTCCAGGCTAAGATGTGCAACACACAGGTAGGCTAGCTTCCTAGCTGAGAGGGTGAATAAGAGTTAGCCACGGTGGCTGACCCATGGGCCTGCGTCTCCATTGTGAGGGAAACGGTGGTTACCAAAGGCCCCATATGACTGCTTTCCTCCTAGAGTTTCATTCACATTTGAGATGACATCTCTGAGAGGAGAACTGGCTCCCGGGGCCCCGTGAGTGCACAGTGAGAAGCATTTCATTTAGACACCGATATGAAATGCATCTTGTTTAGTCAACCGTTTCAAAGTACACAGTGGAGAGGCATTGAGCACACTGGGAGTGATGTGTTAACACTGCCTCTAGTGAGGTTTCCAACATTTCCTTCACCCCAGAGGCACATCCCACACAGGAAGCAGCCTCCCCTCCCTACCCCACAGCTCCAACCTGCTTTCTGTCTTCTACTGTCTACTTGTTTTGAACATCTCATTTAAGCACCGTTATGCAAGAGCCAGGTTCTCTGATACAGTGTAACATTTCAAGTACTGTCTATGCTGTACTATGACTCAGTGTATCACTTCCTTCTGGGGCTAAAGGACTAACAGTCTATGTTATGAACAGGATAATTCTCTTTTTCTATCATCATTTCCATTGTTTGGGTCATTTGTGCTTTTGGCTACAGCAAGCCCAGTTGTTGTAAAGGAGTTGGCATTAGTTGGCTTGACCTTCTGTAACAAAACACCATAAGCAGAGTAATTTGCCAACAACACAGAAATCAATTTATCATGATTCTGGAGTCTGGAAGACCAAGAAATGTCCTGGCAGACTTGGTGTCCATTTTCCAGATGGTCCCTGCCGCCCCATCCTACAGAGGACTGGATTACACGGCAGAGGGGACAAAAGGGACAGAAGTCCTGCTGCAGAGCCCTCAGCTCTCTCGTAATAGTCCAGTCCTAATTACATGGCTGGAGCCCTGAGCGCTCATCACCTCTCAAGGCCACATCTCTTGGTGCTGCTGTGTGAGGGCACTGAGGTCATCATGGATTTTCGGAAACCATGCCTAAAAGTAAAATTGCTGCTTTTATGGAAATTCTATGCTCAACTTTAACTTTTTCCTCTTTTTAAAAAGTCATGTTTAACTTTTTCAAATGTGTTTATGAATGTGTGTATGTCTCTCTGTATACGTATATATGTGTGTTGAGGGGTAGCTTTGAAGGCCATAAAAAGGTGTGGAATCACCTGAAGTTACAGGTAAGTCACTTGACATGGGTCAACTGATCATGAGATGGCAAATGAACCTGAGTCCTCTACAAGAGCATCAAATGCTTCTAACTGCTCAGCTATCTCTCCTGGCCTGTCCTTTGGTTTCTGAGACTGGGTCTCACTATGTAGCCAGGACTCTCTATAGATTAGACTAGACTCGAACTCAGAGACCCACCTGGCTCTGCAACCCAAGTGCTGGGATTAAAAGCCTACATCACCACACCCAGCTTAAACAAACACCTGTTTCTCTTTATTCTGGGGCAATTTTCTGGCTTCTGGCCACCAGAGCATTCAACATGTGGCAATGCACCTCTGTTCTACGCTTTGTCTTCTTCTGCTAAAGGCCCAAAGCCTCTCAGCCCTTGAGAGGAGGAAGCTGTGGTTGTCATCTCTCTCCAGCTGGTCAACTCCAAGCCTTTTCTTCCCAGTGCAGTGAGGCAGTGCAGTGTCTCTGGGCCACGTTCCTTATTTCCTGCTCTGGATGTACCTGTGAAGTGAATATACAGCTCAGCTACATTTCCTCAGGTTCAGGACTTGGAACCAGAGACCCCAAGTGCCACATTATGTCTTGTTGTTTTGTTTTTCTTCTTGCTGCTTTGGCTGCTGTGTCCTTTACAGATTATCTGCAATTTCCCTATGGGAAGTGAAAAGCAGATCTGGTCACTCACAGACTACTGAGCGGAGATAAGCCACAGCCTGGGGCTGAGTTATCCCCGTCTCTTGACCTTGCATGCAGGATGCATGCTGACTCCCACTGACAAGGACCCGACCTGTACCTGTCCTCTGCCTCCTCCGGCCAGGCTTGTGAGAAGACTCAGCTGGAGTTCATGTCCGAGCAGTGTGCCCAGACAGACAGACAGCCACTGCACCCTTCTCAAGGCAGTGCTTCCTTCTACCACTGGGATGCTGCTGTGCAGTATAGTCAAGGTGGGCTGTGAGGCCTGGGGGAGCAGGGCCCTCTGCCAGGCAGAGCTCCTGGGGTTGACCAGTGTGTTAGGTATTTGCCTTGCTGCTGAGATAAAAGATAAAATAACCCAACAAAAGCAACAAAAGAAGGAAGGGCTTCTTCTGACTCATGGTTCCAGGGTGGTCCATTGTGGCACAGAAGCTGCAGCATCAAAAGACTGAGGCAGGTGGTCATAGTGCGTGAGAGAGTGAGAGAGACAGAGAGGCAGAGAGAGACACACACAGGCAGAGGAAACACACACACAGAGACAGATACACATGAGAGACAGAGACACACATGCAGAGGGAGAGAGAGAGAGATCTGTATTTAGTTTGCTTCCTCCTCTTATTCAGCAGTCCGGGATATCTGCTCATATAATGATGCTGCCCACTTTTAGGATAGATTTTCCCTCAATTAATCTAACCAAGACAGTCCCTCACAACTATGAACAGATGCTAACCTAATCTAGATCATTTCTTACAGGGTGTTTAGAGGCTTGTCTTGTAGGTGCTGATTGTGGAGCCTGTCAAGTGGATGATCAGCACCAACCATCACAGCCAACATTACCCCAGTGCTGGCTAGACAGGACTTAGACTCATGCTCCGGCATTCCACAGGCTGTGTTTCTCTCTGGCTTGGTCTGGCCTCCCCAGATGATAAGCAGTGAGGTTCTATCTTAGATGCATTTTCTTCTGGGCTTACTAGAGGGATTCAGGAAGATACTTCAGGAAAAATGCCCATGTGATCATTGTCTCATAATCCAGTAGCCATGGTTATGAGACCAGAATATAATATGGCCTTGGAAGCAGAACAGTCGTCCTGGCCACATATGCAAAGCAGTTAGGCTGAGTCTTGTGGGAGGACATCCCACTTGGACCCCATCTGGCAGAGCTACCTATACAACTGGTCCTAGACTAACTTCCCACCTAGATCACTTACCTCCTTGTTCATCTTTGAACATCAGCCTTCCTTGTCACTTTTCCCTTCCAGGGGATACTCTGTGTAGTCATATGTGCTGGGCTGTTGGAGAGAGCTTCATTGTGAGCCGTGGACACAGTTTCCTAGATGGGACCCGTTGTGTGCCAAGTGGTCCTCGGGAGGATGGGACCCTAAGCCTATGTGTGTTGGGCAGCTGCAGGGTATGTGTAGGACAACCCAGGTGCCCACCTGTCCTTGTAGACTAAAGGCTTTCCTGTCCCAGTAGAAGGCTTGGATCAAGGGCAAAGGGGAGGTGATCCATGGGGCTAGCTCAATGGAGCTGCACTGTGTCTGCTGGGGAGTATTGTTGGAACAGGGTGGAACTGGCAGTCTGACTTTATTACAGCCTAAACTGCAACTGTGGGCAAGTTCATCACGGGAGCTGTCTGGGGATTATGCAGATAGCAAGAGCATCAGGGAAGCTATGTGAATCTCAGAGTCTCACAGGCAGCAGGGCTTCCGTACCAAGGAAGCCAGTACCCTCATAACACAGGCCTTCTAACACTCTCCCCTTTTTGCAGACTTTTGGCTGTGATGGCAGGATGGACTCCCAGCAGGTTTGGGATGCTTGCCACGTGTGTGGAGGAGACAATAGCACATGCAGTTCATGGAGTGGCTCTTTCACAGCTGGGAAAGCCAGAGGTAGGCCTGCCCTTGCATGGAGGATGGTTTTCCCAGCAGCCAAACAAAGCACTAGCCTGGGCTTTCAGGCCATAGCACCCATATGCTGGCTCAGCTCTGGGTACCTCACACACTGTGTGTTTCCATTCATTCTTCCTTCTCTAACATCTTCTCACAGCAGGCTCAAACTCCAGCCTCTGCAACTGGGATTGTAGCACCACACTAATTCCCTCACTGTAGCTGTGATGAGGGGGGAAAAGGAGAGAGAAGCAGCAGACCCTGAGTAATTGTCAGGTCACACCTTTTTTCCCACTCAGGAGTCCCAGCAGGAGGATGCAGTGGACAATGGGGATGAAAACTTGACTTTGATCTGTATATACAGAGTGAAAATCATTTGCTAGCACTGAGTTGTAAGATCAGTGGAGAACTTGGGCTGTGCCTGCAGCCAAGAACCTTGGGTCTGGTCTATGTTCCTGGCCTGGGCAGTGTCTTTGCAGGTGGCCCTCTACTCTTGTTTTGACCTGTTCCTATGATGGGAACTCATTGTCAATGAAACCAGCCCCATGACCCTGTTCATTTCTATCCAGCTAGGATTATCTTCTTCAGCAGTGGTATAGGTGACCTCGAATCCCAAGCAGCTCTCTTGCTGTGCTTGTACCTAGAATATGTCACGTTCCTGAGAGTTACTCCCAATATGACCCGCGTGCATGTCGTCAACCGCAGGCCTCTGTTCACGCATTTGGGTGAGATGACTGAGGGATCCTCCCCTGCACTTAGCTACCGGACGCCAACTATAAGGTGGGAGGAGCCCCAGCTACCCAGACCCACTGAGAGCTGCTGTGGATGGAGGGGAGCAGGCTTGACAGCTCCAGGTTCCAGGAACCGGTGCTCTTCAGTACCAGGGCATGACATATTCCCCAAATATCCAGGAATCTGGCCTTTTAGGTGTCAGAATTTTCACTGGACTCCTTTGGAAGATTCTGTTTCATGAGGCTTCTCCTTTGTCTTAAAGGCTAGCCTCTGACCTTAGATACCATGGAAGGAATTTTAGCCTTGAGCTCTAGAGCCTGGAGCCTCATATGAGCACATTCCATGGAGTCAGAGGTCACAACCCTCACCAGAAAGAGCCACTACTATGTGGGCAAACCTCCCGGGTGGGTTGTATGTGCCAGAGATGTGCATGCATGTAATGAAGATGCCATATGACTGAGACACCAGAAGGGCCAGGTCTTTAGGGCAGGTCTGGAACCTTGAAAGGAGCTAAGGCCATGGTCTGGGGATTAGATGCTGTTGGCAGAGATTCTCCGGCCCCTTGTCTTGCTATCATCTCTAAGCCTGGCCTGTGAAGAGTGGTCCTATCCCACCAAATAGACTGCTGGCCTGTGGAGAGGCATGGTGACTCCTCCCAAGCACTAACGGCCCTGTTCTCAAAGCCGTGAGGATCCAGGGGCACTACATTGTGGCGGGGAAGACCAGCATCTCGCCTAGCGTCACATACCCTTCCCTTCTGGAGGACTGCCGTGTGGAGTACACAGTGACTCTCGCTGAGGACCAGCTGCCCCACTTAGAGGAGATTCACATCAGAGGACCTGTCCGGGATGACATGGAGATCCAGGTCACCAATCAGCCAAGCTGGGGGGAAAGTCAGCAGGCCTCTCCTGGTGGCTCTGGATATCTGCTTATGTGTAATTCACTCACTCACTCATTAATCCTTGCAACAGTCATTTGGGGACAAGAGAGGCTTTGTGTAAGGTAAAATGCAACTGAAACCACTCACAGGATTAGTACTGCAAATCAGTATGAAAATGTGCCTGTGTCTAGGGCATGCAGACAGCCTCAGTGGTCTGAGACTTTATGCTGAAATCAGGGACTCTCCCCCAACTAAGACTGGCCATGGGTAATCCTCTGAAACGGGGAGTAGGCCAAGCAAGGAGTCTTTGTACCAGCTGGCATGTGTGGCTCTTCAGGGGATGGAAGGACGCTCTTGCTTCTTCTCCTCCTCATCTTCTCTTCTTCTTCCTCCTCCCCCACCTCCTTCTTCTTCTTCTGTGGCAGAAACACATAAGGCCTTGAAAGGCTGCATGTAGGGTTGCCCTCAAAGATGTGCCTCACCTGTGTATGTACTCTGTGTGCTGTGCTGGAGAGTGAGTGTGTAGCTGAAATTGCCTGGCCCAGACCACTTCTGCCCTGACACTACTCCTGACCTCATCAACACTCCCATCATACCCTGACCCAGACCTACCACCCCCTTGGTACATACCTTCTCTGACACACAATACTCAGAGCTCCTTGACACCCAAGCCCTGTCTGCCTTCTGGATTCTGGGAACGTGGAGAACTGAGACACTGGGATGCCTTGGGGACAGGTGGGTGTGAGATACCTGGGTGTGCCCTGTTCAGGACCTGAGCTCTCATCTGTCCTGATGTAGGTGTACAGACGGTATGGAGAAGAATATGGGGATCTCACACACCCAGACATTATCTTTACCTACTTTCAACCGAAGCAGCAGGCAGCCTTGGTATGGACTGCTATGCATGGACCCTGTGCAGTGACCTGTGGGGCAGGTGAGCCTCAGGGTGAGGCTTGCCTACAGTTCTACTGAACTCAATGTGGAGGTGGCTTAGTCTTTGCTCTGTCCTTCCAGGGCTTCGCTGGGTGACCTACAGCTGCCAGGATCAAACTCAAAACAAGACAGTGAAGAGTTCCCAGTGCCAAGGAAGCCCACAGCCACATGCATGGCAAGAGCCCTGTGACTCTGGCCCCTGTCCCCCATAGTAAGTACTAAATTGCATAGCCACCTGACTTTTGGTGACTCTTATGACCTGGGCAGGCTGGAAAGCATCTCTATGTGTTGTTTTTCAGTTTTAGCTAGAACTGTGTGAGCTGGGCTCTGTCAGTCCCCATTTTACGAATAAGGACATCAAGACTTGAGACACACAGTCATAGAGGTAGTCTGATGTGTGGTCATATCTTTTGCCACTGTGTCTGAGAGTCCTGTGGTCTCTCTGAGCTCAGGTTCTTATTGCAAGATGTTGGTGACCACCCTACTGTGGAGAATGAGGGGAGGGCCAGCACCTGGCCTTCACTGGTTTCTGTCAACTGGTAACAGAATACTTTGAGGGCAAGGTTGTCTTTCTGGGTGTAGCACTAGGGAGGCCCCAGCCAACACTATAAAATACCTAGCCTCAGGATCAGAAGTATGTTAGGGGAGGTTCCAGCCTGAGGCTGGTCTTGGAGCAGCAGCTTGGGAACATAGGACCTGGACCAAGCCAGAGAAAGTGTGTTATCGGGATCAGTGAGACAGACCTGCTTGCCTTCCACCTTGTGGCCCTGAGCCAACTGAGGGACCTGGCCCCAGGCCTGATGTTCTGTCCCTTTCCTCCTTAGCTGGATAGTTGGAGACTTCAGCCCATGCAGTGTGTCTTGTGGCGGGGGCCTTCGAGAGCGGCCAGTGCGCTGTGTGGAGGCCCAAGATGGCATCTTAAAGACACTGCCGCCAGCCCGGTGCAGAGCACTGGCCCAGCAGCCTGCAGCGGAGGTGGAAAACTGCAACTTCCAGCCCTGTCCTACCGGGTGAGCACATCAAAGTGTGCGGCAGCAGGGTTCCTTGGCTGGGCATGTCCCTGCGCTGAGACCCACCCTTGTAGGGGGCTTCTCTCTTCCTGAGGGCTCTCATCAGCTCCATCCTGGTGATTGAACACCGGCTTTCTCACTATTCGAGAGGCACTGGGCTGCTCATCTTTGAATTTCTAGCACCTGGTGCTGTGGGGCGGAGGGCTCTGAGGATGGTGTGGCACTATGAATGTAAAGCTGGTATCATCGGTCATCACTTTCACTCCTCCTGCAGTGACCATGTGGCTGTGTCTTATATCCTCCATGTCCAAACTGATCTTGGCTTATTGGTCTGCCTGTTGCCAACAGGCTGGATGACCAGCCTGAGTTTCTTCCTTTTCTGGCTTCCAGCTTGTTATCTCTACAGTGGGAGAGCCTAAGTTATTGGTGGCTTACCTATGGCCCTAGCTCCCTCCACCTCTACATTGCGTGCCTTCTCTTACCTGTGAAAGTGCAATCCGGCCTCAGCATCCCTGGCATCATGGTGCTCTAAGCAGCCACCATGCACGGATGGTATACAGTGAACCATGTGCAACCCTTCAACCGGTATTATGAATGCACCTGTTTGTTTCTCATCCTCTGCAACAGGGCATGACGTGTGTTGTTGACAGCTTGAAGGGGGTCTGCCTATGCTTCTGCAAGGCAATTGAGTGTAGGGCTCTGCCTTCCCACCCCCTAGTCACAGGTAAAGTGTGTGACTGGCATATATAAAGTTATAGTTTAATTAGTGTGTGTGCACGCATGTGAGCAAGCCATGGTGCAAGAGTGCAGGTCAGAGGACAACTAAGAGCAGTCAGTTTTCTCCTTCCACCTCATGGGACCCCTGGGACCAGACTGTCAGGGTTGGAGTCAGAAGCGTTTGGTCACTGAGCCATTTCACTGTCCCAACACAGAGTTCTTGCTGAGGAAACCTGAGGTGTGATGGACTCATGCTTCAGAGAAAGCTCCTGAGTTTTGCTATTTAATAGGGTCTACATATTAGAATCCTCCTAGACATCAACCATTCCACCCTCAGGAGTGGTGCTGCGCCTTCTGCTAGGCAGGGCCTGATGACAGCCTTGTGTTCTCTTCAGACAGGAGGTGTCAGACCCTGGCCCTTGCATGTCGTCCGCCTGTGAAGCAGATCTGGCCCCAAGGAATGTGACATGTATGCCCAGGGTGGGTGAACTGGAGGAGCCAGAAACTGCAACTCCCTGCCTCATGGATGAAATGTTACCTCTGCTGGAGCCCTGTTTCAGGACCACATGTTCTCCAGACTTGGCTCAGGTGAGTGGATGGGGCAGGAGAGTGGCCAGGATTCTTGGATCCTTTCTTAGTTGTGAGGATGAAAAACACAGGTTGTCATCTTCCTGCAGGCCAGAGTGAGGATCCCATCCTTTTCAGGGTGCTGCCTGAGGAACACTCTGTCAGAGTACACAGGGGTGAGCCAGGTGGAGAGAAAATCGAGCTTGTTAGAAGCATCTGAGTGGGGATCATTCTGTTTTCAATGGGGTGCTGAGAGCCAAATCCAAGGCCGTCAGTATGCTAGGCAGGCACTCTACCAGTGAGCTATAGCCCTGGTCCTTTTCTTCATATATTTTAAGTTTTGAGACAGTGTCTCACTAAATTGCTCAGGTTGGCCTTAAGCTCTGTCTATAACCCAGGTAGCCCTTGAACTTTCAATCCTCCTATATAGGCCTCCCAAGTTGTAGGAACTACAGGCCTGTGCCCTTAGGCACAGCAAGGAAAAGAGTTCTCTAGCTGCTACAAAAGTAATTCTTCCATCATTTGCCTGGCATCCCAGGGCTTCAGGCTGATGACACTGCTCTCAGGCTGGAGGGCCCTGAATTCTTATGGGCTAGGGACTGCAGGGCCAAGTGTGCTTGCAAATCCCCTCCTGCTTCTTAGCTACCAGCCCCATCCCACAGACAACATTTGAAATGATAAAGAGCCTGCACTGGTCAAGTTGAGGTGCATGGTGAGGGCTTCACCAGGGGTAGGATACAGACCTCCCTAGAGAACAACAAGGAGGGAAGCCTGGTGTGTTATCCCTCTTCCCTCCTGAAGAGGTGGAGGGAAGCTGGGAGCTTAGAGGCAGAAGTAAGAACGCCAGACTCACCTGCTCATCGCTCTCTTAAGCTGGACACCATGTCTCCAGAACAAGAGGCTCCATCCCCAATGGGCCGTGACAAGCCACAGGCTCAGGCTGCACATGTGTGGACTCCTCTGATGGGGTTGTGCTCCATCTCTTGTGGGCGAGGTGAGACCCTGAGGACATTCATAAAACCCATATTCTATCACTTTTCTTATCTACCCACATTCTGCTTAGATCTGTGCTGAAGAAAAGGGGGCTTCCAGAAAGCCAAACTATGTGACTGTGGCACCCAAATAAGTCCTCTAAATGCATTTCCTCCCTGACTGAATGATAAAGATAAATCCTAGAAAGATGGGCACCTAAGAGTCCTACTTCTAGTACTACAGAGCTGGGACCAGACCAACCGCCAAAGCTGAAAGTCAGTTTAACAATGTGTAGCATCTTCTGTCTTCCCTATTATGAAATACACACACACAGATCTCTTAGCCATTTAAAATATTTATTTTATTTGTATGTCTGTACCTGTATGTTTATCAGTGCATCATGTGTGCACAGCCTTGGAAGTCAAAGGAGGCATCAGAACCCCTAGAACTGAAGGTACAGATAGCTGTGAGCTGCCATGTGGGTGCCAGGAACTGAACCCATGTCCTCTGCAAGAGCTGTAAGAGCTCTTAACTGCTGAGCCTCTTATCAGCCCCAACTCTTAAACATCTTTAATGTTTCACCCAGTAGCATTCATCATAATCCCCTTGTGCAGCCATCAGATTCCACCCTTCCAAACTAGACCCTGTCTTCATTAAACACTAACATTCATCATCTCCTAGACCCTGGCCACCTGCATGCTTATTTCTTCTTCTATGGATTTGACGCTTACATCCCTGTTTCCTCCTGGCAGGTCTGAGGGAGCTACGTTTCCTGTGCATGGATTCTGTCCTCAAGATGCCTGTCCAGGAAGAACTATGTGACTTGGCCAGCAAGCCCTCTAGCCGGTGGGAAGTCTGCAGGGCTGGCCAATGTCCCGCTCGGTAAGTCGGGTAGTGTGATTGCAGGGAAAGAACTTGATCCCAGGGTTGGTGTCCTATAGCGTTGGCCTTTTTCCTTCAGGTGGGAGACTCAAGTTTTGGCACCATGCCCAGTGACTTGTGGAGGGGGACAAGTGCCATTGGCTGTCCATTGTATGCGGATGGACCATGGCCGCCCTGTGTCTCTACCTCATTCCAAGTGCTGGCCAGTGCCTAGGCCAGGCCCCTTCAAGGACTGCAGCCCTGAGCCTTGTCCTGCTAGGTGAGTATCTTGCCTGAGAGATAGGCAGCCCTAGATCTGCATTCGGCCCTGCCATCACCCCCATATGATGTAAAGTACACTTCTGGGGTGTGGGATGGTGATAATGCAGGTACATTTAAAAAAATCTATTTATCTAATGTTTATGAGACAAGGTATCACTCCATGGCCCTGGCCTCAAAGGTGTGTGTTACCACTCCTGGCCAGTGTGTGTGTGCGCGCACGTTTGTTTTAATTTTAAGGCTTTGTGCATGCTAGGCAAGTACTCTAGCATGTAGCTATCTTCCCAGCCCCTTTTATGTCAAGACAGGGTCTCACTAAGATGCTTACTAACTTCACTCTGTAGCCCAGGACGGCCTTTAACTTATGACTCTTGGCTTGTGTCACCTGACCCAGTCAGGCTCATATGTTGATGGAACATTCATTCACGGCTTGTTCTAATTACTGAATACTTGCTATGTGCATGTGCTATCTGCAGCCAGAGGACATGGCAATGACAAAGTAAAAAGATGTTCTGACCCTCCTGGAACTGACATCATTGAGGGTCATGAATGAGTCAATGTGACAAGCAGTACTTGGGGCAATAGAGCTAACCATAGCGGGTTGGGAAGTTGGAAGGGCTGGAGGCAGACCCCAGAGTGAGGCCAGTTCTAGGATTTCATTACAGGCAGATAGCTCTGCAGGTTCCTTATGGTATCCCAACTTCTTTTATCACCCTCAGTTTCCCCTTCTGTGAAGTGAGCTGGTCTGAAGACTGTCTGCTGAGCTTTGCCTCCTAGTGGGGCAAAAGTTCTTCATGTCCTTTCCAAGCATTTCTTCCTATTGGAGAAATAAGAGGAAGGCCTGTTGTCCTTTGGGTCCCACTAACTTCAGTTTTTCCCAGGTGGCGTTTTAAGCTGGCAGCCTGCAGTGTGAGCTGTGGGGGAGGGCTCGCACGGAGAATCCTGTACTGTGCTCAGGCTCATGGAGAGGATAATGAAGAAGAGATCCTGCCTGATGTCCAGTGCCAGGGCTTACCTCGCCCTGAATCCCATGAGGCCTGCAGCCAAGAACCGTGTCCTCCTAGGTGAGGGGCATGCCCAGTGCACAGACTCCAGGCAGGAGCCCTGGAAATTTCAAGGCCGAGTGGTAGCCCAGAGACACTGTAGAGGACAGGGCTGCTTGGCAGGCCATTCTGGATGTGGAGGTTGAGGTTCAAGTACAACTACTGGCAGGCAGTAAGTTCTATAGGCGCAGCTCTGTATGAAAAAGTGTGGGTACCACACCCCGCAGAGCCAGGACAGCTCCTACCAGCAGGCCAGGCTTCTTATCAGTGTTTTACTTCTCCCTTCATATATGTCATGATTTTAAATTCTAGAGCTTGGAACTTGAGACCCACAGCACATGTCTTGTCTTCTTTATTTTTGCTGAAGTTTCCTGTCTGTGTGCCTGTTTCTTTCTGCATGTCATATTTAGGAATGATCTACATTTTTTTGCTTTTTTTTTTTTTTTTGAGAGTATCTTCTGTAGGTCAGGCTAGCCTCAGACTCTCTATGCAGCTGAGGATAGCCTTGAATTCTTGAACCTCAGGCCTTCACCTCCTAAGTGTTGGGGTTGTAGGCATGTGCCACCATACACAGCTAAATGTTTGGTTTTTTTTTTTAATGGTAACTGAGTTCTGTTTACCACTGGGGTGCTGTGTAACCACTCTGCAATCCGCACTGATCTGTCTATGGTCTCTTTTCTTTCTTGGGCACTAGTTTCCCAGCCATGCATGATTCTGCCTTGAAGAACACATAGGCAACTTCAGTTTAATAGTCGCAATTAGGGATATTTGCTATTGGCTCCTAGTGGGCAGAAGCTAGTCATGCCCATCTGGCAATGCACAGGACAGTCCCTACTCCATGCCCAGGACAAATGGTCAGATGCCAGTGGTGGCAATATGCAGACCATATGCCCCTGAGGTGGAGTCCTGGTCTGGCCCAGCATCACTGGGCCAACCAATGACATGGGCATGAAGGGCAACATTGCAGCTCAATGAGATCAGTGGAAACCCATGGCCAGGGAATGTGCGCAGAGCATTGTTGAAGAAGCTGAGGGTCCTTCAAGAGTCACAAGGAACCTAGTCTTCATAGAGGCCCAGCAGTCACTGGGATTTTTTTCTTCCTCAGATGGAAAGTCCTGTCCCTTGGCCCATGCTCAGCCAGCTGTGGCCTCGGCACTGCCACACGAATGGTGGCCTGCGTGCAACTTGACCAAGGCCATGACAGTGAGGTGGATGAAACTTTCTGTAAGGCTCTGGTGCGGCCCCAGGCCACTGTCCCCTGCCTCATTGCTGACTGTGCCTACCGGTGGCACATCAGCACCTGGACAGAGGTAAGGGTGGTCCTGGCCCTGAGACTTCTAGCTGAGGCTAAGGAAGGCATCAGCAAAGGGTCTTTGTGCACAAGGGGGCCTGTGGTCCTTATTCACTATGACCCCTGGGAGGAGGGGATTCTGCTGTGGTGGATACTCAGAGCCATGGAAACCCAGACAGCTAGGCTGTCAGAGGCCTGGGGTCTGCAGGTACTGACTGGAAACCTCACTACTAAAGACATCTTGTGACAAGCACCCAACAAATCACTAGAGAGGCCAAGGCGGGTAGATCTTGCTTCTCCTGAGAGCTGCACATTCAAATGGTGGACAGCACACAGAACAGATAGGAAAAACTGCTGTCCTCAGGGGCCTGGTCCCCTACCTCACCTTACCTTGGTCAGAAAGACTCTGGACATCAGATAAAGATAGAAACTGCAGAAATGCAAGGCAAACACTGAACTGTGGAGCCATAGAGGGTTACCCTAGTCCCTTCTTTAAGGCTCTGGTGATGGGTGGGCACCAAGACCAGAATTTCAGGTCTTATATATACACGAGCCCCCACAAAGGCATCTCTTTGGCTCCAGTCTCTTCACCTATAAAGCAGAGACAGCACAATATCCCGTGGTCACTCTGTCTTGCCTCTTTTTGACAAACCCACCATGATTGTCCACTTCTTTCCTGACAGTGCTCTGTCTCCTGTGGGGATGGCATCCAGCATCGGCATGACACATGTCTTGGACCCCAGGCAGAAATGCCTGTGCCAGCCAACTTCTGCCAGCACCTGCCCAAGCCAGTGACAGTGAGGAGCTGCTGGGCTGGGCCCTGTGCAGGGCAGGAGATCCCCAGTTCACTGCCTCACGAGGAAGCTACGCTTCCCAGCCAGACCCAGGCTGCTGTTACTGCTGCTTCTCCACAGTGGTCCCAGCCCCAAGGCCAGACCAGCACCCTCTTCCCAGCATCCCAGTCTCTGGGGCTCCAGGAAAACCTAGAAAAGCCTGGTTAGGTTCCTTCCTGCTTCCTGTTGGGAGTTTGGCATCTCACAGAATAAGCATTCAGGCACCAGACCACATACCATTGGGTTCACGGCCTCCTTCCCATCTGGCAAATGGAAGCCACACTTTCATGTACATGCCACACTTTCATGTGCATGCCACACTTTCGTATGTGCATGTTTATATTTGTGTGTGTGTGTGTGTGTAGATGCTGGTGTGTGTGTGTGTGTTGCATGCCACACTTTTGTATGTGCATGTTTATATTTGTGTGTGTGTAGATGCTGGTGTGTGTGTGTAGGACACCCTGGGTGTCATTTCTCAGAAACTGTCTATCTTGTTTTAGATAGCATTTTTCACTGGCTTGGAGCTTGCCCAAATAGGTTAGGCTGACTGGCTGAGCACAGGGAGCTGCTTGTCTCTGCCTCCCCAGTGTTGGGACTACAAGTGTGTACCTTCATACCCATGCTTTATAATGTAGGTTCTGAGGATCAAACTCAGGTCCCAATGCTTGAAAAACAACAACAACAAAACACTTTACAGACTGAGCCATCTCTCTAGCTCAGAATCTATACTTTTACTTCTGCCCCTTTCAAATAACCTGAAGTTGCAGGGTCAGAAACTCAACTCCCTGCAGCCCAAAGCCCACATACCACACTGCCTCCCTTTCCCTGAAGCAAACAGAAGTGGCCTAGAGCCTTGGATGGTGACTATTGCTTTCTCACTCCCTGTCTGCCCCAACTTCCAGCCCTGCTCTGTTCTTTGTCCTTTGTAGGTGCCTGTGGAAGGCAATACCTGGAGCCCAAAGGAACCATTGACATGCGAGGTCAAGGGCAGGTAGACTGTGTGGTGGCCATTGGGCGGCCTCTAGGTGAGGTGGTGACCATTGAAATCCTCGAGAGCTCCCTCAAGTGTAGTACAGGTACATCCAGGGGCACGTGGGCAACTTCTGAGCTTGGGGCCAGCAGCACAACTCCAGTGTGTCCATTTCTGGCAGGATGTCCCTACTATGTTCCTAACTTTTTATTTTCAAGGCTGTCTCATGGCTGAAGTGTGGGGGTCTCCATTTGTAAGATTGAAAATCGGGGGATGAGAGCTCTCATGACATGTCCCCTACTTAGTCACATTAGCCAGTAAGAGGGAGAATGGTTACTTGAGCTCAGCCTTGAGCCACTGTTGCTGACTTGGAGTGGGGGTGCTTGTTCCTCACTGCCCCACCCTTTCTAGGGGAGCTGTTGCTGCTTTGGGGTAGGTTCACATGGAGGAAGATATGCTGGAAGATGTCTGGCATGACTTTCAGCACCAAAACCAACACGGTGGTGGTGAGGCAACATCGTGTGCTGCCAGGACATGGTGTGCTGCTACAGTACCGTAGCCAACCTGGCCCTGGGACCTTCCACAGAGGTACAGCCAAGTGCCTGCGCCTTCCAACATTCTCCCTGGGCAGCTATGCCTGTGCTGCCGTGGACAGGGCCATGGGCAGGGCAGGAGTTAGCTGACCATGGTGGAAAGTGGGAACAGGCAATGTCTTCCACATGGTCAGGATGGAAGGCCTTGAGGAAGGCTTAGGTACAGGGAAGTGGGGCTCCCACAGACTACAATGATGGACAGCATAACTGAAATTTGACCTTTCATATTTTAAGTACTTTGTGGTCCAAGTTTATTGAATCCTGTTTTAAAATCCCCTGCCCAAAATATGTCACCACTACCCAGCTCTCCTTTTATCTTAACATGGGTTCCTGGGATTGAACTCAGGTCGCCAGGCTTGTGTGGCAAGAACCAAGAGATTTTACCCACTGAGCCATCAGCCATCCTTTCCCTTAAAAAAAAGTATGTATGTGTTTGAGGGGGTGTCAGAAGTTCTTTCCTACCATGTAGGTCCTAGGAATCAGACATAAGTTGTGTCCGGCTGAACCTTCCCTGCCTGCCCACTTCAGATCGCTGCCTGAAGCTAGTCTGTTAGAGGTGGTCACAGTGAAGGCTCAGCAGCAGGGAAGGAGGGGACAGTCTGCCAGAGACCACCCTGCTATCAGTAGTCTTCCAGAGGTGTTCCACACCTAATCTATCCCCCTGTTTTCCCCTGCAGATTGTGACAGGCAGCTCTTTGGACCTCAGGGTAAAATTGTGAGTCCCCCACGGAGCCCAGAGAGAAGGAATGCAAAGAGCTGCAGGGTCTTCATCAGCGTGGCCCCACAGGCCCGAATTGCCATCCATGCCCTGACCAGTGACATGGGCACTGCCTCTGAGGGGACCGGCGCCAAATATGTCTCGGTGAGGCCACCCAGATGGGATAGAAATGGAGTAACTTTTGATCTGATTCTGAAGAGCTATCTCTAGGAAGAAGGATGTAGGTACTGGGTTTAGGGCGTCCTTTCAGTTTATTTCTCATCCAAAACTTCAAAATTATTTGAAAGAATGGGAAGGAGGGTTCCCACCACTCACTCACCAGCAAATGCTTGTTGCTCTGCAATAAGGAAAGAAGAAGGAAGACCTTTCTTGGAAGTAGATTGCTTGTTGAACCAGGGAAGAAGCATCTTTTTCATGTCTGGAATTTTCTGTTTGTTTCTGTTTTCAGAAGAGCATAAGTAGGGCTCTACGGGGCATCAGATCACCCAAAATTATTCCTGAGTAGGAGCCCAGCTCTGGCACCTGGCTGTGTGTCTGGGAAGGGGCCCAAAGTCTCTGAGCTAAGGTTTCTTGGGTAGAACATGTGGTCTCCTGTAAAAATCAAGCACGATTCTCAGTAAGCTAGGAGTCTACAGGTCCTAAATAATGATCACTCAATGTCTGTCCTGGCTACCTGCTTCTCCCCAGATTAGAGATAGCCACAGTCTGAGGACCACAACATTCTGGGGACAGCAAGTGCTCTACTGGGAGTCCCAAGGCAGTGAGGCTGAACTGGAGTTCAGCCCTGGCTTCCTGGAGGTGCAGGCCAACCTCCAGGGCCAGTACTGGACTATCCCACCGAGGAAACTGGAACAGGACAACAGCCTGAGTCTGTCCTAGATTTCTTTCCAACCGCCGGAAAGGGAAGCAACTCCACACCTAAGTGACCGTCCCTGGAGTGGACAACTCTAGCTTCTTGAGCTCTAAACGGCTGCCAGCCTTAGGGAATGTCTTTTAGTGACCTTGTCCAGGTGCAGAAGAGCTCGACTGGATGGTGAAGATCGGAAAAGCAGCCTCAGCGTCCGTTCCCCTCTCCCCCCCTCCCCCGCCTAATAAAAGATACAGGAAATCTGACTGCCGTTTTCCTCCCATGATCTGCCTTAGCCTGGCTTGAAAGCTCATTCTACTTCAAGGTGGAGTTCCTGGCCGTCTGAGGAGGGCTTTCGACACTTCTAGACGACGTTTTCCAATCTTGGAAAGAGGAAAAGCCAGTGCAGATCCGCGCACCTGCTGGCCCTCTGCAGGCGAGGGGCACCTAACGAATCGTAAACACGCCCCTTATGCTAATATAGACAGGCCCCCGCCCGCCCCACGCTGTGGCCTGCTGTTCCGCCCCTATGCTAATCACCTCCTCTCCCACAAGGCCGCGCGCGGGTGGCCACGTCCCTTTGTGCGCGCCCGGAGCTGCGCGCAGCCTCCAGCATGAGCGGCTTGGGTGCCGCTGGAGCGCCCGCCAGCCCAGCTCCGCCGGCGCAGGAGGAGGGCATGACATGGTGGTACCGCTGGCTGTGCCGCCTGGCGGGCGTGCTAGGGGCGTTGTGTGAGTATCTAGTCCAGGGAGCGGGCGTCCCCGGGGTTGTCATGACTCCCAGCTTCAGGCCTGCGTTCTGCCTCCCGGAGCTCGAAGGCCAGAGCAGAGCCGTCCTGGCCTCGTCTAGAGGCGCCGAGACTCACGAAGGACTCGTGTCTGTCCCTCCCCGATCCCTCCTCGGCCTGGTGAGGCTCAGCTGGGCTG
Source organism: Pachyuromys duprasi (assembly GCA_028658305.1). Lineage (NCBI taxonomy): Eukaryota > Metazoa > Chordata > Mammalia > Rodentia > Muridae > Pachyuromys > Pachyuromys duprasi. The sequence goes on along the minus strand of CM053752.1, from coordinate 110,737,878 downwards.
GGGTGGGACTACCAAATCCCCAGCCTTTGGACAAAGCTTGTTCATAAGTATGGGCGGGGGCGGGTCTCCACAGGCTAGGAAGTTTGCTTGAGGGTCAGATGGTGCAAGGGGCTAGGTAGCCCCCCAGGGTGGCTGGGCAGTGGGTGGAGGGGCAGCTTCTCCGTTTCTTGCTGTCCATACGGCCCGGTATCCTCATCAGCAAGCTTTCCTGGCTCGAGCTCCAAAAGATAAAAAGGAAGGCAGGTCCGCCTCTTAAGTGCAGCTATGTTGCTGGCTTTCCAAACAAGACCTTTGAAGCGAATGCGTTTGCTAGATCCTGTCTGTCCCTTTCATTGTGAATTCCTGTAAACCCAGGGGAGTGCTTGTCTCAGGAAATGAAGGTCCGAGGAACCCACTGACTAACTAGTACAGGAGCAGGAGCTGTGGGTAGGGCAGACCCACCTTGGAGGCTGCCACCCTCCCTCCATCTTGGTCATGCAGTCAGTGACCCAGGTGACTTCTAGATTGACCTTGGGAATCCCACCCAGTCTTGTGCTTCCTAAGGTGGGTGTCTGTGCTACTCCAAGAGGTCTCCCCCACCTTCCTACTGGGTCGAAACCTTAGGGGAGACCTGTGGCACCAACTTGAATTGTTCTCTGAGGCTGCAGATTTGGGGGCATCAAGGATTTGAATACTGGCATATCACAGGGGGAAGGAAAAAGCGTGTTTGGTTCAGAAACTCAACAGGGTTTTTGACAAGAGCTGTGGCTGAATGGGTTACTTTGGCGTAGGGTTATCCTTTCTTGGAGGAAAGGATCTTGGGGGGGATTTATTCTGGTCCTATAGGCATCTGTAGACAATAGCTATGAAGAAGAAAGGATTGTATGGTGACATCTCCATTTTATGGAGGATGTGAGCGTTAGCACTCCAAGTGGATGGATGTGTTTGGGTCCCTGGCTTTGTCTGGGCTGTGACCTGGTCCTCCCGAAGCTGGCTGTGTAGAGTAGACCTGGAGACTGAGTGCTGATGGCAGCCGTGCAAGCCTCTCGGGAGAGAGCTGGAGGCTCCACACAGGAGGAGGTGGATAGCCCCTCACCTCTGTGGCCCTGCACGCTTTGTTGCCAGAGCCACATGTAGATGAGTGCTGCTTTGAGTTCTTTGTCAGAGAAGGGGACTTTGTGGCATAGAAGCTGTGCCACTCAGTGGGTCACTTGGTCCATTCTCCTGCATCAGCTTCCATTTGCATAGTGTAATACAGGAAAGTGGAAAATGGTGGAATTCCAGGCCCGCTGGAGGGATCAGGTGGTGGAGGCCTGCTGCAAGTTTAATGAGTTGGTGCTAATTGCAGCCTCAGAGGGCCAACACTCTGACCCTCCCTGGTGACAACCGGGCTTATGTCCTGCCAGCCTGGGCAGCTCCCAGGAATGTCCTCAGAGGCTCCCAGAGTTCCTGGTGAGGGACTTCTGGGTGAAGCCGGCTTCAGGCTGTGGGTGGGTGAGGCAGACTACATCCCCAAGGTGCAGTCAGAAGGGAGGAGCCTCAGGCTCCACACTGGAGTGCAGTCTGGGGAAGAAGAGTGCACACTGTCATTTTCTGTTCTAGTATTGAGACATAACCGTGCCCATGTGTAGGAGAGAAAATGAGCTAAGAAAACTAACATGCCCAGGGTCGTGTGGCTGGTTTTAGATGTGCCATTTTGTTCTTACCTGGTGCCCATCAGTGTATCCTGAGACACATCCCTGTCCTGACCCAAATCCAAGCTGTTGCTGATTGACACATGCCTGTAATCCTAACCCTAAGGAGGCTGAGGAAGCAACATAGTGCTTAAGGTCAGTTTGGCTATAAATCAGGACTTTATCTCAAAGAATAAAAACCCCAAAACCCTAACCAAGCAAACATAAACAACAAATAAACAAATCTTAGCAAGGCAGCCCTTGCTGAGATTCTCATTAAAGGCAGAACAGGCCTGATCTCTCGACGGGTTTTTGATAATAGCTGGGAACCAAAGGCTGGCCCATCAGAGCCTTAGGTTTGAGAAGGGTGTTGCTGTTACAGTCCCCAAATGTGAAAGTAGCTAGATTGGAGGTTCAGAAGTAGACTTACTGAGTCTTATTCTCAGCTGTCTCAGGGGATGGTGTTGCTGAGGGAAGCCCAAATACTGATCTTCTACAGGAAGACCCGTGAGTTGTCAGTGTCTGCTCAGCCTTCTGTGAGCCCTACCTTATACTCTGTTAACCACTGCCCATGTCTTTTGTTTTGAAGCCTGTGCCATCTCTGGACTCTTCAACTGTGTCACTATTCACCCTCTGAACATCGCAGCTGGTGTGTGGATGATGTGAGTAACTGTCGGTGTCCTCCCCTGCTGGGGTTTGAGGCCTGTGATACAGGTCTCATCTCTCTTCCTGCTCTACCACATTTAGGTTTCCTGACAGCCGCCTGAGCCTTTATTGGGTACAAGGTCACAGGCACAGTTGCTAAGCATCTTCCCAAACATACGCTATAGACTCCTTGTCTGCTACAATGGGCCTTTTCCTCTGGGAGCTTCAGTGCCATGTTGTGTAACGTCAGAGTTGAGGGTCTAAGAGGAAGAGAGGAGGGTGGTCAGCTGTGAGTCAGCGGGTTAGATGCAGGTGAAACTGGTGGCTATAGCATCCACAGGTGAGATTCTTGGCACCCTCTTCCTGGGGAGCTGGATCCCAGGGAAAGGGGCCAGAGTGAGGCTTGTTCTAGGTGCATGGGAAGCATTATACATTAGTATGTGCTAGTGGCCACAGGGGGCTACACATCTGGGGCAAGGTATAGGTCCTGCCCTGGGCTTCAGACCAGGATGATTTGGGTCTTGTGGTGATGTGTACAAGAGCCTGTGCTGGCCCAAGGCAGCAGGATCGGCACTGTATAGAGGCTATGTACAGACTGGGGGAAGAGTGAGCTGGTATCTGGAAGACTGGCAGTGGGTGATGGGGACATGGGCAATGGTCAAGAGTTACAAGAGCTGTGCCTGTTAATCAGGCTGTCAATGGCACTTTCCTCCCAGATAGATGTGGGCCCTGGCAAAGGCCCAGTTGTCTGCTCATGACCATTACACACCTGTGAGAGCAAAGGCCTTCAGCTCCAACAGCTTAGCTGCTCCCAGCAGCTGGACAAGGATTGAAGGCTACTGAGTGCAGGCTGCCAGCATGAGCATCTATCTGCTTGACTCCCATGCTCCCAAGCCTCAGTGACTGCGTGGCCTAGCCAGCCCTCGATGGCAGTGTTAGTGACTATGGTGATAGTACTACCAACTGGTAGTGTGGCTAGGTTCTACGGATGAACATGCTGCTGGCTCAAGATAAGATCGAGGCAAGGGTCTTAGTGCTTCATGTCACAGTTGGAAGGATAAAGAGATCAGACACCAGGCTCTTCCTCCAGGATGCTTGGGCAGTTATGTCTGATGGTAGGATGGGGTGGGGTGGGATGGGGTGTTGACAGAAGTGGAGGGCCTGTGGAAGGGTAGTGTGCCTTGAGCCCCTGGCCCGAGGGCTGCTGCTGCCAGGCTGTCAGCTATCATTGTCCTTTCTGCCTTTGCCCTTGCAGCATGAATGCCTTTATCCTGCTGTTGTGTGAGGCGCCCTTCTGCTGCCAGTTTGTGGAGTTTGCAAATACAGTAGCTGAGAAGATGGACCGGCTACGCTCCTGGCAGAAGGCTGTCTTCTACTGCGGGTGAGGGGCCACTGGGCAGGGGCCTATGGCCTAGTTCTTCAAAATCCTTACTTGTTAAAGTAGATGTTGGTGAGGTGGATGGGGCAGGAAAAGGTTGAGGTCTTCTGCAGAAGCGTTTATTGTATAGCTGTGGATACATCCACTGGCCAATGCAAGAACAACTGCTAAAGAATGGTACTCAGTATCTGCCTCCTGGAACTCAGGTGGCAGCTCTGGCCACACAAAGTGCATACATGGAGGAACAGGGAGTCAGCTGGGTTTTGCTCTTTCAGTTGGGAGTTTCCAGACAGGTCGTAGTGGATCTGTGTGGGCATTATGAAGCCTTGAGAGGAGTGTGGCCAGCCTTGAGGAGGTGAGGTTGAAACAGAGACTGCAGAGCAGAAAACATCATTTTCCTCTAAACACATGTTTTCTCCTTTGTTTCTGACAAGTGCAGTGTGTCACAGACTGTACCACTTCTGAGATAAACTTAATACATGGGAGCCTTTAAAGAAGGGCTTTTGCATGAGAGCCCTGCTAGGCAGCAATATTTATCACAATTACTATTATTATATTTACGTACATAGGTTATACCTGTGTTGGTAGAGGCTTGGTGGCTTTTACAGTGAGAATACACAATGAGCGTGTGCTTGCTGGCACTTTTCTGATATGTCTAAATCTCAAGGGCTCATAGGATCAAAAAGTTCTAATCAGTGTAGCATGGTGTGAATATGTACACATGCTTGTGTGCATGCATACATACATGTGGGTGCACATGTGTGTGGAAAATATTGGATGTAGACAGCAGATCCTTTCCTCAGTCATTTTCTACTTATTTGTAAAGACAGGGTCTCTCCCTGAACCTGGAACTCCCGGATTTGGCCAAACTGTCCGGCCAGTGAGCTCTAGGAGTCCCCCTGTTTCTACTTCACCAGCCCCAAAGTGCTGGGGTTTGTATGGGGATCCAAGCAGGCCCTTGCAGGTGTGCAGCAGACACTTTACCAACCAAGCCATCTCCCCGCCCTTCCCTTCTTTTCCCTGTGTATTTGCAATGGTCTCATTATGCAGACCTAGCTGCCCTTGAACCCACAGATGCATCTGTCTCTGCCTCCAGAATGCTAGAATTAAGGGCATAAGCCACCATACCTGACTTTCTTTGGATTTTTAAGATGTGTTGTCATGATGCGGACAGTAATGTATGCTTATCAAAAGTCATGTGTAAAGTAGGAAATGGTCACTGCAGACCTCACTGCCTACTCATTTGTTGGCATGTGTCCCTCCAGTCTGAATCCAGACACTTTTGAAGCTCATCTTCAACGTGCTTATAACTGTTATACATAAGTTTCTACCTGCTTTTTTGACTTGCTATGGCATCAACATTTTCAGTATTATCACAAAAAACTATGACATTCATTTTAATGATAATGTTAAGCACATTTATTCAGAACCTTTGTCTTAATTTGTTAGCTGATGTCAATCGAGTCTTGTGAACATCTGTCTGACAGAACTACCATAATGACATCCTTAGGAGATGTTTCCAGGTGTGGAATTACCAGACCAAAGGTTATAATCATTCAAAAGATCTTATGAATCAGTTGCTTTCTCGAGAGGCCATCTGGGTGTCCCTCCCCCACATAGTGCCTAGAGCTATGTTATACTCATTGTCTAAGAAGTAAAATATGCTCCTATGTATTCACATTCATTTTCTTTCTTAAAAGGTTTCTGGTTTCTGGTCACTCTTTTGAGCGCTTTAATGTTTGACTTTGCAGGCTGTGTGTTTTCAGTATTAAAGACCTCAGATTCTTTGTCACATTTCCCATTCCGATTTTTCTACCCTGTCATTTGCCTTTAATGTTAATGTTTTTCCTCCTGTGGTCTTTTCTCTCGTGATTTCTATTATTTTATTATAGAGGATCCTCGACTTATGGCAGGTTTCCATTTTGGTAAGACCAATATTCTGTTGAAAACATGGTAGCATACCTCACCTACCAAACACAGCTGTCGCCAATCTTCACCATGCTTAAGCCCTGACGCTGGGTATTGTGACTTGGTATGATATCTTATAAGGTGGCCCATAAAGCTTGGGACTCGGCACTCTAGTCAATGTCTGCTGAGTGCCACAAGCACAACCATCTAAATCAAGGACCCTCCACACTTTGAAGCGCTTCTGCCTCAGTGACATCTACATCGGAAGTCCAAGGAGTACAGTTGGCTCTGAGTGTCATCCACCTGCCTGGTGAGCCTCTTTTCCAGAAGTGACTGGACTGAGGTCTGGGCTGCAGGCTCCAGTATCTTCCTGGGTCAGCATTTCTGGGATTCACCTCATGTTGGAAAATCCCATCCCTCAAGATTGCGCTTTAGAGGTTCTTAGGGCTGAATGGACCCACCACTAGGTGGCGCAAGGCTGCCACTGAAGCCCCATACCCATCTGGGTCCAGTTAGAGTATGAGATGGGGACCTGCTTGTTGAAACACAGCTGGCCCAGGGTGGCTGCACTGATGAGAGTGTTCACTCGGTGCTTGTTATGTGGGTGTGGGGTAAGTGGCCAGTGGCCTGCACCTTGACTCCAGGATCTCAGGTTCGACCCCACTGTACAGTGGAGTGGAGCCTTAAGAAGCCAGCTTGGTCACAGCTGGACTATACCGCAGACACTCTGGTCTAGCCTTCCCATTTTCATTTATAGTGGGGGTCATTTACCCAGATCTTTGCTAGTTAGCCCTGTGTGGCTCACAGATCTTGCCACAAAAACCTGATACGGCTTTGGACTCTGTCCCCAGAACAGATGGGATTTTTTGGGATGTTTGAGGAGAACACAGGGGCAACATGGGGTAGGATGCACCTTTGATCTCTGTTTTCTCCTAGGATGGCCATCGTCCCCATCGTCATGAGCCTGACTCTGACCACACTGCTGGGCAACGCCATCGCCTTTGCCACCGGGGTGCTGTACGGACTGTCTGCCCTGGGCAAAAAGTGCGTCTGCAGCCCAGTCCCAGGGTGGGGCCTCCTCTGCTGGCCCTGCTACCCCATCTCAAGTGGGGAAGGTCTGAGTGGGGCCCTTTGTCTAGTTGTTACGTAGTGACCACAAGTGACTTATCCGTAATCTCAGGAACAGAGGCAAGCAATGAGGGACAGCCTAGGTGGTCCCCCTTGCCTGGGTTGTACATAGTGAGGTATGGCACCAGACATTGCTGCCAGCTGCCACCTCTTCCCTGGCTCAGTCAGTGCCAGGCAACACGTGTCCTTCTCAGAGTAACAAGGCCTCTGCCCCTTTGACAGTGGCCTCTGGGGAGCACAGTCCTGGGGAATCTGACTGCACGCCACCCCTGGGTTTGAGCCTGGGAGTTGGCGGTGGCAGGGCTGTGCCTATGGAACACCTCCTTTCCTCTCTCCAGGGGCGATGCCATTTCTTATGCTCGGATCCAGCAGCAGCAGAGGCAGCAGGCAGATGAGGAGAAGCTGGCTGAGACTCTGGAGGGAGAGCTGTGAGGTGAGGCACAGACGCCTATCCTCATTGCCTATCGCCATTGGGTTCTGTGTGAATTCTGGAGAAGGCTGAGTATCAACTCTGTGAAATGGCCTGGGAGAGGAGTCCCGGCAAATGTCCATGCCTCAAGTCTTCCCGTGCCTACCCTGTTCTCTGGACCTACTGAGCCTGGAGCTCCTGCCCCACTAGTACTGAAGGCCTGGGCCATAGGATATGAATGGGATGAACTCACCCCGTCAGCCCGTGGTGCAGATTCTGTGCTGGTGACCCTCCCCAGATCTAAGAGCAGCCTCCCTTGAACACAGTGGTCCTCACTTGATTAAGAGGCTAATCATTTAGGCTCCTGCCACTTGAGGTTTCATCCTTTTTAGGTCCAAGCTTGCTGGCAGTTGGGGCTACAGTTCTGTTCCATGCACCTGTCCTCAGAGCAGAGGATGAGTACAACAGTGTCCTGAGGGCAGCTACTGCCAACAGGAGGAGAGATGGTTGGTCCTTTGAGACTCCATGCCACTCCCAGGATGCAGCTTCCTGGACAGAGGAACAGCCTTGGCAGTAGCCAGAGGGCTGGATGGAAGTTCCCTGGTGCCCAGTGCTAGGAAGTGTGTGTGTGTGTGTATGTGTGTGTGTGTGTGTGTGTGTGTGTGTGTGTTGGGGATGTGTGTTCCTGCCAGCCTGCACAGAGACCCTCCTTGTCAGGGATGGCAGGCTCCCTATTAGTAGGGATTGACCTCAGGTATTCCTCCCAACCTGCCCTTGACAGCCTTTGCAAAGCTGGGCAGAGCTAGAGCCACCTCTCATACAGAGCTGGCCCCTTCTCAGGTACCAGACCATAAAGAGTAAGCATGGCTAGGGCATGGAGAGCTACTGTGATGGAACATGGCTCCAGGGACATGCCCTGGCTGTCCCCTATCCTTCCTGTTCACTGCTGTCTTTTCCTACTGTCCAGTGCCATTGGTACTAGTGGATGATTAAATGGGCCGTCAGGCACATGTCAGTGGCCTGGCTGAAGATGATATGGAGAATTCTGAGCCCTGCTTCCCTTCTCTGCTAGACCTTTAGTTGGGCCTGCTCCTTGGAACTCAGGCCTGAAGTTGTCACATTTCTAGGGGATCTTTAGCTCATCAGTGTTTCAGATAAGGAGTAGTGGGCATTCTGTTTGGGATAGAGGCTCTTTGATCTATGGGCCTTGGGGACAGCAGCAGTTCTCCAGAGAGCTTGGCCATGCTGAACCCTGGAGTGGAAGAAATGTCATAGTGTAGCTGGCTTGGTGGGACAGGTGTCTTCACAGTTTATCAGAGGCTGTTTTTCTTGAGCCAGGGGTGGGCTTCAAGGGCTCTGTGTATGTGTGTTTTTGTGTGTCAGGGCCTGTGTTCACAGTAAGACCTGTCTACCTCCCAGGAGGAGCAAAGACCCCACCTGCTCCTCTGGTTACTTGTGTAAGCAGGAGACTCAAGTCACTCCTGCCCGGGCCTCCTGCCCCTGGCAATGGAACTCAATGGCTACATGTATAATTAAGATTGTATCCTACTAGGGAAGTCCATTTTGTGCTATGCAGGCATAGGGTGGAGTGTAAAGGTAGAGGCCCTCAGATATAGACCAGTGTGGGGTGGTCACTTATGTCCTGAGGTTCTTGGCAGGTCTGTGGCACAGTGGCTCTGGAGCCCATTGCTTTGCCTCTAAGCATCGGCACTGACCAGCCCCATTCTTGTCTGTGTCTGGGTGTCCCTTTGCCACCCTCTCCTGGTTTGTGTGTTGGTTGGGTTACCCTTGGAGTAAAGCAAGGTTGTAGTTGATATGCGTAGTTTATCTGTCTTCAGTGCCTATAACTACAGAGAGACCCTGTCTCTGCCAGCTGGGCCTAGCCTGGCCTGAGCCTGCTCACAGAGTCTCGAAGAAAAGAGCCTATCTGTAGAGGGCAAGCTGGCACTCAACCCCACAGTAGCTACTGTTTTCTCTGCACTGTTGTAACATCCAGAGTACCCTGGCAGTCTGGGCCGGTTTAGAGGTAGCCTGGCTGCTGGGGTGGGGGCTTCTCCCTGGAGTTGAGCCTACTCCCCTTTCTTCCCTGAGGCTTCGGCCCCACTACTTTATTTTGAAAAACAGTGAACAGTGTGCAAACTAGAGGTATCCAAGGTTGGCCTGGGTCCTGTGCTCTGGCCTTTGCAAGTCCGGTGTTCCCAAGGTGCCCAGACCCTTGTGGATACAGGACCCTGTCCTCTTTATAGCCGATTGATCGGAACAGAATATGACAAAGTCCCTGTACGGAATCACTTTGCCACCTCCATTCCTGTTTTCTGTCTTCAACATGGCCCTGCATGGGATGTGTTCCTTGTAGGAGGAACTAGGCTGGAGGTCCCAACACCTCTTCATGGGCACAGCCTGGGGCTGGCCTGCCTGCTCCCCCTGCGGGTCTCAGCTGAGGTATTATAGCAGGTTGTCTGCTGGGGCCCACCAGCCCACAGTTGGTGAACAGAAGTGTGCTCTGGCTGCTCCTGTGCTCTGGCTGATGGCAGGGACGCTGCTGCTCCTGTTGCAGGTGTGGATCTGTGGCCAGTGCATAGGCAGCCTGGGTGGTTTGGCCCCTTACAGGCAAGCCTCTGACTAGGGCCTGAAGGACATCCTTTGGGTATGGAAGAAGGCCTCAATCTGCTCCAGCGAGCGGCCCCTGGTCTCAGGCACACAGCAGCCTGTGAAGAGCAGGCTGAGCAGGCAGATGGCCGAGAAGAAGAAGAAAGGCACCTGGAGGCCGAAGGCATTCTGCAGTAGGGAGTTGGGGAAGGAGTCACTGAGCAGACACAGCCTTCAGCCATAATTTCATGGGTTCAGCTAGTATCAGGGTTATGGGGCCTTCGTCTGGCCACTGCTCTGCTCTGAAACCTCCCAGCCATCCCTACTATTCCCAAGCTGCTCCTCGACCATCCTGTTGGAGACTCCATTCTTAGATACCCCTCCACACCCAACCTCCAGGCTGTCTACAGGATGGAGTAGGCAGCAGGTTGTGTCAGCCCTCCTCGCAGACTTGACCACTGAATGGGCAGAGCAGGCTCTGCCTTATATTGACCTAGCTGGATTTCCCTGGTAGAGTCTGGAGCTGGCCAGCATTCAGGTGTTTTCAGGGCCTGCTGGGTTGCAGGGCTGGGACCTAGGTATGATTAGGAAGGACCTCACACCATGCGATAGTCAGGTAGCAGGATTATACTAGAGAGGCCTAGCATCTAGTAGATCAAGGGACAAAGCAGCTGAAAAGGGTACTATGGACAGAGCTCTGGGCTGTATTCTGGGCCTGAGATATAATCTGATTCCTCCAAATCCCACCCCCACCCAGTGTTCTTGTTTCTTGTAATGGCCTTGGCTGTGTTATCACTTGCCCATTCTTAGCCTGTAAAAGGCTGGTGCTCCTCTCCATGGGTTGCTGAAGGGAAAATGCTAATGGAGAAACCTCTCTGGGAGTCTTAGGGTCAGACACTCACCACTGCCAGCAGGAAGTACTTAGTGAGGATGAAGGCTGTAAGCCAGCTGACCAGCACGCAGAGCCCTGAGGCCACACCACGGGCACGAAGGGGCAGAACCTCAGACATGAGGAGCCAGGTGATGGGCCCCCAGCCCATGGCATAGCCTGCCCAGAAGAGGGGAGCAGTTGGGCTCAGGCCCTGGGAACCCTCAGGCTGTCTTGCCTATGTCTCCTGGATTGCAAAAAGGCCCTGTTCTCTGGTTCCCTGGCTCCTTAGGCAAACCAGGACAGTAACAAAACCCTGTGTCCCCCCCTCCCCCCAGCTCCCAACAGCCCACCCCAGCAGTGTCCCCACTGCCAGGTCCTCCTACCCATAATGAAGAGCATGGTGGCCAGCAGGGGTATCAGGGTGAGATAATTGAAGGCTGTGGCTGTGGGCTGTTCTGTGGCCTCCAGGGTTATGATCTCCAGGCTCACAGTGCTGTTGGGGGCCAGAGGCCTCGGGCCAAATTGGGCATACAGTCCCAGCGTCAGGTTGGCAACAAACATGATGGATGCTGTGGACACATGGGCACCTCAAGCTTGAGGTCCTTTCCAGGTCCCATAGCACCTCTTTCTGGGTGGCAAGGCTACCTTGTGAAAGGGCAACTGCCCCCCCCCCCCCCGCAGAACAGCGAGCTCAGGGGCTCCTGCCACACATCTAAGCTGGGTGGGTGAGCTCCTTTGCTGTTGTCTGTACAGCTGCCATTTGCTATGTTCTGGACCATGTGCTAGGAAGGCTTGGGTATGGCCCAGAAATTGTGGCTCATACAGTGGCTATAGGAAATGAGAGGCACATATCAAACTGGGAATACTCACCTGACACATACAGAAGGACTTTACGGCCAGCCAGGTCCATGGTGACAGCAGCAATCAGCACAGACAGGAGCCTCACAGCACCAACTATGGCTGCATCCTCCTGGGAGGGCTGTAGGGCAGGATACTGGGCTGAGAGACCTGGCCTGCTGTTCTGTGTCCTACCCTGAACTAATGTACTTCAGGGCACTCAGCCCTAAGTCCAGGGTCACTATCCTTTTTTTGCTATGAGCCATCATAAGTACTGAGCCCTAGGTACTTCTCTGCACCCCACCCTCTACTGTGGGGTTTCCCAGCAGGGACATATCTACTATGCCTACTGCTAGTCCTAGCGGGCACAGACTCTGGTTAGACAGTAATGGTAGACCTGAGTCACTCTCATCTCCAAACCTCATTGCAGGAAGAACCTGGGTAGAATTGGGCTCCTAAGGACCTCACAGGTCCTACCTGGGATCTGAGCCTGGGGCTATGGTCCCAAGAGTTCCATATTCTGTTAAATTGTTTTCCTTTGTTATTCTGTATATATTTTTAAAAACACCTAAACTTCACTTGAGAAAAATATAATCGAGACAGGATGAGTCAGTGCTGTGCAGGTCTCAGCCTCCTAACTTTCGGGCTGCCCTGCCTGTATTCTCAGCAGCCTCAGGACTCTGGGCAGTGCTGTCCAAATGGGTTCTTACCAGCACCACGGACGTGCTGTCGAAGATGGTCTGTAGGTACACGAGGATGGGTGTGATTCCTGTCAGTTGCTGCAGAAAGCGCATCAGTACTGCGATGAGAATAGGCCGGTACACACGGGGTTCCCGGGCCTCTGCCCATGACACTCGGCTACTCTGGAACACAAAGCTGCTGCTGAGAGGCTATGGCAGGCTCCCCAGCCCTGCCCACCCTGTCTTGGCACCTATGGGTCTAGGGGAGACCTCCTTCCCTCTTCCAAGAGAGGCCAAGCCAACAGAATGCATGAGCTCTGCATACTACCACCACTCTTGTTTGAGGAAAGGCAACCAAAGACCAAAGAGGCCTAGTGAATGTTCAAGGCCAGTCCTGCCCATGCTGCACCTGTCTCTGCACGTTGTCCTGGATCTGTTCAAACTCCCAATGGACCTCAGAGTCAGCTCGCAGCCAGGTCAAGGCCTGCAGTGCTTCCTCATCCCGGCCCTTTGACAGCAGGAAGCGAGGTGAGTTGGGCATGAAGCTAAGCAGCAGGATCATGATGAGCACAGGCCCCTCCCCAGCCACAGCAAGCCATCGCCAAGGCAGCAGAAGACCTGGGTGAGAGAGGCTTTAGTGAGGGGCTGGGGCCTCTGAGTAACCTCATTGCTTTCCCAGCTTAGCTTTCGCTGATTGCCCACGTCTCTGTAGTAGAGGCAATGAGTGGCTGTGTGGATTGCCTGGACCCTGGTACTACAGCGGGATCCTTAAATGGTCTCAGTATATTGGGAGAGTTTTGGGAAGGCTGAGCCTGGGGGTCTTACCCCCATCACCCAGGCAGGCAAACTCCTGGATAGGCTGCCCTCATGAACTGACGTACAAGACATCCCTGAGCTGTGGGAAGGTGGTCTGAGGCTATTGCAGCAGGACAGGCCTCAGAGAGGTGCTACCTGTTGGGTCTAGGGAGCCAGGTGTCTTGCTGGTCAGTGCTGGCTTCCTTAAGGGAGAGTTCCATTTCCCCCCGCCCCCATCTCCAGAACCTGAATGCTGGAGTGCAGGATGATACTTGCCGAGGGCATAGAGAGACAGGGATCCAAACACGGCCATGAGCTGCGGTGTGGCCCCCAGGGCCCCACGAACACCAGGGGGTGCAATCTCAGACACGTACACCTGCAAGGCACATGCCCCAACCTGGGACTTTAGTGGAAATGCATGTTCTTGGGCCCACTGGGGTAAGAGAGGGACCTGGGAGCTTGGAGAGGGTACCAGGGGTCTAACGCTGACCATGCCTCTGACCTTCCCTTCCCTAGCAGAGACGTATGCAGAAACACTCAGCTCTGATAGATATGGTTGGGGGAACCCAACAAGCCCAGGGTATTCAGACTTGGGGCTGGCAGAACGCCTGTATTTCTCCTAGTGACCTCCTTTTCCCTCTGGGCTTGGCCATAGAATAGGTGTGTGTATGGAGTACTGCATGAGGTAAGCAGTTGGGGCAGGAGTGGGGGTGGAAGGCAGGAACTTCCCTTCACATCCCTTGCTCAATACAGATTTTCTTCAGTTGAGCAATGCATCGAACAGAGGTCAAAACACAGGGTTGGAAGTTTTTGGTGACAATGATGTCAGGTGCTTTGGTGGAGGGAGCTGAGGTTCCCTGGGCAATGTAGGGGACCCCACACACTCCCACTGAGAAAAAGCTCAGAGGCAGGGGTAGCCCAGAACAGCCCTGAGGCAGTGGAGACATCTGGCCTTACCGGGATGCAGGCAGCAGTGAGTCCTCCAGCAAAGCCTGTCAACATCCTCCCCAACAGGAGCATCCAGAGGCCATGGGCGCTGGCCATGAGTGCATAGCCAATGGCCGAGGGGACAGCAGAGAACATGATGCTGAGCTTCCGGCCCAGGAGGTCATTGAGTAACATAGCACTGAGGCCCCCAGCAGCAGCACCCAAGGTGAACACGGACTGCAGGGGTGCAAGAAGATACAACGGCTTTAAGCGCTCCCACACCCGGCAAAGCCTAGAGCTCTTTCCCTGGAGCTTCCCGGGCACCAGGCATTCACTGGCAGACAGTCCCCTGTCAGTAGAGGTGCACAGCAGCCTGTGGACAACTATATGCTAAGGGTGCCATGGCTACCGTTCTGCTCCAGAGGTGCAGTGGCCCACCTGTCCACAGTGGCTCTGCCAGGAGTAGCCAGTGGTTTTTTTTTTTTTTTTAATTTTTATTTTTAACCCAAGGCAGCCTCAAAAACTTGATCATCCTGCTTCAGCCTCCTAAGTGCTGAGATTAAAGGCATTTCCCAGGCACCCACTCTAGCCAAGAGAACCCTGTGACTTGAAGTCCTGAGATCTTAAGATTTGGAGGTCATTGGAGTTGCTATAGAATAAGGGATTTTCGTGGACTCTGCTACTCATGAACAGTGGGACCAGGACACAGAGTGTGGCCTGTATATGCCTCAGTTTCTTAGCTGTGTTATGGGGAGAACACAGTTGACTGCCAGGAGTGAAAATGTCTCACAAAGTGTCTGGCATGTGCTCAGAACATGCTGTATGTGCCCTGCATATGCCCACCCCACTTGAAATGCTCGGGAAACCCAACCTCTTTCCAGTTCTGTTGTCAGGTCTCAGTCAAACTCAGGGTCTACTGACAGTCGAAAGCTACACAGCCTCCAGGCACCCAGAGGATGTCAGCCTGGCTTTGGGTATGGGATAGGTCAATCTTCCCATCAGCCATACCCCACAACTCTGCAGGATGTCCCTTCCTCATGGGTCTTGTCATCACCACTAGCAGACAGGGGTGTGAGGGAGCTCTAGGGGACGTTCCAAGGCTAGGTGACCTCAGTTCTCTGTGGCAAACAGTCTGAGTGGGTCCATGCTCTCCTCCCACTACCCCATCTGACTTAGAGAACAGGCCTCACCCCAAACCATGATGCCTGGATTTTGCTCAGGTGTAGTGCTGGGTCAGAAGATTGCTTCAGTGCAGGGATGACAGGGGATGTGTAGACCAGGGCGTACCCAAAGCTGAAATTACCCAGTACAGCAGCGAAGGTGGCCAGGAACACCCTTCTGTTTTGCAAGGCCCTGGTGGGGGATGGGGTGGAACCAAAGGACAAGGGTCAAAACTTCTAAATGGACCCTGGGTTCCCAGACTGCTGCCTTCCCTGAGTCCCGTGGCCATACAGCTCAGCAGATAACAGGGAGAGAAGCCTGGGTCCAGGGCCAGTCAAGTTGTTACCTCCTTGAGGCCTGAGCAGCAACCTCTGGGAAATCCCCATGGTGTCAGCTAGGGGTGGGGTCCCTTTTTTCTCTAGAAAAAGAATTGTGAGTTCTGCCTTCTGCTGTGACGATCAAAGCTTGCTCTGTAATCTTAGGCAAGACCCTCATCCTCTTCAGGTTGGCCTCTCCCTATCTGTGACAGGTGGGGACCCCACCCAGTATTCCTTTGGAGGCTCTCTTCTCTATGGTGGACTAACCCTTTAAATAGGACTTGTGAGCATGCGGTAAGAAAGAATCAGGTGACTCTTGGTAGCCACTCACCAGAAGTCAGTGGTGGCCCAAGATCTCCAACCTGCTGGAGGTAAGGCCTTCCCAACCTCCCAGCCCCACGCCCTGCGACTCTCACCCGGCCCGCGTCCTCTCTCCCGGCGATGCGGGCGCCTCGGGGAAGGTGTCATAGTCCGGACCCTCAGCTCCTAGCAGGGGCTGCTGCATGGCCAGTGCGGACAGCGGCTACAGCTGGACTCCACCGCAGCACTGAAGCATCCGCCGGAGCCCCAAGCGCAAGCAAGGCTCCGCCCTAGGGCTTCGATTGGCTGTAGGGACAGCCTGCAGGGCTGTGCTATCCAATGGGACGGCCGCACGCCTCGGATGCAGGATGCGGTCGGGCTCTGGGGCGCGTCCATCCGCGTGCGCCCTGAGGCCCCGGATTCTGCCGGGGAAACCCGCTCCAAGGGCAGGGCCCACAGGGGCGGGACCCAGCGGGCACCTGTGCCTGCAGGGGCCCGGGACCCAGCGGCTAAGGCCTCTGAGCTCCATTTTGCCAGGCTGTCAAGAGCGAGGACTGCTTCGTTTCTGGGTCCAGCTTTACGGAGGGTCGAAGCTTATCAAGGTCGCATGGCGGAATTTTTTTCCTTTTTTTCTTTTTCTTTTCCTGTCTCACTTGCTAGGCTTTATTCTGTGCCCTCTCCTGTCAGATAGATGTCAGTTCTACAGCTGCTACCTCACTTCTTGCCTCTTGACCCTAGTTGAATCTGGACAGCTTTAGGTGGGTGCGGTAGGTGGGAGGAGGCATGAGCGGAGATAATTAGGGGCAATTCCAGCAGGTGCCCTGGGGTGTCTCACCCCATAGCTGGAGACAGAACCCAGGGCCTCTCTCTGCTAGGCAAGCAATCTATCTCTGAGCTACATTTCTGACCTTTGGAATTTCCTGGTTATTCAAATATCTTGGGACTATTAAAAATCATTCCAGTAAATGGTATAACAATGACAAAAATCGAAACAGAAACTTCTCTGGAAGTCCATTCTAGGGGTTAGGAAAAGCCACAGGCAAGATGCCCATTTTTGTCTTTGGACTTCTTCAGACATAGGAGTGGACTCACTTCCTGTTCTCATTTATAAGCTGACCCTTTGTGACTAGACTATTAAAACAGTAAAGGGCATTGTAGAAGTCTCAGTTCCCCTTTACAACAATAGAAACACTGCACAGAGGACAGTAGAGGTCAGAAAACCACCCATCTTGCCAGACCTCTTCTTTCATTCCCGTGTCTCCTTTGCATGTCTGTTACTTAGTGGGGAAGGTGAATTTTCAGCGGTGTTCCACTTCAAATCCAAACTCAAGAATGTGTGTGTGAGAGAGTGTTTTCTGAGACAGGGTTTCTCTATATAGCCTCGGCTGTCCTGAACTCACTTTGTAGACCAGGCTGGTCTCAAACTCACAGAGCCTGCCTCTCCTGGGATTACAGGCATGTGACACTGTGCCCGGCTCAAGAATATATATTTTAAAATCTTATTTTGGTTGCTGGAGAGAGTTGAGAGCACAGTACCTCAGTACTGTACAGACCTCCTCAGTACCTCTATTCCCAGGCCACTGATGCCCTCTTCTGGCCTCAGCTCTTATGTGATGCAGCCATGCATGTAAACAAAATACTCATAGGCATAAAAAATTCAAGATGTAAATTCTGTATTTTATGTTTGTCTGTGAGATGTGCTTCTGAGGCTAGACGTGTTGACTTCTAGGAGCTGGAGTTATGGCAGGTTTGAGTCACCTAATGGTGATGGGAACCAAGCTTGGGTCCTATGGAAGAGCAACCTGTTCTTTTAACCACTGAACCATCTCTTCAGGGCCCTTCCCCGCTTTTATTTTTTAAGACAGGGTCTTATGTATTCCAGGCTGGGATCAAACTTGCTAGGTAGCTAACCACTTTAATTTTACTCTCCTGCCTTCACCTCCAATTGGGACTGCAAGCCTGGTTTCATTATGTGCAGGGATTGAACTCCGGCAAGCACTATGCCAACTGAGCTACATCCCAGCCCTCCTATCTTACTTTGAAATTAGTTTCACCAGGTTGTCCAGACTGGCATTTCAATACTTCTGCCTTAGTCCACCAAGTACCGGTGGTTTAGTAGTCAGACACTAGCAAGCTTGGTGGTCTTTGAGGATATCTCTTACATAATCAGTTTTGGACCCCACTTCCTGTATCCCAGCAACATAGTTTTTAAGGAAGTATCATGGTTGCTCCTTAAAAATAAAAATTAGAAAAAAAATTTTGAGATGAAGTCTCAGCACCCAACCTACAGTGCCAAACTGGGACAGGCTCCAGCTGCTCTGTCGCTCCCCTCCCTTCTCCTGAATTTGAGCCGGGATCACTCTTGGTTATGGTGGATGAGGGGAACAAGAAGGCATCCCAGTGAGTCAG
>CM053752.1:110662224-110711351 GCA_028658305.1 Pachyuromys duprasi | reverse complement strand
ATCCAGGCTCTGCTCACAGGTCCAACGCCAACAAGCTAAGCATGCAGGCCAGGGCGTGCGTATGCATTGTTGAACAAGACTCATGAAAATGCCTCGCGGTTTCCTCGTTTCCAGTGGCCAGCTCACTCCATCTGGCCTTATTCCTGGATTCTTACATGCCCAGCCGATCAGCACAAGTACCTGGGGAGAGTGCAGGCCAGGAAGAAATTGCATCTGCAGGGAGAATATTGTTGTGTATAATTCAGCAGCCCATTCTGTAAACATTGTGGTTCTGCCTCAGGTTTTTCCTGCCTGCCTCCTCCCTCCGGCTCTTCCAGGGAGCACAAGGCAGCCAGATGCCTGAGGTTATGAAAATATGTGCTTCTGGTGAGTTGGCTGTTATAAAGGGTGACAGGATGGGCTCAGGGACTTTACCAGGTGTGTCAGAGAGTCCAAGAGTAGGGCCTGTTGGAGTCTTCTTCCAGAGGCTTGCAGAGAGAGGGTGTTGATGTAGATGTGTGTAAGAGTGTCTGTGTACACCCACATTTCTGTGCAAATGTGGATATTTAGGCATCTGTATGCCTTTATCCATGTGGTGTTTATATGGTGGCAGCAGCAGGGGCAAGAAAATGGTGTAAGGATGGGGGAGGGGCATGTATAGCTCTCTTTAGGAGCTGAGTATGGAGCGGAACTGTCTACCAGCCGGGTCTAACATGGGTGGACACTTACAGGGAGACTTTAAGGGGCTCACAGAGGGGCAAGGCCAGTGCCTCCTTGGGGTAGAAGTGGATTTCTGTTGGTTTGTTTTTCGTTTGTTTGCTGGGGAAGGGGGGGTTCTCTGTGTAGCCTTGGCTGCCTTGGACTTGCTTTGTAGACCAGGCTGGCCTTGCCTGGCAATCAGCTTGCCTCTGCCTCCCTGAGCGCTAGGATTAAAGGTGTGCGCCACCATGTCCTGCTTCTGTTGTTAAGGAGAGTAGCTGAAGGCAGGTGGGCACTGAATATGCTGTGGCCTTTTCCAGTTCTGAAATGGAGGCTGGGCTGTGGGGCAGGGTTCGCTCTAGGCCTTTGATGGAAACATCCTGGGCTTTCTATCTGATCGACTAGGGCTGTTCACTTCCTTCTTACTTGAGATAAAGGGCTTGAACATTGTAAGTTGCGTGTGGTATTCTCCAGATCTGGGTCCCCCCTCATTTATGCACCCAGAGGGAGGGGTGAAATAGTGTCACTGTCTTCAGCAGCAGGCAGAGGTGGCCGGACAGTCTGACTATGCTACTGCCTGGCTGCCTCTCTAGATGGGCCAGCAGTCATCCGAGAGGAGAAAGACGGGGAAAAGGAGGAGCGCAGCCCAGGGTAGGAAGCCAAGACCTTCTTTGTGGAGGTGGCGAGCAGGGCCAGGCCATCCACATATGCCGACATGCGCCATCTATGGCTCCAGGGCCCCGAGCCAGTCCCCATCTTTTTTTCTATTCTCTTTATCCCCTGTGAGGTCAGTTCCTCGTGCTATAAGATCACAGGCTGGGGAGATAGGAATGGGGGTGACAGATGGGGAAGGATAAGGGATCAGCACACAGACTGTAGATGGGCAACTGGGCAGAGGCAGGTGGCCAGGGGTGAGTGACTATGTTCATCCTTGAGAGGCAGACACTTGCTTGGGAGCCATGGGAGATCCCTCTGTCTACCTGTATGCCCCCTCCACATTGGACACTCCTGGCATCTTTATGGGACTCATAGGTCTTAGAGACATCTTGCATAGGGGCAGGAAGAAGGAACAGGTTCTGTCCCCTCCGCTGCCCCCAGGGGCAGCTCCTGTTTATTCCTGGGGTTTCTCCCCAGTGATCCAGGCTTGAGCCCTCACAGTGTACTCTTTCCCCCACAACCTCTATTATTTCCTTACCTATAAGATGGGACTAACCAAGCCCACAGTCCCAAAAGGGGCAAAGCTGGTAAATACCTGTCTGCCTGCCTGGCACCTACCTTCTTGTAGCCTCAGTTAACAGCCTCTCCTGGGCACTGCCAACTCTTCATGGCTGCTAAGTAGCAAAGCAGCTGCTTTTCTTGCTCAAGAATGACATTACAGTTTCTGGATGGCCGGATATTTCTGGCCGGAAGTGGGCTCTGCAACAGCCCTACTGCTCCGCCCTGCCCCTTTCTTTAGCATTTGCCTCTCCCCTGCTGTCCTGACCAGCCAGGGTCAGGCCAAGACCCCACCTGCTCCTTATTCAGACTGAGCCCAGCTGGAGCCCCTGGGGCCACAGGTGGCCTGGGATACTTCCTTTGAGTTATTTTTGGCTGGAGCTGGCCTGTGGACTCCTAGCCAAAAGCAATTACTAAATTTTCATCTTGTTTTGCCGACAGTTTAGATTATGCCAAAAAAATGTTCTGCTAGGAGGCCTGAGGGCACCTCAGGGGAACAGAGGTGGCCACACGAGCTCCCCTGGGACGGACTATGTGTGGTTGACGGGATGGAGATGGTCGGGGCACCTGAGGCCTGTTTCTTTATAACTGTGGCGTGACCTCGCCTCCACCCTACCCCTGTCACTCTTCTCTCCTTTGTCCTACACCAGCAGGAGGCATTGCCTTCCACCTACAGCAGAGGACCCTGGGATTTGGCCACATTCCTGGAAGCTTAGCAGGAAGGCCAGGGCTTGCTCTAGGAGATAAGGCCTATGGATAGGATTGACCCTACTGGGAGTAAGTGAGCTGGGTGTTGGAAAGGTCCAGAACCCAGCGAGGGTGTGTCTCCGGGTATTTTCCTTACCCAGGACCCAGGCAGCTTCCCTCTTAGCAGCAAACTGAGATGAGAAACAGACATATTCTTCTAAATGTTTACACTGCTGGATTCCATTGCCTACTTGCACCTGGCTTGGGGGTGGGGGAGTGAGCGCCATTGTCTAAAAGGACAACACATCCTACCTGGCTAGTGGTGGGAGGGAGGCTTCCTTGGGGGCTCCTATCATTCCACAGGGACCCATCAGTGAGCATCCTTAATGCCTCGAACCTGGGCCCTGGGAGACTGGGAACTGGTCTGTGGTCTGACACACTGGGGTAGTGGTAGTCCTGGAGTTGGAACAGAGTTTTTAGCATCACTGGCTGGCACTACCAGGCCAGGTCCTAGGTAGCCTAGATTGCAGTATACACACTGTTGAACATTTATTGAATTTGGCCTCATGGGTGCACTCCACACTGGCACCCCTTTCCATCCAATCTCCTTGCCTTTTTCTGTCCCCTCTCTCCAGTCATAGACCTCACTGTAAGCAGTGTTAAGAGGGGCTAGAAAGCTGGGAATCCTGCCTCGACAGTGGACATAGCCCAGCCCTTCATCTACCAAGCCAACAAGCCTGCATACAGCTGCCTGGCACTCTCCCTTCAGCCAGTCTCCTAGGGTACTGTGTGAGTGGCATACACATGAATATACTATCCCAGAACCAAAGATGGGCTGGCCACACTAAGGAGCATGTCATGGAGATTCCCCCATGGAGACACTGCTGTGGCTTTCTCTGTTTTCTTGAGTTCTCTTAATCTAGATACAGATGGAGAGAAAAACCACAGGCTAGTTTTTACTGCCAAGGAAGAGTCATGTTCATCAAGGATGTCCTAGTGTGCAGGGCCTGTTGAGTTTTAGGCATGTGTAGCACATACCTGTACAATGCAGGGCCCTGTACAGGAGTTGTGGCCAGCAGGGGGCGCTGCTTTGTCGAGCCTGGAACTCTGCTGCGGGCATGTCAAGGGGCCCACTGAGCTACTCCCAGGCTGAGCCCCCGGGAGGGAGGGGCCAGGCTCTTCCACTTCTCTCTCTTGCTTCCCTCTTCTCTCTAGGTAGTACTATAGTCCCTCTCCACACTGCCCATTCCCATCCTAGGCTCTCGTCCGTCCCTCCTGTTTAGAAGTCTAGACAACATATCTACATTAAAGCCTCCAGGCCCTAGGGGCTGGACTACAGAAGCCACATGGAGTAGCCTGCAGCTCACTGGTACACTGGCTTGAAAAATCCATCCCAGCTGTACTTGGAATGTACAAGGACTCCCTCTCTCCTAGATCTAAGTGTAGCAAGCCTCCCACACTTCTCTGGGTAACTAATACTCCAGAACACGTAGATTCTCAGATGAAGGTTAGCCCCTGTACCAAGAGGCCTTTTAAAAGTATAGAAGGCACTGTCTCAGATATCTGGGGTCCCTGACCCCAGGATCCAGTGCTCCAGCTAACCTGTATGATGCTACACTGGTGCTCAGGACTGGCATCTGCATGCGTTTTCCACCCCCATCCCACCCCCAAAGCTGGCTGGCCTGGTGCAGACTTGATGACCTGGAACCAGCTCCGGGCCTCTGGGAAGCCCAGCTGCAGCTTACTTGGCCTTCCCCCCAGCGGGAGCTGAAACCCTTGACTCCTCCATTCGCTGGCGAGCAGCAGCCAGGCCTCCTGGAAGAATTCCTGGGGTGTGGTGGCGGCTGGCTGGTCTCAGTACAGGGCATGCATCCCTGCAAGACAGGCCCCCTCCTGGGAACTCCTGTCTGCCTGTCTTGCTCCGGCTGGTCGGGTGGTCTGGAAGGGGACGGATGTGTAGCTGCTTAGGTGGGTACTCATAGGAGATGGCACTGCAGAGACACGGGGTGTTTAGGGATGTGTTAGAACAGGACATTGGTATGCACCAGGAGGATTGTGGTGGTCAGAGCAAAGGGTATTAGAGCCTGCTGTCGGGGCTCTAGTCACTTTCTATTAACCTTGGACACAACAGGAAACTTCCCTGCCCTTTAAAAGCCTCAACTGTGGAATCGGGTAGCAGCCCAACCCACCGCAAAGGGCCATCTCAGAAGCTGGGTGGGCTATTTCCTGTAGTGGATTGGGAACAGCAGTGACCAAAGAGACAGACATGAGGGTCAGCGGGCTGCTGCAATGGTTGGCTTATAGGTGTGCCTGCAGTCTCCACCATACATGGGTGACTGTGCAAGTTTCGGAACTCATCCTGAATCATCACTGACCTCTGTTTTGCTTGCCAGTTGGAAGCAAAATTTAAAGTAATGACACAATCTGGACAGTGGCTTGTGGGGATGGCTCGGCAGACGCAGGGCTTGCTGTGCAAGCTTCGAGACCTGAGTGTGGATCCCATCACCCTTGTAAAGGCTGAGTCCAGGAGCGTTTGTAACCCCCCCACTGCGGGGCAGGCGCTTGCTGGGAGCTCTAGGTCAAGTGAGGGGCCTTGTTTAAGAAAAAAGATGAGGTGGTGTGCAAAAGAGGAAGACATCCAGGGCTAATCTTTGTCCTTTACATGCTATGGCAAGCAAGTACACTTGCTCACACACAAACTAAAAACACAAACAACAGAGACCTGGATTGATTTCTTTCCTACTTTCTTTCTTCCTTCCCTTCTTTTCTTTTCTCTTCTCTTCTTCTTCTTCTTCTTCTTCTTCTTCTTCTTCTTCTTCTTCTTCTTCTTCTTCTTCTTCTTCTTCTTCTTCTTCTTCTTCCAGACAGGGTTTCTCTGTATAACCTTGGCTGTCCTGGAACTCACTTTGTAGGCCAGGCTGGCCTCTACCTCACAGAGATCTGTCCATTCCTGCCATCCTAGTGCTGGGATTAAAGGCGTGTGCCACTATGCCTAGCTGACTTGGATGTTCTTGACCTATCATTTTCTGAGATTGCTAGCTCAGGGTTGAAGAGCTGGAGGGGAAACTGAGTCTGTGACACTGGGTACTGGTTTTTAGGGTTCTCCCAGGTGGAGATGGGTGATAGCAGAGGGAAGGGTTTGCGCAAGGCAAGCTGGGGGTGTGTGGAGGAACAGGAGGGGAAGAGTTTGAGCCTTTAAGATTTTAACAGTAAGACATATGTGTGTGTAAGCAACCAGGCGGGGATTATTGTGTTTGCACACATATGTAGACAGATGGACAGACCACAGAGAGAGAGAGCAGAGAGAGAGAAAGGGTTGACAGTACATGATGCCTGAGTGGGGGGTAGGCCATGAAATCTGAAGGCCAGAGTGGGTGAAGCTGCCTGTCCTGTTCATTTTTGTGAACTTGAAACAAACTTAGACATACCCTGGAAGAAAATAAAAACTCAACTGAAGAATTGCCTCTATCAGATTGGCCTGTGGACATGTCTGTGGGCATTTTCTTGATTGTTAATAGATGCAGGAGGACCCAGCCATGTGGGCCACTGGGCAGTGTAAGGACAGTCACTGAGTGAGCCACGGGAGCAAGCCAGTAAATTGCATCCTCTGTGGTCTCTGCTTCGGTTCCCACCTCCAGGTCCCACCTGCCTTGGCTTCCTATGATGATGGGCTGTAAGCTGTAAGTCAAACCCTTTCCTCTCCAAGTTGCTTTTTGTCGTGGTGTTTGACCTGGCAACAGGAGCCAATGAGCATTCTTCCCCTAGGAGCCATCCAGGCCTGAGGAGGCCAGCAGAGAGCTGCACAGAAGTCTCTGAGCAGGGATGGGGAGCTGAGAGTGTTTCCGGTCTCCTGGTGGTGTGGGTGGGAGGGCAGCTTCCTCAAGCCCTGGCTCATCAGCAGAAGGCTGGGCTTTGTGGAACATGCTCAGATTCGGGGACAGCTTGACCACTTTCTTAAATTCCCACAGTGAGACTTCTAGCTACTTCCAAGCCCTCCCCAGCCATCCCCCAGCCCCTTTGGGAGAATGCCAGCACCCTGACTCTGCTTCCCAGTCACATCCAGTTTGGGAGGACCTCAGAGTAAAGCATGCGTATTCCTCTAACTGGGATGAAACTGTCCTCCCACCATGGGCTGGGGGAACTGCTTTGTGAAGCTGGGATGGGGCCAGGCAAGCCTGAGGACACGCCGTCCCCTGGCCTGGCTTGTTGGAGCGGGGCCCATGAAGGGAATGGTGTCTGACCCTGTGTTCCAGGCAGGGCTGGAGCAGTGTACTTGGATGCAGCTGTGCCCAGCTGTTCCCTGAATGACAGTGGGAAAGTTCTATGTCTTCGTTAGCAGCTCTGCTGACCAAGGAGTCCCCCTCCACAGGTGCTGGCCCTTTTGTGAGGGCTATGACCCTTGAGTAACAGGACACAGGCTAAGACCTTTTGGATTAGAGTTTAGGGAACAGCACTGGGGGCTCAGAAGTTGTGTACACAGCTCTGTTTGATGGTACTCAGGCCTATAAAGCCAGTCAAAGGCCTGCCACTCTCTGTTTCTATCCTCTAGAGTTACAGCAGAGAAAAGCCACTGTGACCTTCATCCTTCCTGCTCACAGAAAAGGGTCTTCCAGCTAAGATTTTCCCTGATTTTTGCTTGCAGCATCTATCTTCAGGCAAGAGGAAAAGTCTTTGGCTGGGCTGCAGACCTCCATAAGCAAGCCATCCCTGGGCTTTGGGTTTCCATGTGGCTGTCTCTGGGGAATTAGCAGAGAGGACTCACCTTGGGAATCGGGCTGGGTAGCCGGTGGGTCCCCAGGAACACTGCTGTGTGTTCCAACAGCAGCTTCTTCTCCTAGGAGCCTTCCGTTCAACCCTGTGTCCACGACCATGGGCATGTAAGCACAGCAAGGAGTGTTGCTGCCACATCCAGATGGTCCTCCAGGACCTGGAGCAGGGCTGGCTGGGGAAGAATGACTGAACCAATTGGCTCAGTACTCCCTCATTTGATGATGGTAGACATTAGGACTAAAGACCTCAGGGTCAGGGTGCCTGGCTTCTGAGGTCTGAACCAATCATTTGCTGTGTTGTAGTGAAAGAGAATGCCCCATGCCTCTGTTCCCTCATCTGTAGAATGAGAGGGAGAATCCTCTAGTCCTGAGAATAGTCGGAAATACAAACTGGGTTTATGTTTACACGATCGTTTTACAAAAGAAGAAAATTCAAAGTTGAGTGGGTAGGGAAGAAAGGTGAGGGTGGACCTGGGAAGAGTTATGTGCATGTTGTGTTTGTGCGTAAAATATTGTCAAATGCATTATATGACATTCTCAAAGAACTAATAAAATATGATTACAAAACAAGACCAGAAAATTCCTATTAAAATAGAAAATTAAGAACCTTATAGGGGCTCGGGATGCAGCCGCTGAGAGGAAGTCTCCTGCCCTTCAGGTGTACACCAGCCCCTTGATGATTATTCTCAGGGATTCCACCTGAGGCTCCCTAACGAAAACCCCAGTGGAAGGCTGGAGAGATGGCTCACTTGCATTTCTTGCAGACGATCTAGGTTTAATTCTCAGCACCAACATTGTGGCTCACAACCACAGATTGAATAAAAGGTTCAGATTGAATAAGAGGTTCCAGGATACTTGGTTCTGCCTTGTGCTGGCCAGGAAGGGTGAAATGGGGAGAAAGGACTGTGGAGAAGGAAGCTCAGTCATCAGGCCCCCAAAGAGAGCAGTGGGTGAGTTTGGGGGTCGGTGGATCAGTAACCATGTGGACTAGATTCTGGTTAAGCTAGTTGTCACTGGTATGCTGGGATGGGCTCAGAGCTGGCCTGGTGTTTACTCTTGTTTTTTCTCATGGAAGCTAGAGAATCCAAACTCACTTATTCTCACAGATACATTAGAACATCATGGTTTTGCTGACTTGTCTTTACTATATTTGGGGCTAAGTATAAAGGGCAAAACACAGGGCTTGGTCATGCCAGGGAGTGGTGGCACCATTGGTGCTGCACCTTACTGTCTAGGTAAACGAGAAAACCCATCTGCCCTTGAGTGACGCATTGACCCTGCCTGCCTCAAGGTCTGGTGCTGTGGAGAGGAGGAAGAAACCTCTCTATGGGTTAATAGATATAAGCAGATCCTCAGGTGTGTATGTGTGTGTGGTATGTGTCTGGTCTATGTGCGTGTGTTTATGTATGTGTGTGTGTGGTCTATGTTGTGTGTGCCTGTGTGTGTGTGTGTGTCTGTGGAGGTGTGTGTGTATGCAATATTTGTGTGTTTATATGTGTATGTGATATGTGTGGGTGCTGTGGGTGTGTGGTATATTTGCTTTGTCTGTGTATGTGTGTATGTTGTGTATGTTTCTCTGTATGTGTGTGTGTGATTGTGTGTGTGTATAGCCTGAATTTACATTTCCTCAATTATTCTGAAACATCCATAAGAAAGGATGCTAGGGTTCCTACCTTTGAAGCACCCCAATCATTTGTCAGAAGTAAATACAAGCATTCCTAAGGGAATCGTCTTTCACCTCAAGCCTAAACTAACAAAAATCAAAAACAAAATTAAAAAAAAAACCATAATTACTACCAAGTATCACAGCACACAATTTCATCGTTAAAACTCGATGGATTCATGAGGAAACAAGGTTTCAGGATTGACAGCTGCAGAAACACCAGGTGGTGAGGTTCAGTTAGCTAAACTTCAGATGTTAGAAATACCAGAACCAGGAACTGAGATTCATATACTTTGTCCAAGAAATAGAGCCAATTAGATGGCTCAGTGGGTGGAGGCACCAGCTACCAAGACTGCCAACTGGAGGTCGATTCTTGGGGTCCTGAATGATGGAAAGTGAGAACCAACTCCTGAAAGTTGTCCTCTGCCTCCACATACACTGTGAACTACATGTATGCATAAGACAGATAGACAGACAGACAGACAGATAGATAGATAGATAGATAGATAGATAGATAGATAGATAGATAGATAATAAAAAACATGACACTTAAAATGAAATACTTTAAAGCCACATCTCAGTGCTCTCTACCGTGACTAAGGTGCTGGAGCTGAGATGTAGCTCAGTGGCCGAGTGCTCGCCTGGCATGTGAGTGCCTCTGGGTTCCATCCACACTAACATAGGAACAAAGTAAAAGCTCTCTACTATATATGTACACCATTTGTTAGATTTTGGAACATTTTGCCCATTTTAAAATTGAATTTTATTATATCTTTCACTGTTGTTTTTTAACACTTATGTGTTCTGCAGAGAACTTGTGTGTCAAATATGTGTTTTTCTCTGGTGCTTGTCTTTTCTCTTTTTCTTCTTCTATCTTAAGTAAAGGACAGCAAAATGGCTGTCTCAGTGGGCAAAAGCATCTACTGCTAATCCTGATGAGTGGAATTCAACCTTTGGGTCCAACTCCTGAAAGTTGTTCTCTGTGGTCCTGAAGGTATCTTCTTGGCACAAGCTGGAATCATTTGAAAAAGAGGGTACCTCAGTTGAAAAATGCCCCCAGTAGATTGGCCCAAGGACAAGCCTGTAGAACATTGTCTTGATTAGTGATTGATGTAGGAGGGCCCAGCCCACTGTGGGGGTTGTTACTTCTGGGCAGGTGTTCCTGGGGTTTATAAGAAAACAGGCTTTGCAAGACATGAGGAGCAAGCCAGTTAGCAGTGTTCCTACATGGACTTTGTTTTTGAGCCTGTCTCTAGGTTCCGGCCTGGAGTTCCTGCCTTGAGTTCCCTTTATGTTGGACTACAAGCTGTAAGCTGAAACAAACTCTTTTCTTCCCAAGTTACCTGTGGTCATGGTGTTTTAAATTAGCAGTTGAAACTCTAAGACAGACACATACACACAAAATAAATTTTAAAACGTTTTAAAAGTTAAAAAAAACTTGTTACAATGTATCTTGAAGGACAAAACATTTTAAATCGTGGTAGCTTAGTTGTTTATTATAATTATTAGTCTATATCACACTTGGTATCCTGTCGAGAGCTCTTTGTTTAAGGTTACAAAGCTCTTCTCTGTGTTATCATATAGAAGGTTCTAGTTTTTAAAGTTAATTTTACAGTTTGGTGTGAGGTAAAAGTTGAGGATTCTTTGCTTCTTTAAAAATGATTTTTAGTGTGTGTGCACAGGTGAGTGTGTGTGTGAGAGTGTGGAGGTCAGTGTTCCACAGTGTCTTCCTTTATGACTCTCCACCTAACTTTTGTTGTTATTGTTGTTGGTGGTGGTGGTGATGTGTGCATGTGTTTGCGTGCATGTGTGTACCTTGGGTGTGTGGTAGTCAGAGGACAACTCTGTGTAGTTAGTTCTCTCCCTTACACCTTTGTACGGTTTCTGAGGACTGAACTCAGGCGGTCAGGCTTGCATGGCACCTCAGAGCCCTCTCCAGCTTGCTTTGTGTTTTGAGATAGGGTTTCTCTATGTAGCCCTGGCTGTCCTGAACTCACTGTGTAGACCAGGTTGGCCTGTGCTCACAGAGATCTTATTGACTCTACCTCCCAAGTGCCACCACATCTGGCATCCTTTGTTTAAAGGGTCTCTTTTCAAGAAAAGGGAGTCTTAAACCATTCCCCAGTCACTGACAGGAAACAAGCATTTTCATAAAGAGAATATAGAAGATTTATGCAACACAAACAGAAAGCTTGATGAGACAATCTCATGCAGAGTGTAGAGACGGGGACTAGAGAGAAGGCTTCGCAGTTAAGATGGTGCAAGAGAGATGGTTCAGTGGTTGAGAACACAGACTGCTCTTGCAGGGGATCTGAATTTAGCTCTCAGCACCCATATTAGTCAGTTCATAACTATTGCAACTACAGCTCTATGGGAATTGACACCCTTTTCTGGTTCTATAGGCATTTATATTCATTCACACACACACACACACACACACACACACGCGCGCGCATACACGTGCGCTCGCGCTAGCATGCATGAGGACATACAGTTTTAGAGGGGCCAGTGAGATAGCTAGCTTAGGGTTAAGATCCAATACTGCTTTTCCAAAGGGCTTGAGTTCAGTCCCCATTACCCAAATCATGGGGCTCACAACTGCCTATAACTCCAGCTCCAAGGGATGAAGATGATGCCTTTATCTGGCCCCTATGGGCACCCACACTCATAGGCATGTACACGCCCAGCCCCACAGGAAATCTTCAGTGTGAAGAACAAACATTTTTTGGTATCACACTGCCATGTCAACCTGTGGGTCTTAGGCAAGTTGCCTGTTTTGAAGGACTGGCTTGTAGGAGACACTGCTCGGACCTCAGTGCTGATGAGAAGTGAGTGATAAGCCTTGGGGAGCTGGCGGTAGGAGCGGCGCCGTCCACACGGCTCACGCCTCACTTCACAGGCCTGGTGAGAGCTTGTGTTGGCCATAGTTGCATGTTGCCCATGGTCACTTCGGCTTCATTGTTCACTTTCTAGTTTATGCAGTTGTGATTTTGCAGGGTGCTGCCTGACATGTACCGGGCCAGAGGGGGCCACTGTCCAGTGGGGAGAAGTTATTTCCCAGACAATGGCATGGACCTAACAACCAACTTCTCCCCATCCAGTAAGCATTGCACAACAGCTATGGTCACAGCAATGTCTTCCATTTGTTACCAGAACAGGGTTCCAGGGCAAGGGACAGGACCACAAATGCTCTCCATCTAGGGCCAGTTGTGGCTTTTTCAGGTTACTGTCTCAGGTAAATGGGGCAGCTGAGATGGCTCAGATGCAGGTTACAGATGAGTCCCCTCAGGCATGTAGTCCGCCATGGAGTGGTCATGATGAAGGGCAGGGTGTGGTTCCTGGGGCCTAATGTGCCAGACCTCCAGGGCCTCCAAGTTATGCTGCGGTGTGGGTGTCTTCTGTCCCTACTGGCCTATGATTTTTGGCTGCTTGAAGGCAGAGTGATACCTGCTCTTTCTCTCCTCCTGTCAATGGCTCCAGTAGCTTGGTCTGAAGCCATTGCTTCCCAGGAGTCTGGAGCTGTGGCAGTGCTTATCAGCTGTTCTTATGTGGCTGACGCTGCTGTTGGTGTGTGTGTGCACATGAGTGCAAGAACTTCTTCCAGATGTAGCCACAGCCACCCAGTAGCCTGGCTCCAGCTGTGACCAGGGCCATCAGTCTTCAGTTGGCCAAACTGTTAGGAAAACAAAACCCAACGAAGGTGAGGGAGACTCAGTGCCTGGGAGGGAAGGAAATAAAAGGGAAGGGAGGGAAAAGGAAAGGGAGGCCCACCAAGTGTCATGCTTATTTCTCTTCCCCTTGCAATTTCCTGCCTTTGCCAGGCTGCCTGCTTGATTCTGAATGTGGGGTACTATCTGCCAGCAACTTGTACCAAAGAGGCTGTCTTGTGGATAGCCAGAGCCCCTATACTTTCCATGTCCCACAATGCATGCTGGTTGGAGAAGTAGAGTTTACAAGAAAACACATCTGGAGAATTTGGTGGCAGCAACACAATGATCCATGTGTGCCTGGCCCAGAGTTAAGATGAATTCTCTGGATGTTCTGGGGGTAGTTGGCCCCTGTCCCCCACTGTCTTGTTGGGTAGCCCTGGCAGAAGTAGCAGGTGCTACTGCTGGAGGTGCTGGGGGCTGTAGAATGGGCACTTCAGCGCTGTCTCCATTCTGCTGCCAGGGAGCGCACAGGTCAAGATGGGCCAAAGGCGAGGCCTCCGCCTTCAGTGGCTCATTTGCTGAGAGTGGGCTCATCTCATAGGCAGAAGTATACCTTCATCAAGACAGAGGTGAGACTCTCACTTCCCATCACCCAGCCGTCTATGCCTGATATGTCACTCTGGAGCATGGGACCCCATTGCAAGAGCGGATGTCCTCACAGTAACCATTCTTCTAGACATCCCCGAGTTTCAGATGTCCCCTGGTCTGGTGGGGCACGTTACTGGGCCAAGTGCTCTAATTTGCTCTGTGTTGAATAAGCTACCCTTCCCTCTCCCTCCTGTTCCATAAAAGGTGCAGGAAAGCAAGACACTAATGAGACAGTGGACATGATGCTTTGGAAAGCAAGTTGTCCCCACAAGCTTTAGGGACAACTGGCCTCAACAGTGTTCTCAGTAAATGAGAGCCCTGGCAGGCTGGGGCCAAAGCGGAGGGACTCTGTGTGAGTCATCAACAACAAGGGACCCTCTGGGCTCCGTACCACAGACAGGTCGGAGGGCAGCCAGGAAGCCTTCCTGCTCTCACTTCCTCTCTGCCCTCACAAGCTTCTTTTTGCTTGGCGGCATCTAACCACACCTCTTTCCGGCCATGTCTTCATTCAGGTCAGAAGCCCCCTGCAATTTCAGACCCTGGGACCAAGTCCATTCACTATGCCCCGAACAGCCCACGGCCAAAGCTCATCCCCTGTCATTGTGCTTTTCCAACTTCAGTCCCAAACCTGCCTCTTCCAAGATGCCTTCCTGAGTTATGCAGTCTACAATTCTTAATTCAGAGCATGTTGCTTCCTGGGAATGAGACATTTGGCAGCTCTACTGGGGTGGTCCCTCAGTGGGAAAAATCCTCTATTTAATTCTAAAACAAACAAACAAACCCTGTTCTGTCTTTGACAACTGTATTAGTTACTTTTCTGTCGCTGTGATAAAAAAACCCATCTTGACCAAAGGAAGAGAGAGGTTTTTTGTCTCATGGTTCCAGAGGGATGAGAATCCACGTGGTGGCAGGAGAAGGGAGTAAACACAAAGCAGAGGGAGTG
Organism: Pachyuromys duprasi; assembly: GCA_028658305.1. NCBI lineage: Eukaryota > Metazoa > Chordata > Mammalia > Rodentia > Muridae > Pachyuromys > Pachyuromys duprasi. The sequence goes on along the minus strand of CM053752.1, from coordinate 110,697,098 downwards.
AGCCGAAAGCAGGGTGTCACTGAGTACTCTCCGATCCTGCCACCAGCTAGAGAGCCTGATCCCCAGGGAGCACTGAGCATGAACAAAGCCAATGGTCACCACTGAAAAGCATCATTAAAGGGTGACAGAGACGGCTGAGGGGGCAAAGTGCTTGCTCTACCTGACTCCAGGTCCCCAGAGCTCACTGTAAGGCTGGACGAGGTGCCTGTCTGCAAGCCCAGCACTCCCACAGTGAATCTCTATTAGGTAGAGCCTGGAGAAACCCTGGAAGTTCACAGGCCAGAAAGCAGCAAACAAAAAGAAGCTGGTGATTGATGCCTGAGGTTGTCCTCTGACCTCCAAATGACCTGCAGTGTGTACTTGCACATGTGCACACACTCTCAGATATTAAAACATTGTAGAGTGTCATTAAAAATACTGTGTTGGGACTGCAAAACGGACCAGAGGGTAAAAGTGCTTGCCCTGAGAGCCCTGTGGCCTAAGTTCAATTCCCGAAATCCCTGGAACCAACTCCCCAAAGTTGTCCTCTGCTCTCTACACATGTGCTGTGGCATTTGTGTGCCCACACGCTCACCTCTCTCTCACCACACACACACACACACACACACACAAAGTAAAAAAACCCTAAAAAACGAAGAAAACACTGCACTTCAGCCCATTGAACTATTTTCCAGCCCCTACCTGTCTCATTTAATCTTGAGAAGCTTTAAATGTGTCAAATTTTGTTAAAATGGAAAAACTGAGGCTAGGAGGATCTATGATGCTTGCTTGAGGTTGTAGAGCAAGGACTAGACCCCAACCTGGCTAGATTGCTCTACATCTCATGCCCATCTGCCCACCCCTCTTCCTTCTGATTCTTCTTAATTTCCCAACACTTTTCCAAATCAGCCTGTTTCTTAACTCTTTTCAAGAAACAGCAGGCTGAGCTGAGGCTGCTGTCCTATTTTTAAAGGTAAATAAACAGTTTGCAGAGGTAGGAAAGGACTGAGGTCAGCTGAGGTGTGGGGGCACGTGATGTATGTGGTCCTGGGTCCCCATGCATGTGCCTACCCAGCTCACCAGCCAGCAAGATGGACACATGGTGCATAGAGCCCGTTCCAGATACCCTGGGCCACTCTAGCTCCTCAGCTCCTCCCTCTCCTCTTTCCTTCTGGGCCTCCTCAGCCAAGACCCTGTGGTTGGCCTGCCCACAGAGACCCAGTGCCCAGCATGCTGCCCCTAACTACAATACCAGCTCTTCAAGCAGGACAGTCTGTGGAGCGGGTGGGGAGCCGTAAAGCCCTTTTAAAGGAGCAATAAAAGTTTTGGGTTTCAGATCTCTTCCTGAAGAAGAGAATAACAGAGACAGGAAATTTCAGTAGCAGACTGACAGAGGCAGGCGGCAGCACGCAGACTGCCTCAGACAAAAACACCTCTGCGTGCAGGTCCTGGCGGGCGCCCAGGCGCTCTCCTGCGCCCCAACTGCCTCTCCCCTGCTGGGGGAAGCCAGGCTGCTGCTCCAATGGACTGTTGTGTCTATCTTGCCGTAAATGTTTACACTATCCCTCTCCATTTGCCTTGCTGTCCAAGGTAGGGCACACTCTCCTTCTGAGTGGGGACCCAAGTGGATGTGCCAGGAGGGTATATGTGCACACTTAACAGTGGGCCCAAGGCCAACGTGCATTTGCCCTGACACTGGGATGAGTGTGGTGATGCCCAGGCCCAGGACAGCTATGAGAGTTCTGTGCTCACTCAGCTTCCCAGATTTAGAGTGACAGACTGGGCAGAGGGCCCACCCTTCCAACCATATCCTGTCAGGGAAGCCCCAGCCAGATCTGGGAGTCCCAGACTCTCTACTTCTGCCCCTTGTCTTAACTTGTGATTTCTCAAACATGAACATTCAGGGAACTTAGAAACAGGCTTCAGGAACGGGTGTGGGTGAGGGGGCGGGAACATAAAACACTAGGTTCAAACTGAGCTAACAACATACAGCATTAGATTTTGTGTTGAAGAATGTCTTCCATAAGTATGCTGGAGTTAGGGACACACACAGGAATCAAGCGAAGGTGGAGAACCCAGACATTAACCCAGGGAAGGCTACCCACTGAGGACACAGGGCGTTCATGCCACACTGCCCTCAGCAGCCACAGCAACTTGCTCTTACGACATACTAAGTGTTTAAGGAGGACCCAGTGCTCCCCAGATACAAGCTGGGTGTTCTTCCGCAAGCCACGCCTAGGATCTGTCACTTGCCTGTGTTGGCCCGCTCCTACACACAGAGAAAAACTTCTCTTTCCTTGTCAGGGGCAGCTTGCTGTCTCTCAGCGCATCTTCCCTCTTCTCCATCTGAGTGCCCCTATTAGGACTTTGACTGCTCAGTTTGTGCTTTGTGTCCATTTCACCTCTGCTATCGCTAAGACAGAGGGTCCTCTATCACGCCTTTTGCTGTGCGTGTGTGTAGTCTAATTCTCTACCATGAATACCCAGCATTCAGGCACACCCTGGCATCTGCAGTCCTGCTCATGGCTATCTTAACCTGAAGTTGCTACTTACAGTCCTGACTTGGCTTACCAACAACCACTGTCCATATGATCACCTGCCGCAAGAAAGGACCCTGTATTCATACAGCAGATTCCCCCACAGGACAGCTCCTCGACTCCTAGGAGCACCCAGAGTGGATTTTCTAAGCACTCTACAGATAGGGGTGTCTGTATGTATGCTTTTGGATCTCCCATTATGCAAGATAGGAGAGGAAGTTCTGTCCAGAGTCTTAAGCGGTGGGATGACCTTGGAAGCCCTCTTTGGCTCTTCATGCCATGACTCCCAAATTCCAAGGACACAGAGGCCCTGGGCTGGACAGCACCAGGGTACAGAGTCATTGTTAGCTTGCTAACAATGTTAAACTAACATTGTTAGTTTTAAAGTGCCAGTGGCCACTGGGGAGCATGGTGGCTCACCTCTTCCAATTTTCCCCTCCTGATCCAGATTGGTTCCCAAGATGTCAATGTAGCCCTTGGAGGAGGTGACAGTTGGAGAGACTGGGGAAGTCCGGGTGCTGTTGCTAGGTGTTCAGCCACTGTCGTGTGTTATTAGCATCCCTGGTTCTCAGTGTCCTTATCTGCAAATGAGCTCAGTGCTATGCCCAGGGCCCCAAACAGCAACCAGGGGAGCTGAGATGCTTCGGAGGATAAGGCTACTTTAGAGGCCAGGCACAGACTGAGAGCTGGAGTGTGCCTCCTAATCTTCTGAGACTTACAGCCTAGGCCGGGTGCCTGGAAGGCTCTCATAAACAGCAGCACCGCCAGGGAGAGCCTTTGAGTGTGGCCCTCCCCCTGCTCAAGGGTGTCTTGCTCCCTCCGATTTTCCAAGAGCAGCTGCAGAGCTGGAGACAGGCTTGCTGGGGTGGGCTAAGAGAAGTGATGGGCTGGGGACACCCGGAAGACTCCTGCTTCTGGACGGGCCCCAGAAGTCTCACCTGGCCTGTCTCACTTGGGACGTCCAGCTCTGATTCAGCAGTCTGTCCTCTGGAAGAAAGTGATGACCCAGGAAAGACTGGGCTCCAGGACACCCTGTGACTTCCTGGTGTGTGAGCTCATGTTATATGTGTTTAAAGTATATAAGGATATGTCACTGATGGGTGTGTGTTTACATGTGCCTGCACTTGACTAGAGACCAGATGAAGGGCATAGCAGGAAGGTGAAAGAGGCTTTCTTGTCTTAGTCCCCTTATCCCCACTCTGTCCCTTTTCTTCTGCCTCTGAGTTTTCTTTTACTTTATGTTTTTAGATTCATTTATTTTAAATTTGTGTGTGTGTGTATGTGTTTGCTTCCAAGTATGTGTGCACTCCACATATGTGCCTGGTCCCTTGGAGGCTAGAAGACAGATCTGATCGGATCCTCTAGAAGCTACAGATGTTTGTGAGCTGCCAACTGGGTGCTGGGAACTGAACCTGGATCCTCCATAAGGGCAGTAAGTGCTTTCAACCACTGAGCTGTCTCTCCAGCCTTCTGCTTCTCTCTCCTCTTTGAAGGAGCTGCAGAGAGTCCAGACTGTGTTGTCTTGGTTTCTTTGCCTGATAAGTCAGACCTAGTTTTCAGGAGCCAGGTTTGAACAATCTGAGGTGCCCTGTGACATTATGGGCTGCTCTATCATTTCCCAAGGCCAGAAATGGGATGAGGCCTGTGGCTACCACCAGGGCCTGGAATGATGAGGGTATGGAAGGTAAAGATGCTTGAGATAAAGAGAATTGTGGATGGTCTAAATGGAGGTAGGCATCCAAAAGGCTTTGCTGAGGGGTCAGCTGGGAAGAAAGGACCATTTAAGCCAAGTGGTGGCGCTGGCTTCCTTAAAAGGTACAGAAGGAGCCAGGCACAGTGGCATATGCCAGTAATCCCAGCACTCGGGGAGGCAGAGGCAAGCAGATCTCTGTGAGTTCAAGGCAACCTGGTCTACAAAGTGAGTCCAGGATAGCCAAGGCTACACAGAGAAACCCTGTCAAAAAATAAAAATAAAAAGGTACAGGAGGTGACTGAGGAAAGATTGTCCACTGCCTGTTGGGCAGGGACTGGATGTGGGTAGCTGCTCCCTTGAAGTGGCACCATCTGGAAACATAAACAAGTCCCAGACAGGTGTAGGTAACTTCCTGCTGACATCTGGGCCTTGGGTCCCTAGGAAAGCGGTTAGCTGGGGGTGTTGTGGAGATTTAGACTTGTGAGGTGATGTCTGAAAGCTGCTGTTGTGACTGCCATGCCCTGCCATGCCCTGACCCCCAGGCTGTCACCAACAGGACTGCCCACACCATGGCATAGGCCCAGCAAGGCCTGGCCCCGGGGTATTGCTCGCACCCACCTTTCCTTCAGGGCCTCAGAGTAAGCTTCAGGCCAGTGTAGAGTAAACCAAAGACCAGCAGTGCACCCCACCTCCAGCCCAGGTACCCAGGCCAGCACTCAGCTCTGTGCCTACCTAGCACCTGGCCTTAGGCCAGCTGCCTACTCTGAACTCAAGTGATCTCCCAAGAACGTGAGAGCACACAGATTTGTTCTAGGAACCAGGACGTATGTAAGGTGTTGTGTGTGGCTAATGTTTACTGGGAATGGCTTGAACTGAAACCTGCAGAAGGGATGGGACCTAGGCAGGGGCATGAAAGCTCAGGCCCAGGCCAGAGCGGATCCCCCTGGCTTCAGCTTCCTAAATGGGGAGCTTTCAGAGCCTAGATGAGGGGTACAAATGGCAATACCAGTTTCTTACAGCAAGCAGACCGACCTGGCATGCAGCGCCTGGGAAACATAAGCCCTGCTGTGAATGCTGCTGGGTTGGGAGTTGTGGCCTAGAGCTCTGCCAGGTACACCTGTGATTATGAAGCCTTGGAGGAGAAAATTCCTTTTTTTTCTGCAACGGAGTGAAGCAACTGGTGAACACAGTTAGTGGGTCCCTAAGCAGCATTTAGCAGAGATCAGCAGGCCTGCTGGTCTCTTGTGGTGGAGAGGAGATCAGTTCTCATCGACATACCACGTGGGAAAGCATAGAAAGTATCTTGGGAGAGACAGCAGGGCTGCCAGACAGGAAGGCAGGGGCCTGGAAGAGGGGGCTGTGGTCAGACACAAGTGCAGCAGAGGGTGGAGAAGGTCAGCTTGGCGGGGGGCCCCGCATTCCCAGCCTTCTTGTTGAGCTTGGGCAGCAGCAGGACAAAGGACATGGCCAGGGCACAGTGGTAGAAGCTGTGAACGTAGGTATAATCCCATTCCTGTGGAGGAGAACGAGTCAGTCTGGGGCCTCAACCCCTTTCCTAAACTAAGTCCTGCTAGCCATCTGGTGCCTCTACCTGCCATCCCATCCTGAGAATATGGCAGAAAGACTCCCTGCCTTCCTCTGTCTCTTGCCTCCCAGGTGCTGGGCACAGGCCCTAATCCCTTCCAGGGCATGCATCTTGGGTGCAGGCTTTCTCAAGTCAGGGCCTGACCTGACTCCCTGTGACTCTCCACACAGGCTGTGATGCTGGTACACTGGAGATGGAGAGTCCCATCTTCAACAGAACAGAATTCATGACTTAGAGATTCCCTGTGAAAATAGCTTGCTATCCTCCCCATTGAGTTGAGCCATTTCTAGAGGGCTCTGGAGGACTTGATCCACTCCCCCACAGGCCTGGTACCTCAAAGAAGAAGCGAAGCATCAGGGCCAGTGCCCCAAAGCAGAGGCCGGGGCCTATCTGCTGGGTGTAGATGCTCTTGTCGGGATATAGACCCTTCTTCTCCTTCATCTTTTTCAGCTGCAGGGGCAAGATGGGAACATCAAAGTTCTCGGGGTACAGCTCAGGTAACGATCCATCCATGAGTTGCCTGGGCATGATCCCACTGCCGTCTTCTACCATCTTCAGGTTGGGGAAGAGCCCCATCCCCATTCCTCTGTGTACTCGGCACCTCTGTCAGTTCTGCAGGGCCTGCCACCACCATCTCCCTCCCCCGCCCACCACCACCCAAAGAAAACTAGCAGAGAGAGCTTTGCCTGAGTGCTAGGGCCAGGGATCTCTGGGCCAGTTTTCCCTGGGCCCTCTACTGCCCTTACTGGGGAAGTAGGAAGGCCATTGACGCACTCCTGTCTAGCCAGAGAGGATAGCCACGGAGGTTGTTAGCAGTGAAAAGGTATTTGGGACTTGTGAGCCCTGAACTTCTCTCCAGGTGGTTTGTGTGGTGATCTTTGGGACTTCAGTGGCAAATACGATCAGCTCTACCATTAACCCTGATTTCTCAGGCCCTGATGTCTTACCCTGATGTTCAAGCTTGATAAGATGGGGTGTTACATGGAAGAATGGGGTGCCCGTGGTTCCTCCCTGCAATGCAGACCCTTGGGCCCATAGGTATTTTAAACTCAGGATTGTTCAGGTTTCAGCAGGGTAGACCATTACATATACCATTGCCAGGTACAAACTGTGGGCACAGGACAGCAGTCCTGACCTGTGCTGGTCGGAGCAGACTTTGCCACCAGTGTGTTTTCAGCATTCTATGACTGGCATTACTAACAGGAGATGGGGCTCAGGGAATGGTGTCAGGGTTACAGGTGCAGCCAATGAGTGAATGGCAGCGATGGCCAATCTCTCAATGTTCACAGTGGGGCCCCATAGAGGAAGAATAGTGAAGATCACCCATGGGCTTTGCCTTGCCCTGGGAACCCCCATTTTTCATTCCACTCAGCTTCTTCTTCCCAAGTATTGTTTTCATACTTCTCCCCCCAAAGGTGAGACATGGGACAGAATTGCACCCCCATTCTAAAAAGTAAGTCCGAACCACCTGCATCTCCTGTGGTCTAGGTTATGGCATCTATGCCCCAGATGTGGGCGGCGGCAGCCCCTTTCACTTCCATTCCCGCCAGAGACCTAAGCTTGGCATTTAGTGGGGACACTAGCACATGTATGCTATTCTGGCTAATTAAAATCTAGTCAGGACAGGCGTGCTAGGCTTCAACCCCAGCCCTCAGCAGGCAGAGGCAGGCAGAGCTCCATGAGTTGGAGGCCAGCCAGAGATACAAAGTGGTACCCTGTCTTAAAAAAAAATTAGTCAGATCCAGATCCATTAAAGAGCAGCAAAGGGGCCATGGTAGACAAGACAAAGAGGCTGTTATCAGAGGAAGCCTTTGTGTTTGTGCATTCCAGCCTGTTAATTAGCCATGCAGAACCCCAACACCTCTGCCACAGAGAGGCCCTGGCCTTCCAGGTCGGCTAGGGCCAGCTTCAGCTCCTCAAATTAGAGTGAGATGGAAGTTTTTCATCTCCCCCCGGAAGTCAAGCGCAGCTCCCACTGCCTGCTGGGACTCCAGGTTTGCCTGATGAACCTCTGTTCACCTTAGCTTCATCCTTATCTTGAAATCATAATAAACCTGGGTTCCTCAGAGCCCACAGAAGTAGGACTTGGAAGCTTCCTGCCTGATTTTACTTGTCCCCCATTTTGCTGCTGATGAATTGGAGACCCCTGAAGCACTGCCTGCCCTGATCTGTACTGCTGCTGCTCTTTGGGGAACCCCCAAGATCCCAAGTGGTGTTACATGAGTAAGGCAGCAGAGGGGGGTGAACTTGGGTGCTGCCTCCTTGTTCTGAAGTCTGCTGGCTGTCCAGGTTTGTGTTGTGGGCCCAACTGCTCTGGGTGGAGCCTAGGAAACATCCCTGTGTCTATCTTGGTATCAGGACCCTTGTTCATATTGGCTAGCTTACGTGGGCTCCAGGCCTTGCAGGTAGGAGGGCTAGGGACTGTAGAGGGGTTAGGAGCCTATATGGCAGAGTACATATCAAGCACCAGGCTCTCCGCCAGGAGTAGTCCTGCTTACCCCCACCTCAAACCTTCCTTCCTCATGAGAACCATGTCCAAAGCTGGCTTCCTTCAGGCAGGCTCTGCAGATTAATCTAGCTGCTCTCCAAACTAATGTTGTATCTGTAAGTAGTCGTTGTCTCTTAGAACCATAATGATGATAATGGTGAAAATGATGTGGCTGTAAAGACTGACAATGATGGTCATAATGATGAAAGGTCTCCTCATCTCTGGATACATTAAAAACCATGTCTGTGCCTGTGCTTAGAAGCATTCTGTATGGGAATTTGGACACAGGGCATAGGTCAAGAGAAAAGAAGTTTTGGTTTTACCCAGGACCAGTAATAACCAATGAGCCATCAGGGCATGGGCTCCAACATGAGTCACTGTTTTTAGGGATTCTAGGTGACTAGCCAATTCTTATGTTAGTTCACCTGCATATAAGAATAGGAGGTGTAGGACCTCGTATAGGAGAAACACAAGGTCAGGGGAGAACTGAGGTTCCCAGGGCCCTGTCAGCTGGGATACACACAATACTCACCCACTTTACAGTAATGATGAGGATGGCCGTGCCTATGGGGCCGGAGTACACCCCGTAGCCCCAGCGGTCATGGAAAGTCCGCACGGCGATGGTAAGGACACCAAGCATTGTGAAGGTTGATCTCTGGGGTTCATCGAAGTCAGCCAGTGCTGGGAAGAAGCACAGGAATGGTGAGCAGCTTCCTTTCTCTCTACCCTTGGGAACCCATTGGGATATTCTCAGGACCTCAAGGCCCAGCTTAGTCTCCACAAGGTCTGGATTCTGGTTATTTGGAGGAAATGGGAATGCTGCTTCCCCGGAGCAGGGTGGCTGAAATTAAACAGTAGATTGAGTGATCAGTATTTCCTGGGAATCTTGGGACAAAAGTATTAAGACTAGTGAGTGGTGCATAGGGCTGAGTCTCAGGAGGGACCCCCAGGTAACATGGACCACCTGTGACAGCATCCCCGAGAAACAAGGTTGAGGGTGTTTTCTTTTCTTTCTTTTCCTTCATTTTCCTCTTTCTTTCTTTCTTTTTTTCTTCCTTCCTTTCTTTCGTTCTTTTCTTTCTTTCCATTATCCTTCCTGATTTCTTCTTTCTTCCATCCCTTCTTTCCTTCCTTCCTTCTTTCTCTTTCAAGTTTTTGAAGGGCTGGAGATGGAACTAAGGGCCTATTGTTCACTACGCAAGTGTTCTACCATTGAGCTGTACCCCAGGTCCAAGGTGCGGATTTTGAATGGTCTACCTTCCTAAAACCCAGAGCTGAGATGACCCATGACAGCAAATGCTTCGATGAGCCTGGGGGACGCCCTGGGAGGCTAAGTCCCTGAACTGCAGGCGGCGCTGATTTCCACGGGGCTGAAGGTGGGGATACCTTTGTCCTTTCCTTGTGTGCCTTTGCATTTTAGATGGCACAGGTGTTTATTACAGGAGTCGCTTAAGAATGGGAAAGGTGAGCGTGCAGGCATCTGAGAAATGTTCGTGTGGTTTTTAGTAGATTAAGCTCTTCAAAGACGAAAGGAGGGAAAGGATCTCAGAGATGGGCTGTGCGCTGGCTGGTGCTGGGAAATGGCCCCCACCTACTGGCAGAGATGACCACTTACCCATCAGCGAGACCCATATGCTCAGGGCTGTCCCATAGATGCTGAAGTACTCCAGGATGTCACGGCGCATGAAGCACAGCATAGACAAGCCGGGCCCCTCGCAGGCATGGGAGAACTGTGGGGAAATCACATGAGGTCATCAGGCAGTGGGCATCAGTGGTGCCCAGAGGTGGGTGGAAACTGGTCCCAAGCCTCAGGTCCCTCATGAACTGTAAGACCTTAATGACTTTGTGCCTCAGCCTTCCCATAGTATCAGGGCATATGACTATATACTCTCCTTGCTAGGTCTTGTGGAGATTAAACAGGTTAGTCTACCGGGCCTGGGAGTCCAAGACTTTGTAAATCTCACTTTCAGACTCTCTTACCACTGGTCCAAGGCTGGTAGTCACTCAGATGAAGCCTGTTGAGGGGGGAATTCTAAAATACCACTTACACCTCTTGCCCTTGGAAGTGCACACATGTTCCGTTGTCAATCTTTGCATGTGAGCCTCTTATCCTGGCCCCCTGTCTCTTCAATTGAAAAATAAAAAAGGAAGACCTTAGACTCCCCCAGGCAGGTGCTGATCCTGACACCACCTTTCTCTCCCCATATTCTAGCAGGGATGTTCCTGACTTGTATTTGAATAGATTTGCTTTTAAGCAAAAGGTTCTATATGAAGTATTTCCAAGCAGTCAACTTATTTCTTACAGAAAACGACTCCCTGTCCCTTTGCTTCACATTTCATCATTTAAGTAATATTTAATTACATGACATAATTATTTTGACAAGTGCGACTGGCACAAACAAGCCCGGGAGCCAGCACAATCGGCTCTTGGTAAGCCCAACTCAGCAGGAGGGAGCAGGCAAGCTGGAAAGCAGCCTTGTTTGGAGGCAGCAGGGGCACCATGGGGGGCGGGTGCTGGAGACCCTGGATGATGAATGTGTCAGTCAAGCACGGAGAACCGATTTAGAAGCTTAGAGACCTCCTGCTGATCACAGTTGCAAGGACTGTCTGTCAATCAACAGAGAGCAACCAGGGGAATGGATGAGGTGGTCTAGCCTGTGTGTTGGGTCAGCCCCACTCAGAGGTTTGGTGCTGTCTTGAGATTTGAATACTGTACCTTTTTAAAGGGACGCTGGCCAAGAGAAGGTTAACCAATCAGGTATGAGCTCTGACTATTCAGCTCAAGGAAAGACAAGCTTTAAGTTGGGCCAGATCAAGGTACTCACTCAAGAGGAGAGAGAGCAAGACAGCTCTGTGAGGGGATCCTACTCTTTTGGGTCCTTTCAGAACCTTATCACCCGTGCCAGCCTGAGCCCTCCATTTGCAGCATTTGTGCTTCCTTCTGTTGTACAGGGGCCGTGAATGAGCAAAGCTTATTCACCGTGAGATTCTGGGAAACATCCATTCTTTCCCCCATGAGGAACAGAAGAGCCTCACTAGGCTTGATTGTGACACAGAGTACTTGCCTATGTGTGCCAGAGGAGCAGGCTTTACAGCAGGGGATCTAACTGTTGTCAGGCCCTGAGGTTCTTTTAAAGCTGGTGTGACTGTGAACTTCCCTGGAACACCTCCTGCTCAAGGAAGCAGGGCAAGGCAGTGTGATTGGTACCCTCTCTCCTCAGAGGGGGTGGATCTGGCCAACTGGGGCTGGGCTAAGATGGGCTAGGATGCATATGGCTGGAGATCCAAACCTCTAACCAGGTTAGAGACTTGTCTCTCAAGGTCTCCTCTGTCCAATAGAGTGTGAGTACCTGTTCTGTGGGGCTTCCAAGGGGAGCCTAATGATAGCTCTGTGGCACAGAGCCCCATACTGCAGGAATGATTTTTCTGAGAAATGCTGCTTAAAGTTTGTCTTTAGTAATCAAACTTTCACCCAAACTGAAGTCAAGTTAATATATGCTTTCAGGTAATTTAGAACAATGACTCACCCTGATCGGAATTAGCTCACCTCTGAGAGAAACATTTAAATCAGTCCTATTATGGTTTGAATTTTTATTGTAACCGAGTCCTACAGGCTCAGATGCATGCATCCGCTTTGATTATTGTATATGCTCTATTTCCCCTTTGTGACTCCTTCGTGCCCCTGACTTAGAACAATACATGTTTGGGTGAGATGTGGTGACCAGATAAGTCTAAGACCGTGTGTTAGAAACAGCAAGGCACTGGAAACATGTTGAAAGCAACATGTGGGTACAGGCTGATAAACATGGGACTGTGGATTTGTGTGCTATTGAGTCTATAGGGCTAGAGAAACAGCTGCTTCCCTGTGAAGCTCCCATAAAAGATTAAGACTCAGATTCCTCATTCTTTTACCCTGTTTGTTATGCTGTTCAGCATACAGATACGATGCTGTTGTCCAAGATTCTTTGATTATAGACCTGCTTTGAGACTAGATGACTAACAGATTAGAACAGAAACAGGCAGAATTCTTTGGAGTAAATCAGGCCCACTCTTGGGTAAGTGACACCAAGAGTCATTCTTCTTATATTCCACATCATCACATATGCAAGTGGGAGTTGTCATGCAGGGTTGTAGAGGAGCCAGGTGGAAGGCAGAACTCTGTGAGGAACAGACTGTGGCTTTGAGGCCAAAGGACATTTGTCATAAGAGACAGCTGGCCCTGCCACTCCGGGGTGGGTCAGGCTGAGCCTCCAAGGCCAGAAGCAGAAGCAGCTGTAGGCCAGCCCAGACCCAAGCAGGCAGAAGTGACCTAACTGGGACCTGTGGTTTGCTGGGCTATATCTAACAGGGACCTTGGGGACAAGACTCTGGCTTCTGTCCTTGACCTTTGAGTCTCATCTTGTCTCTGACCTTGGCCAGGTCTCATGAAGAACAAATATGGCACAAAGTATTGTGGGTAGACCAAGATCTCAGAGTAGTGTTCATGGTGACATTGGTAACCCAGCCTTTCTGAGACTTCAGTTTCCTCTTCTAGCAAATGAAAATTACTACCCTAGGCTTATGGGTGATGCTGAGTCTAACCTCACCCTAGTTTCTACCTTGTGGCTTGTCATTGGTCTAATGTTCTCTCCTCCTAAAGTGAACTCAGAGCCCTAGAGTTTCCAGTTCCTTGGAGAAACACACTGTTACCGATAGGACCACCACAACCAGAGGTAGGCACATGCTAGCCCCTCCCCCACTGTTCTCAGCCCACATATCCTAGTGGCTTCTCCCACCACTAGGAAATCATGCCAGCTGACTCAGGATATAGGGTGGTAAATGAGCACACATGTGTGAGCTCGTGGCCTCAACTCACTGAGAGGCAGCTGGATACCTTCACATACTCCATGCTCTTGCCTACTGAGACCTGCTGCAGGAAGGGTAGGCCTAGGGACAGGATACTGTTTTCCAAGCTTGGCTAGCACAGTGCTTGCCAACCCTGGGCATGTATCCCACCAATGTGTAGGTGATACACCATATACACTAGTGAGGGGGAAGTGTGAGGAGGGAGAAAGAAAGCTTACAGAACGGTGAAAAAATGGTGTGACCCTCTGGTTGGAGGAGACCAGTGAGGGGCAGCGTGAGAAATACTCGGAAGGACTTAGGAGCATAGTGGGTGGAGGACGTTAGGACAGAGAGAGAATAAATAGGTAAATGAATGGACAGGAAGATATGTTGGTTAGCAGATAATAGACAGGGGCTAGATAGGCGGTGGATAGATACATAGAACAAGACAAATGTAAATGAATAGATGGTAGATAAATATATAATTAGTTAGGTGATAAAATAGGTAAAAGAGACAGAAGTAAGTTGGATGGATAGATAGATAAAGCCAGAGAGACAGAGAGGGTCAGGAGAAGAAACCAGAGAAGAGTAGACCAAAGAGAAGAGCTACTAAACCCCACGGGGTATAACTCTAGAAATCAAAAGAGCTGGGTACGGGCAGAAAGAAGGAAAAGACAGAGGCAGGGAGAAAACTAGATATAGAACCAGGGAGAGATGCAGAGGGAGAGAGCCATGATGGGGGTGAGGAGAAGCAGAGGGCCCAGACACAAGGCTTTGGTAAAGCTGGCCCAGTGCCAGACATGCCCCTGAACGACAGAGGACTCACCCCAGGACTGTTGCCTGGGAACAGAGGGGAGAGGGGACTAAGAGGCAGCCAGCCAGACACGAGAGATCCACCCAGGCCCTTTACTTCTCTGAACCTAGTGGGTCCGTTCCTGGGCCTGCTCACCAAGCCCCTGTCCTCCCCAGCTCAGCAACTCATGAAACAAAGTTGGTAGAAAGGAGGGTGGGGGAGCACAAAGCTTGTCCTTAACACACAGGACTATCATGGCCTTGGCTTCAGTCACATGTGTCAGCCACCATCTCCACCCCTGCCTCGAATTCCTGGCACAGATGGAGAAACTGAAGTCCATAGAGGAAGACAGACTCCAGGAACCCTCTCTGTCCAGTCACCAGGAACACCCCCCTCCATGTGGCCTCTCTCTCTGTCACCTTTACAGGACAGTGGTGGTGACCCTCCCCAGGAGGCCTCCCTCCTAGGCTCCTCACTTACCGCCACAAAGAACATGGTGAAGAGATAGATCATGGCCTCCATGTAGAAGCGCCTCTTGGCAGCAATGCTCACCGTGGGGAGGAAGGCCAGACTGCTGAGGGTGGGCAGAAGCAGTTTGGCTACAACTGTCCCCATGGACTAGGAGGAAGGCACTGGCTGGGGAGAAGGTGCAGAAGGCCTCCCTGGTCTCCAGGGCAAGAAGAAAAAGAGCCCGCTTCTTCACTTCTTCAGCAGCCCTGACTGCAGCTGTGGCAGCACCCACAAGGAGGGCTTAAGTGCTCTGAGCCAGCATGTGTCCAGTGACACACGGAGAAGGTCCAACAGCTGACGTACCATGTGGTATGTACTTGCCTCTGGTATTCTTTCCTCACTCCCTCTCTCTCTCTCTCTTCCTCTCTCTCCCCCAGAGGAATTCCCCCACGAAAATAGTATTTCTTCTTTTGGAGGTAAAATAATCCTGGGAGCAATTCCTTATGAATGCGACCCCCCCATCTTCTGGTTATTTTCTATCGGGGTTCTCATCCCAGGGTGAACATGTCAAGGGTGCTCCTATTTGGGTCATACATCAAAGGGACACATGAGGTGAGAAAACTTAAAAGTTTAGCCAGTTCTCAACATTCAGAGGACCTGTAGATAAGAGTCACCTTTCACAGGCCCTTTTTACTCAGAACCGATTACTCACAGCCTTCTCTGATTGGTTACATTGTTTCTTACCTTCAGCTAGCAGACAGGACCCCTCTCCATTCTAAAGCTGTCTGGCTTTTAAGCTCTTCTTCCCTCTTTTAACAACAGCTCCTTGGCCTGACTCCAGGAAATCACCTTCTCCTGTTGCAAAATGTCTTAGGGGAGCTGTCTGGCAAGGACCCCTCAGTCCCAGGCCAAGGAACAATGGGTGTGTGGTCTGAGCTTCTCAGGCCAACTCTTTCTCCCGTTTATTTGTCATTAGCTTCTATTGCCATCTGTCGTTGTGCACAGGGTTTAAACCCACAGCCTGAAGGGTTCTGGCAGGTGCACACCTGTGTAATGCTCAGTGCTCGCTCTCAGTGCTCTGGGATGGGGCATTCCTTTATGCCCTTTCTGCTCCCCAACAGGGACAGTCATCATTACTGATTTCTGCCTGGGTCTGACTTCGTTAGAACTTAGTAGTAGATCACACAGTGTGCACTCTTCATGGCTGGTTCCTTTTTCACCTGCACGATGGCCCTGACATCTGTCCATGCTGTTATTCTGGGCATGTTATGCCCAGTTTCTTTGGTGGCTGGCTGGGCCAGAAGGCTATCCCCTACTTCCCTCCTCCTGGTACCCAGACCTTGGGGTGTAGCAGGCTCAGTGGCTTCCTCTAGGAGAGGTTGTGGGCTCCCCTACTCTGTGAGGCCTGGCTGTTCCATCCCTGTTCAACTGTCAGCTCCCACATCCCTTTCTGGAAGCACCTTGTCTGAAGCTGGCTGAGGCCCATTTGTCCTGCTCATAATGAAATATGCAACTTGAGACACCTGGTCTTGTCATTTTTCTGCTTAAGACTTTTCCAATATTCTCTCAGTCCCTGCAGGAAGCTTAACTATTCAAAGAGATGCCTAAGCTTCTCATATCCATACCTAGCTGTGCACCCCAATCCTTGTACATGCTAGTCTCAGAAGCAGCTTCTGCCTAGCTCCAGCTTTGGGACAGCACTTCCTGTTCCCTGCTGTTCCAGCCAAGGCCTGGTTCACTCCCAGCCTGGACCACGTGTCTGAGGTGAAGCCTTCTGTGTTTGACAGTTAGTGAGCCAAGGGGTTTCTTCGCTCTTCCCCTGGCCTGTCCCCCGACCACACATCCTTCCTATCCCAGCACTCACCATTCTGATAGAGATGCTTGTGTTGAACTGCTTAGGTTAGATCTGTCTGCCTGGCTCCCTGCCATAGTCCCTTCAGGCCCAACCTAGTATTTTGTGGGTCTTCAAAAAAAACAAACAAACAAACAAAACAAAACAAAACAAAAACCCAGAGGAATGAATGGCTGTTAAAAGAATGAATGAAAATCCAGGGAGGTGGGGCTGATTTCAGTCTGGCTTTCTAGGGGCCAGTTCCCTTTCTAAATGGGAAAACCAGGCCTAGCTATATGAACGCTGGTGATGGGGGCTGGGGAGGTCCATGGTTTCCCCTGAGCAACTCAGGTGGGCTCTCTCCTGACTCTCACTTCTCCTCTTACTGCTTCATAGTCCAAACTCAGCCCCAGCTTCCCACAAGTGTTCAGAAGGGGAGCAGGGGTAGACTAGATGTCAGGTACTTGGGGAGGTGGCAAGGAGTACATGCCCAAGAGCCATAAACCCCAGGAGGAGGAAAACATTCCACAGCTGTGCGTGTGCATGTGTGGGTATGTGCATGTGTGCTGCAGTTATGAACTCCAAGCCAGGCTGTAAGCTTCAGGAAGAGAAGGAGAAACAAAAGAAGGTGGGGGAGAAAGAAGCAGGGCTGTACATATGTTATAGCCATTAAAAAGAAGGGACTGGGGGGGCACCCCAAAGCAAGGAGACAGGTGGCTGGGCCTGGGGTAGCAGGAGAAGCCCCATATACAGGCTGGACTGCAAGCTGCCCTCCGAGGGGGTGGATGTATGTGGCTCCTGTCCCAGCCTGGCAGCCTGGCCCCACACCAACTGACTCTGGAGAAGGCATCCAGTCTTGAACAGGACTGAAATGACCCTTGGGTCTCTCCAGAGCGGGAGAAGTGATTTGTCCAGGGCTGGGGTTGGAGTAAGTAGAGTAGAAAAGGCAGAGAGCTGTCCTGGAAGGAGGCGTTTCCTTGGAGACATAGGGAAGGCGCCAAAAGTCCACCTGGGCAGTTTCAACAGATATAGGAGCTAGCTATCCTGGTCCTTCCCACCTTTGAAGCCCTCACCTACCATTCCCCTACCTGTTCTGTGCTTTGCCCAACAGACCCAAAGACCTGTGCCCCCAAACCATGAGTGTCCTGAAGAACAGGAGCCTGGTCCAGAATGTGGCTGTTTCTCCATGGCACTGAATATGTACATGGATCTTGAAAATTGCTTATACACACAAGGTCCACCCAAGGCTAGCCATTGGCCAAGCTGCCTTTATGCTGTGCCTCATGGGTCTCTTGGAACCAGCGCGTGAAAACCTCTGTCTTTTCCATTTTATGAGGCTGAGGGAAGAGCAAAAACTCATTTAAGGTTACCCACCACATCAGACTGCCTGGTCCTGCCAGATGAGAGGGGGCAGAGCTGTTGTCTTCGTGTCTTGGTTCATGAGTGGACCCAGTGAGCTCTTGGAATCTCATGGCTTCAGTGGCCAAGGGTCCCAGGTGGCATCTCTTGCCTGCCCAGCAGGTGGCATGGTCGCAGTGGAACCATGTAAGGGTCAGCCTCGAGGCCATGAAGCCTGGAGTAAGGACTGACAGTTCGGCCCCCTCTCCCTAGCCCCTTGGCTGAGGGAGCGGCTGGTTTATAGAGGCGCTGACATGCATGGAATGCTGAGCTCCCAGCCTTCAGGACAGCTGTCTGTCTGCCCAGCCCAGGAGTGCCTTGCCAGCTGCTGTATTGGCCTCCTCCAAATTTTGAACACCCAACCCATAGTAGTGGGTCACTCCAGAGCACAGAGGCCTTGTTCCTGTCTGGGATCTACTGAAGTTACCTGGAGGAAAGGAACAGGTTTTAAATCTCTCTAATTCTATCTTTGAGGTCTGTGCTTAGGCAGCCATTTGGGGCTCTGTCTGTGCACAACACAGGGATTATAATTGGCAGCACAAGCAAAATACCCCAGCTCCTTAAAACTGCTAGAAGGCCATGAAAAGGCCTGCCACTCCTAGCATGGAGGTCATAGCTGCTTTATGGCCCCATGAACTTCTGCTGACAACTGCACAGGGCTGAGGGGCGCAGTGTAGGCCAGCCTTCCACTAAGCACTGTGTCTGTTCCATGCATTGCTTCACCCTGAGAACAGCCACCTTCACCCTGAGAAGGACGGCTGCCTTCTGGACCTGGGTGCTGGAGCAGGCCAGGGGTTGAACTCCAGATTCCCTGCTGTTACCTACCCCGCAGACTGTCTGTCAGATGACATCCACTGCATGTGGCCAGAGGCCAAAGCCATAGCCTGGGTCTTCTGTGGACCCAGGAACTTGAGCATATCTGTGTAAATCTTCCCTACAAAAGTCTAACTCTAAGTTTTAATATAGCACTCAAGCTTCTAGATTTAAATTGAAAAAGCTATTCCAAAGCCACTTTCAATCATTCACATTTGACCTCAAAACTCCTAACTACCAAAAAGGCCTAATCAAACTTTACTTTTTGTCATTCCTTATCACATGTGTCTTCATCTCTGAATTAGAGAATACAGGCTAGTGGTAGAGGAGTCGTGGGGATGACCATGGGTCCTTTGGGCAATGGACCTTCTCCTGAATTTACAGGTCTACTGGGATGTCCCTGGCTTTTGCTGGTGTGTCTCGAACAACCATGGTCAAGCTGTGCTATCCCAGGAGGCTGTAGTACCAACATTCCCTGGCTAGCAGTAGCCTTGGTGTCCAGCCCCTCAGCATTCTGTTTATGGAATGCCAGCAACAGCTCACTTTATACTAGGGTTTCTAATCCTGTCCTTGATTAGATCAGAGGGCAAAGAAGTCCACCTTTCTTGAGGAACTCAGACCACAGGAGCCTGAGGAGTCTTGCCCAGCCACAGGCCTGGGTTCCTCAGCTTGAGCTTCATGTATGAACGTCACAGAAAAGCCAGGATTCCTGAATGAGATAGGTGGGAAACTCAGACGTCCACTTTGTGGTCTAGCTCAGGACATACCACATGTCAACCTCTGCTCACCCAGGAGTCTACCTGCTTCCTGGGAAGCCTGCAGTGGGCCAACAGCAATGGTCAAGAATGTCCATCCTTTAGCTTTTAGCTGAACCTCCAAGGGAGTCCCAACCTGAAGTCAGAGAGGCCATTCCAGCCAAATGAAGTTATGGGTCCTTATGGGGAGCTCTCCAGAAAAGAAGCTCCAGAAGAGCATGGTGGTGGTATATGGTCTGAGCATGTGGGGAAGAATCAGACAGGACCAAACCAGAGGCCTGGAGCCTCTGGCTCCTTCAATGACTCTAGGCTACCTCAGGTCCCTGAAGCTTGATGGACTGAGTGAGGAACAGGGACACAGTGGCTCCTGGACTACATGGGGCTCAGTACAAAATGTCCCCATTCAGAAAGCAGGACAGGACTTTCTCCTTATCAGCATTTTCCTCTGACACAGCATCACTTGTTTAATGCTGTACTTCTTTGGCTCGGGGGACTTGACAATTGAGTATCCACCGTCACGGGTGCAAGGTAACCCTCTGAGCATATCCTATCGCTGCATAGGGGAGGAGTCTGGTTGGAGTGGTGTCTTTGAACCCGTTTCTGTCTCTCTGAAATCCTCAGCCCATTGTGGCCAGGAAGTTATGTCATGGCTGACAGGGAGTCTTGAGTCTTGAATATGAAAGTTCCTAAGAATAAGGTGCACAGAAATGAAAGGACAGCTAATGCCACGGCCTAGAGGGTCACACACTAGTGGGAATCACAAAACCAGCAAAACTGCCTCCACATGTCTGTCTTCCGAGTGGCTAGGCTATGGCTTGTGCATTGCCAGGCCAAGGGATGACGCTGGGTGGTTGTGACAGTTGACTGTGGGGTCCCTCCCAAGGGAAACTGTTAGTCACCTTGGCACTGGGGCATGTGGGAGCCCGAAGTGCCAGGAGAGCTTGGGTCTGTTCCAGGGTGTACAGAGCCTGGTAGTCAGCCAGAGTGGAGGAGAACAGTGGCAGAGGCTTTAAATTGAAGGAGATATGTTTTTCATTTCGTTTTTTTGTTTTTTTGTTTTTTGTTTTTTTTTGAGACAGGGTTTCTCTGTGTAGCCTTGGCTGTCCTGGACTCACTTTGTAAACTAGGCTGGCCTTAAACTCACAGAGATCCACTCTGCCTCTGCCTCCCCGAGTGCTAGGATTAAAGGCGTGCGCCACCACCACCAGCTAATAAGGGAAATCTGATTTATGTCTGTGAGTGAGAGCCTGCCCAAATGTGCGTTCATGTGTGTGTGCTGTATGGCAGGTTATAGAATACCTGTGCTTCAGCTCACTGGCCCCAGGGGGCAGTGTGGGTCTGAGTAAGGGTCAGAGGAGGTCAGGGTGACAAAGTTGCTACTGGAGAGTGAGGCCCAATCCCCTGGCCCGATCAGGGTCTAAGATGCAAGAGCCAGCCAGCACCTTTGAATAACCAGGCAGAAGAAGGTGTGTGACAGAGGAGCACTGCAACCCATATTTGTCACAGCTTTGAAGTGTGGCCTCAGACAGGTCACTCCGTTTCCCAGCCTCAGTTTCTCATTATCTGTAAGATGCGGATAATGGAGATGCTTGCCACCCAATACAAGCCTCACATCAAGGCTGGGTTTTTCTTGTTTTCACTGGTTGCGTTGCTTCTGGACTCTGGTGCTCAGACATAGTACTTCCCCAGGGTACAACTCTTAGCAGCCCAAAGAGGCAGCTGAAGAAGCTCACCATCTAACACAGAGGGGGGAGGGAGAGAGGGGAGAGAGGGGAGGGGGAAGGGAGGGAGGGACACAGACAGACCGGAAGAGGACTTTCAGTCCCCATTATAGGGCTGAACATATGCATTGTGGAGACAGGGGCATGGATGAAATAGCTCAGCCATCTTATCAGATGTTGTTTCAGTAATCACTTGCCCTATAAAGCTGCCTGTTTTCCAGAATGAGGTGCTCTGCAGAGGTGGATATGTCAGAGCAGACACCCCAGAATCCAAAGTCTGCTGGAATTCATAGGGGCTGAAGCTGTGTGTCCTTCAGCTCCAGCTCAGAAGACCAGAGCCCTGGAGTCCAACTTGCTTGCTAGTAGCTGCCCAGCTTCTGTGGGGTCCAGCCAAGCTGGTACCAAACATCTGTAGAATACCCCATGCCTCCCCTCAACCTGCTCCTCCCAGGTCAGCAGGCTGTAGCCACCTCTTCCTCTCCCTGGAGCCACTGGTTGTTTCTCTCCAGATGCCCCTCAGTCCCTCAGTTGTTTAGGTCTGTTTTCCAAGGACGGAGGGTGGCCTGGACACATGCAACGTCCAGACCTCTGTGTCTTCCCTCTGGACGGGACCTGGAAGCCTGGACACCACATGGTTTCCAGACCCCTCTGGAAGCTGAACTTAGAGGGTGGGGCAGGGGGTTCTGCTCCACCATTGCCAACCTCCCTCCACATGACCTCAGGCTAGCTGATTCATTAGGGTCAGTCACTCCAGGCAAACCAGTCTCAGGCTCACTCACTGCTCCTGGACTGTGGCGGCAGCAGCCAGCAGGCAGCTGGACAGCCTGGCTGCACTCCAGAGGCGCAGAGCGGGTTAAAGTGTGCGCCGGCAGCCGCCAGCAGGCTGGGGGAGCGGCGGTGGGAAGTGTGAGTTCCTCCCAGTCTGCCTGACAGCTATAAAGGCAGCTGCGGCCACAAGAGCAGCCACTGGGCTGAGCGCCCCTCCTGGGAACCCCCTCCCTTGAACGCTCTTTGAAGTGGGAGAGGGAGGCAGTTGGGGAAGCAGGACCAGAGACAGGCAGAGCCCGCACATCTCTGCACTCACCTTCCTGCACGGTGCACCTGGCAGCTAGCTCTCACTCCTTTCTCTGGGAGGACAACCTGCTGACCCTGGGTGAGGTAGGCCACCACATACTTGTCCTGGCTCATGCTGTGGTCTCTGGGAGGTGTGAGATGTAGCTCATTCCAGGCCAGCCAGCTGTTGAGAATGGGGCTGGGGGATGTCCTCGCCCCTGGCAAGGGGTGTTCAACCACAGAGAAATGGGGAGCAACCTGCGCCACACAGTGGCAGGGTGGCCCGAGGTGGACAGAAGGCCTCGGTACTAGCAGTTGCTGCCTGTCCTGCAAACCCATGCTGTGGGCCTGTTGAAGGTTTTGGACCCTAGGGAGAGATGGATCCTGTTTGAGCTGAACTTGGCTGGACTCCAGCAGTGTCTGGGAGCCTTAATGAAAACCGAGTGTGAGGCTGACTGGGCACCTGTCTTTGGCGGCGGCAGGAACTGGGGAACCATGGAAGCCAATGGGACTATATGGGACTGGGACTCTGCTGGAGTAGAAATGGGATGTAGACGGAGAACTGCAGGGGAAGATCGGACAGATGGGGTACGGCAGCTGGTGAGATAGAGGGGTCTTGAGGATGAAGAGCCCCATTTCAGGATCTACAGTGTCATTGCAAGTCTGTCTGGGTGCATCTGGGTGTAAGGGTGTTGCTGGCCTCACTCCCACACACCTGCAGCTGCCTGGGGAAAGTAGGATGAAAAGAGACGGAGGAAGTAAAAAGGGAGAGAGAGAGAAGGACAGAAGGCAGTTGGCAGCAAGGCTTCCAGGGTACAGGCAGCTTCCAGACTTTCTTCCTCTGGAATTACTGGGTGCTGGGCTGAGCCCCTGTGTTTGCTCTGTGATGCGGTGGCAGGACGCTGCCTTGCTGTATGGCTATGGGCGAGTTGACTCTTCCCTCCAGGCTTGGTGTTTTCTGAAACCCATTGTCTAAGTCACTGGCAGATGACACACACCTGAAAGAAGCTCTGGATAGAGGCCACCCGCTTCCCTTCTAAGACAGGGCTTACGCTGAGGTTGAGGGGACCAGTTCTGAGAGTTAGGAGAACAGGGCTAGAAGCTGTCCTTGATTTGATTCATCTTAACCCTTGGTGGGCGTTTAGGTTTGAGGGTCTGGTTTGTTGGGAGGGATCAGGAGCGGGGGTCCTGGGCCATTTACACACAGGCATAAGATATATCTCTTTTTGTACCTCCCCCACTTTCATGTTCTCTCAAGAGTAGGGTCATACTTCTGAATAGTGCCCCCCCCCAGGACCAAATTTCTGGATACCTGGCTTTGAGAGTATTCCTCTGAGAAAGGAAGGCTGCCATTACCTGAGAACCATGGGGAGGGGGCGGTGGCAAGCAAAGGCAGGGAGGAAAAGGAGCGAATCCTTTCTATAGCTCATGAACTCTAGGGGGAAGTCATTCTCTCAGATGGCCAGCCAATGTTAAGGAGGCAAAACTCCCAAAGTGCTCTGGACAAGGCAGTGGGCTGAGACTGGTTCATATCTCTCTTCATATTGACCTCTCTACAAGGCTGGGCTTCCAGCTTCCTCAGCTGTCTCTGTTCTCCACAGCCATTCTCCAGGGGCGAAGCTTGGCAGAAGCCCTCAGACTTGGCACTTATACCATGCCTTTGTGCCTAAGCAGGGCAGACATCTGTAATCATTTACCAAGCTGCTCGCTGAGCCCAGATAGATGGTTCAGTCCCTCTCAGATGCCAGCCACTGCCATAGGATCCCAGATAACCTTACCACTCAGAGTGCTGGGAGAACCCTGAGGGCTCATCCCTCAGACCCTGGCAGAGCCTTATCCCAGCAGAGCCTGGCCTGGCAGTGATGGGGTCTTGCTTTGTAGGATGGACGGCAGATGGCAACATTCACACTGGGCTTGGTCTCTGCTGGCCATGGCAGTTGTGGCGGGGGGTACAGCATCTACTGAGGCCTCGGTGAGTAGCGTGCCATTATCTGGTCGTCATTGTCCCCGCCTTGCACCTCCCCTGGGTTCTCGGACAGGTGTTGACCTCACTCTTAAGTGGGCTGACTTTGGAGGGTTGTGTAGTAAAAGTGGACACACGGCCAGGGGTCCTGCTGTTCCCTTTAGCTCCAGAAACTAGTTCAGAGAACCAGTCAGACTAGCCCCTTACCTGGCCAGAGTCCCTGACCAGAGAGTGAGGTGTGTCTGATGTCTCTCTTTCCAGCAAGGGCCTAGAGGACAGGAGTTATGTGTGGGGTGAGCCTGCAGATGCAGGTGAAGTGTGGGCTATGAGTGAGAAGGCTGACAGGTTAGATATGCTGGCTGAATCCCAACATGCTCAGCCCTTAGGACGGGCGGCACATTGGTCACCAGTGAGTTCTCCCTTCTGAGAGGCCCCCAGCAGCCTTTAGGAAGCTGCGCCCTCCTTTTTTCCCCCCAGCTGCCTGCGACACCCTGCATCTTCAGAAAGCAGGTTTCTTCTGTGTTGTGGTTGAGCCTTCTGCTCACTATTGGGGGGCTTTTCACCCAGGACAACAGTCCCACATCCAACAGCCTGGAGGGAGGTGCTGATGCCGCTGCTTCCTGGTGGGGGGAGTGGACCAAGTGGACAGCATGTTCCCGCAGCTGTGGGGGCGGGGTAACATCCCAGGAGCGCCACTGCCTCCAACAGAGGTGAGTCTGTCAAAACCTCCAAGGGTGGGTGGGGAGGGGCAGCCTGGTGGCCCCCTGGTGGCTTTTCTCCTGATCTTGCATTTGATGTACACAGGCCTCTTTTCCCATTGGCTTCCACTGGGCATAGGGCTTCTAACAAATCCTTGGCAGCAGTGTTCTGAGGTGCCAGAGAGGGAGTGTCAGAAAGCAAGGTCTGCTTTTAGGGCTCTGCCACGGAGGAGTGAGACCCCCTTACTTCTGAGGCATGAGCAGGAAAGCTCATGAAGCAGGAAAGAGCACAGGACAGGCAAGGTGTTAAGAGCCTTTGCTCTCAGAGGGACCTGGGCTCAAGTCTTGCCTCTGCTACTTCTAAGTTGTGTGACCTTGGGCAGGTCACTTAACCTCTCTGAGCATCAGTTTCTTCATTTGTGACATTATGTGAAAAGCATGATGAAGCTGGTTCATGTTTCTGGGCACACATGACACCACATGTATTTGCATGTTAACACAGGCATTTGCAAATATGGTTATAACCCATTGGTTCTGTGCAGTACAGCTCTGTTGCTGATGCTGGGAATATAAAGGGGAATCAGATGTCATCCTAGGGAGTTAGGGAAGCTACTGGAGGCTAGAACATGGCAGAACAGGTTTCAAGACCCATGGCTGTCACTCTAGCCCTGGCTCAGTACCACATTTTCCCACCAGGAGGAAGTCTGTTCCAGGCACAGGGAACAGGACCTGTGTGGGCACATCCAAACGGTACCAGCTCTGCAGAGTGCAGGTGAGGCCAGCTGTCTGCAGCCCTGAGGCCCTGCTGTTGACGGACATCCTATGTTGGCACTGTCCTTTCAGGGAGAGGCCAGAGTAGGCTGACTGACTTCCGGGCTCACAGTGAGTCCTTCAGGCATCAGATGCTGCATGTTCTGGCCCCTGCATGCTGGGTATGTTAGGAGGATTGGGGCTCGTACCTGTCTCTGGAACTCTAAGCGCAGCCTCAGAAACTGGGGTCCCCTATCATATTCCCACTCTGCCTTGGACATCTGCACAGCAGGCAGCACAGCGGCTCTTTCCACCCGCAAGGCAGTCTTGCTGCAGCCACCCTGGGCCTCTCTTGCCCCAGCTCTCAGGTGTGCACCATTTCTTGGCCTTGGCTGGACACCAGGTGGCAGAGGCTTGGGGAGAGGCATTGACTCTGCGTGGGTTGTCAGGCATGCTCTCTGTGGGACCAAAGGCAGTCTGAACCCTAGCTGCCTTTCCAAGGGCCACCAGGGTGTAAGGTGGAGGCGCCAGCTCTCCCAGTCTTACCTGGCTTGAGGTCTGTGGGGTCACATATGTGGGGTGTCAGGAAGGAAAGGTAGTGGCCGCAGCTAGTCATGGTGTAGGATTCTGCGGACATCCGTGAGTGCCTGAAGGAGACAGACTCTTTTGTCCCCTGTACCTCCCAAGCTTCTTCTGTTAGAGAGTCCCCTCCTTTCCAGTTCAGTACCTATGTGTAGCTATTGAATGCACTGGATTAGTCGTAGGCACTCTGGGGATGTGTGCACATATGTGGAGATGTATACATGCTGACGAGGCCTGTCAGAGGATGTGGGTGTGGGCAGAACCTTCCATTCCACAATGTGGCTGAGAAGGTTAGAGCGGTAAAGGGTCATATCCAGAGTAAGAGGGAGGCTGATACCCAGCGGTGTTGGCAGAAGAGTCACTGCTCCATTCTCAGGGGTTAAAAATGAGGGGGATGAGTGAGACCAGGAGCAGTGGGGGGCCACATGGCATGTGGTCATCTGGTTGTAGCCGCTTCCTGCTCAGCCCCTCCTGGAGCCTGCCTGCTTTCTTCTTTCAGGAGTGTCCACCGGATGGGAGGAGCTTCCGTGAAGAGCAGTGTGTCTCCTTCAACTCCCGTGTGTATGATGGCCGGGCGTACCAGTGGAAGCCCCTCTACCCGGGTACCTGAGCCTCAGGAATAAGCTTTATGGGTGGGCATGTGTGGAAACTGAGGCTTAGAGCCAGGTCCTGTTGAAGGCTATGGTGTCATTTACAGAGTTTGGAGCAGACCCCACTTCTCTAGAAGAGGGCCGGGAGGTTGTCCCCCCTTCCCCCATGACCTGTGACATCACCAGGGACAGATTAGAGAGCTGAGTTTCCTGCAGGGCTGCCCTCCAAGGTCATGACTGTCCCCACTGTCCCCAGGGCTTGCACAGGAACCAGCCCAGACAACCCCAAACGGGGAAGGGCCAAAGTCCCTTGGGACTAGGGGCATGCTCGCCTTTCCTTCCCCACCTTTCTACCTCCCTTCCTCCCTCTCCCCATGGGGAGAAAAAACAAATTGTTCAGGCAGAGTGTAAATGCTCTAGTCTCTCCTAACCCTGTGGAAGTCCTGAGCTGTCCAGTCCCTCTGTCATGGAAAACCCTTGTGTGGATCTCAGAGAGAGGCCTTCTCACAAGGAGGCAGAATTTGGAATTCAGAGCTTAAACTGGGCCAGAGAGCCTGTGTCTCACTTCATTTCTTCTATCAATGCTTTGTCAGGTCCTGTCTTTTCAAGCCTCAGTTTTCCCATCTATTTAATGGGAAGGGTGGTATCTCAGTAGGAGGTATGGATCTAGCACCCCCTCCCCTAAGACTGTCTACCTCATCCCCCAGATGACTACGTCCATATCTCCAGTAAGCCATGCGATCTGCACTGCACCACGGTGGATGGCCAGCGGCAGCTCATGGTGCCCGCCCGAGATGGCACTTCCTGCAAGCTCACCGACCTGAGAGGGGTTTGCGTGTCTGGAAAATGTGAGGTTGTTAAACATTGTACCACAAGTATGGCCATTCTCACTGTGCTGGCCGCCCTGCCTGTCGGAGGCAGAGGTGCCCCGGGGCCAACCACAGCACCCTCTCAGCAGCCTCCCTCTCGTTTTTTTGCAGCCCATTGGCTGTGATGGAGTGCTCTTCTCCACCCATGCACTGGACAAGTGCGGGGTCTGCCAGGGGGACGGGAGCAGCTGTACCCACGTGACAGGCAACTACCGAAAGGGCAACAACCATCTTGGTAAGGGAGGGTGTGGCTGCTTGGGTGGGTGTACCCCTGCCTCCCACTTGACAGGCAGGTGTCCAGAACCAGCTGCTTCCTCTTCCGGGTCCTCTCTGTCTCTTCCCAGTCCCAGGCAGATGGATAAGCCTCACTCCTGGTGGCACTGAGACGGGGCTCTTTACCTCCCTTGCACACGAGAGGACACTTAGTGTCGGGATCACATTTGACCTTTGAGGCAGCCTTCAGGCTGAATGCCAGGAAGGGGGAAACTGAGGCATGAGTCTTGGAGCATGTGAGACTTGACCCTGAGCATGCTGGATTCTGGGACCATCCTGAGACCTCCCTCTCTAGTGTTGTGTTTATTGACCTTGTGTTTGCATCTGGCTCTAGCCTGACCCTCGCATAGACATGTGTATTAGACAGACCCTCACGAGTCCCTTGTCACTGCATTTGGCCAGTGCTCGACCAAATGCATTGCTGTGTCCCAAAAAGTGTGTATGGAGCCAAACTAAGTTACTACAGAGGAGGGCAACTTGAAATCCAGTTAGCATGGGGAAACTGAGGCCTAGTGTGGGAAATGCCTACTCATGTTCTTTCAGGGAGGCAAGGGATGAGATGACTAGAGAGCCCAGGAGGCCAAGAAGTCTTGGTTGTCCCCACATGAGGAGCGATCACTGAGTTAGTATGGGCTCCAAGAGTCCCTGCAGGAGGCCACCAAGAATGAAGCATAGATATATGGCCTAGGGATGAGGTAACAAAGGAGGGCTGGCCACAGCAGCTGCTTGTGTATAGGGTGAATTGGCATGCTAAGGGTCTCTCTCGGATGGTGGGTTTGGAGGCTAAAGATGGGATGTAATGAAGATAGGCTGCTTTGCTTTTCCCTCCTTTGTCCATACACCTGCCTGCACCACTTTCTGCTGGACTTGGGGCAGAGATGGAATTGGGGGTCAGAGGTCAGGGAATGCCTCTTCTGGACTCGGTTCATATCAGATGCCACAGGCTGTAGCAATGCCCATTAGACAGGGCCTGTGCTCCTAGTAGAGCTCCCACTGGGAAGGCTGGGGCTGACATGAAAATGATTCCCCTAATACAGCTGAGTGTTTCTCAACAAGGCACAGAGCCAGGTCTGGCCAGCATTAACTCATTCACATCTGAGGCAGTTGCTGCTACTGCTGCCCAAACCTGCAGAGGGAACAAAGGGTTAAAATGCCTGAGATTCTAAGGCCCTGGGTTTCAACCTGGGCAGCTGGGCTCTGGGTCCTAGCTACAGAGCTACATCTGCCCTGAGAGGTCTGTGCTCCCCGACCATGTTCAAGGCCAGACCATATCCTGAGGCTCATGGGGGTCAAGTGTTAACTGCTCAGGAGTCTTGTGAACCACTTGCTAACTTAAAAATTAAAAGCCAGGTGTGGTGGCACACACGTGTAATCCCAGCACTAGGAAGGCAGAGATAGGAGGATCACTGTCATGATTTACACAGAAAATTCTAGGCCAGCCAGGCTCACACAGAGAGAGACCCTGTCTCAGAAAAGTAATCATTTAGGCCTCAATCAGTAGTTTGTCTTCTGGCCCTGCCATCATGAGCCTCTCTTTCCTACTTTAAACCTAGAGACACCACATGGACATTTTGCCCTCAGTCTGCTAAAATGGAGCAGTGAGAATCACATAAATAGTTCAGTGCTACAAATCAGAACCCCTTGGGCTCTCCTGGTTCCCAAGAAGCCCAATGGGAGACACTGGCAAGGCAGGCTCTTCAAGGACCTGTAAGGTGAGGGTGAAGCCAGGGCCAAGGCAGGGACCTCTATCTTGGGTGGCTTGAATGTGGACTCTGCAGCCTTCTATGGGGGAATTCAGGGAAGAACTACAGTCCCTGTGGTCCACTGTGTCCCTGGGGGCAGGGCTGGGACAGGCCAATGATCTTGGTGGGAAAGGGTGTATGACCTGAAGGAGGGTCAGCTTCTTCTGGATGACATGACACCAACTCTACCAAAATCTGTCCCGAGACTGCTCTCTTCTGCCGGGAGATAGCTCTGTTCTTATTAACTCTTTTCTGCCAGGGCCCCTCCACTGGCAGCTGGTGGCACTTTGTCTCCTGCCCTACTCCTTCTCCCTGTTAGAGTTGTCTGTGGCCGCCTCCCCACTAGATCAAGGCCTGGACTGTAGGGCCTGAGCCGGGTGGTGGTGCCCTCTTACAGCCCTTGTAAGGTGGGCTTCTAGTTGAGGCTCTCTTGTGGATGCATGAAGCCTTGACTATCAGCAAGATGTTATGATAAAATGGAACTGGGCAAAAATCATGTTTCTGCATAGCATTGGTATTGATGATGTCTCTGATCTAGATGAGAAAAATGAGGCCCAAGGTCTCTTAAGTGATAAAGCAGGGCATGAGCTAAGTCTGTGGACTTCAGCATGTTTAATGTGCCTGTAGTCCACTGTGTTCCTTTTGCTGGGGAGGGGGAGACGTGCTGGGGCAGGCCAATGGCTTTGGTGCAAGGGCCCTGGAAGAGGGTCAGCTTCCTCTGGATGACATGAGTTCATCATGGCCAGGTGAGACCACACACCTATGGCTGAGGCAACCCCTAGGCAGGTGCCCCTTACCTATTCAGGGCTCAGAGATGGCACTAACACCCAGGAGTGGCTTTGCAGGGGAGAAATGGAAGCTCCCTCTGTGTTCTGCCCTCCCTGGCCTTGCTCACAGATGTTCCCATGCCCACAGGTTACTCCTTGGTGACCCATATCCCAGCTGGTGCCCGAGACATCCAGATTGTGGAGAGGAAGAAGTCAGCAGATGTGCTAGGTGCGTCTGTAGAACCGAGAGAGCCGTGTATGGATGGAGTGGGCACCTGACCTTTGATCTCTTTTTGGGGGAGTGAGACAAGCCAAGTGGCAAGGAACAGATGCAACCAGCTGTGCCGGAGGGGAACTCTGGCTTCACCCTGTGTGGAGGGACATTGTCCTTAGAGGTGCTGGACAAGAGAAAGGGTGTGACATCAGGCAGTGAGTTCTCCATCAGTAGAGGGCCTGACCCGCAAAGAATCCAGTGAGCCAGAGGTAGGATCTATTTGAGGAGCAAGTCCCAGAGCTGAGAGTCATGATTATGAGCTACTGAGGAAGGATCTGATCACAGGTCTATCTATAGTCTTGACCATGCCCAGTTTCCTATGGGAGGTGGCACTCTACAGCAGAAGTGGCTTCCTTGGATATTCTGGAGATGCTGCACAGAGGCGAGGCCCCATATTGATGACAGTCTTTGCATGGATGGTGTCTGGAGCTGGAGAGTTGACCTGGTGGCTGAAACTCCATACGGGCAGGTACCAGTACCTGAGCCATCCTGCCCTTGGCTTTGTTCTGTATGGGACAGAGCCAGGTTTCAAGCTATGTTAAGGAGCAGTTCTCCAAAATGACCAGCCACAGTCTTGACACAGAGTCCCATCATCCACTTGTCTCCCTACTCATACCTCAGGTAGGTGAACAGGACTGAGCCCTTCCTTAGGGATGTAGAAAAGGGGAGGTGTATGCTGAAGCTCCTCAGGCTGAGTCCAGCACCAGGCTCTCCTGTCCCCTGCCAGGCTCTCAGGGCATTTGAAGGCCCAACCCCAGCAAGTTTGCACATGGCTGGCCTCAGGCCCACACTGCTGGGGACATCTGTGGGCTGAGCATGGAGAGCCAGGCCTCCAGCCAGGCCAGTGGCTCTGCTGTCTGCTAGCTCACTAGGGCTGCAAGGAGGCCAGGAGACGTAGTGTTTTCTGAGCTGGCTGCAAAGTTCTCATTCTTGAAGCAGACACTGGAAATACCAAGGGCCGGGAAAGCCGCAGGAAGGAAGGTCCTCGCTGTCAGGAAACAGGTTTTGGATGAGGGCCTTGAGCTGAACCCTGGGCACAGATCTGGAAGTTGAGTCGGGACAACCAGGCCCCAGCCGGACTTGGACTTGACGCTATGTTCTGACATTATTACGTTAAGGGTATTTTTCAGACACGTCCTGCTTGTTGCGTCTGTCTGATAATAAATTAATTGCCCCGGCTCCTCTGCTTGGATTGCATCAGGGTCTTTGGAAACTGCATTCGCTCCTCTGGCAGGCCAGTTCCTGGAACTGGCTTTAAGGACACCCTCTAGAAGACAGAATGTCCCCCAGTGCTGAGACTACCTCCTTCCCCAGTCCTCAGCTGAGCTCTGAAGACTTTTGCTTAGCCCCCTTAGCTTCAGGAAAGGCCAGCTTCCAAGGCAGTGTTTAGCCCCCAGGCAGCTGGGAAATGGGCTGTTGGGTGTTGTGAGCATATTCCTTTCTGATCCTGGTTTTCAATTGCCTCCAGCCATGTCCTGAAAGTGTCCAGTAGTACCTGCCTAAGAGAAATGGTAATAGAGTGTATCCAGACCCTGGTCATGCCTGATTGCTTCCCCAGTATGTGTTAATCTCAGCAGGATGGACAGATTAATTAGGTGACAGTGAAATCAGATCTCTGAATGTCATAGTTTGTAATAAGGAGAGCAGGGATGGACAGGGTGGTCCCAGGAAAAGCCTTCTGGAGAACACTCCATACTGGCCAGGCCAGGCTACAGTGTCACTCACTGTGGGCCCTGGATGAGGCACTGAGGTCCCTTTCTGTGGGAACTGGAGTTGGTACCACAACCAGGGTCACAGTCAGGTTGTACAGTCTAGTCTAGTATCTGGCTGGTACCTGCTGTTCACGGCTGCAGACCCTCCTGGTCCAGACTGGCCACTTGGCCATGGTTCTAGTTCATTACCTTACAATCCCTTTGGCCCATCTGAGGCAGCCAGAAGGGCAGGGCCAGCCTTCCCTGTTGGCTCTCCCAGCCACCCAGACAGGCCTGTGGTTGTTTGTTTTAGACTGATAGGAAAGTGTGTTTGTGTCTTTTAGGCCCTCACTGGCCAGGGCCACATGCTGGCCTCAGGCATGGTGTCTGTCTGATTCCCTGTGACATCGAATTTCCTGTCTTTGGGTCATTTTGGAGAGGGAGGGCAAGACTGACCACCATTCTTGGAGCGTGTATGCTGGCTCCTGTCTGTGTCTCTCCTTTCTGCTCAGCCCATCTAGCCCATGTGACTCAGTAATTTTTTTTTTCTTTTTCAGCTCTTGCAGATGAAGCTGGTTTCTACTTCTTCAATGGCAACTACAAGGTAGACAGCCCCAAGAACTTCAACATTGCTGGCACAGTGGTCAAGTACCGCCGGCCCATGGATGTCTATGAGACTGGCATCGAGTACATTGTGGCGCAGGGGCCCACCAACCAGGGCCTGAACGTCATGGTGCGTATGCCATAGGCTTCAGAGACGTTAGGGGTCATGGGCACTGGCTTCCCAGAATCCAGATGCAGATGGGGCTTGAGGGCCTTGAATACACAGCTGTATTTGCTGCAGGCTAGAGTGGTAGTGTGGGGGGGGTTGTTCACTCATTCATCTATTCACTGGTCATTTTCTCATTCACTCACTCACTCACTCACTCACTCACTCACTCACTCACTCACTCACTCAGATTTTAGTTCAGAACCACTGATTTATTAATTCATCTATTTGTTCATTTGCTTACTTCTCTCATTTATTCATTCATTCGGTCATTCATTCATTCAATACCTCTGTTCTGTGCCAGCCCATTCTGTGATCTTTGGGAACCTCACGGGAAGCTAAGGACAGGTCGCTGGGCCCACTTCCCATCTTTCAGTTGGATTTTATGTCCTGTGGGTTCGTACTCCCTCTGCTGGTACTACAGCGTTCGTGTGACTTGTGGCCCTTCCCCCTGTAGTCTCAGGGCTCTGAACAGCAGGCAGGACAGAGTTTGTACCTGTTGTGTGGCTAGTGTTTTTCCACGCTGGCATCAAGAAGTGCAAGCCACTGTGGCTTCTCACTCCAGAACCATGGACACACAGAGTGACTGTCCCCTGAAATCAGGGCCATCAAGATGAGCAGTTCTGACATTGCCTAAGACCTGCCATCTGTCTTCGGACTTCTAGATCTCATCACAAAGGGCTCTGTGGCCCCACGTTGAAGGTACAGAACCTGGAGAGGTTTATGCGGTCATTTACCTATAAGTTGCAGGAGAGTGAAGGCAGGTCTGTCTGGGAATGGGCCACTTGTCTGCTTCCCTGCTGTACTGGAGATATCTCTAGGACATGCAGAAATTCCATGACACATTCCACACTCCACCCACACAGGCATGTCTGCTGTTTCTGAGGCAGGCCGTACGTCCCGACTGGGTCTACATAGAGCCTTCTCTGCTGTGTTCCACACAGCGTAGGCAACATTCTAAGTTACCTGCTGTGTAAACAAGGCTGATGTTACTACCTGTGGAATGAGCCACCTCAAGGATTTCTGCTCAGGGTAGAGGCTCCAAGCTGCAGTGCCAGCAAGTGTCCTGTACAACAAACAGAATGGAACTGTTGTTCTGAATCGCACGGTAACTGGTTTACCCAGGTAGATGAAAACTGCTCTTGGAGGAATAGGAGACTATTTACCGCATCTGAGCCCAATGCACTCACCCCCCGGGGCCATGTTGATATGCTCTAAAAAATCGCCACATCTGTACAGACCTCAGTAGGGACCACTGCTTGGCTGGGCTTACAGCACCCACTGATGACAGATCACTGCAGTCATTTTACTGTTGTCAGGGCAATATGAGCTGTAGCACTGAATGTGTGTGTTTTCGGCTCCTTTGTCCTTGAGGCCGTGACTCATGGCACTGACATCTGTGATACCCCAGGAGGCAATGGTATCTCAGATCTCTTGGATATGTCAGGGGTGTTCACTTAGCACTGTCAATAGAGGGCTACAACCATCATGTATGCATTTGTGGATTAGAGACCCAGTGGACACATTGCTGGCCACCCCTCTGGTTACTACTTACTCATGTGCTTGCTCTGAGGATTATAATCAATGGTGGGTTCGGTCCACAGTCAACAGTGACAACTCAGACAAGGCTCTTGGAATGTCAAAACTTCTCTACAGGCAACAGTTGAAAAAGTAGACAGCTGTTCCTTTAGGCGAGAACTGTGCGTTCCTCTCTCGTTCAGTGGATTCTGGGTCTAGAAATTGGTTCAAGAAATGGGGTAAAGGGTCATACCCTTGCTTGGACAGCTTCTTCTGCCTCCTTCTCCTTCAGCTTGGTTTGTGCCAATCAAGAAGGACCTCTTTTGGCCCATCTGTTCATTCCCAAGGTGTGTGTGGGTGTTTTCCCTTCTGTTACCTGTATCTCTGTGTCTTGTCACTCTTACTGTCTGCCACTGAGATACTGAAATCTGCCTTGTGATTGGAGTGTGTGTGTGTGTGTGTGTGTGT